>JAHDVF020000207.1:0-521591 GCA_022606425.2 Lepidostoma basale
TGTTGAGGACAAAGTAAGATGGAGAAGAAGCAGAAGATGCTTTTGAAGAGACCATGTGAACCGCATGGAAAATTTACGAATTGCAAAAATTGTTAAAGAAAACACAAGCAGCAAGAGATTAGCAGGAAGGCCGCCAAAAAGATGGAGAGATGGCTGCACATCATCATCCCAGGACAGCTCACCGTCATAAACAGGTCATACGACCTAAACTAAGAGGAAGAAGAAGAAGAAGAAAAAGAATATTGATGTTCTCAGTACTCATGGAGAAAGTGACTATAGTGAATATGGGTGATTGATGCATTTTTTCAGGAGCAAGGAATAATTTACTATTCAAGTCAAATTTATCACTTTTAAATTTGAATTGTTGTATCGAATTTTAATAGCGTTTTTATATTAGTCTTTCTTTGTTTAGTTTTTATCATATTTTTACACCCAAAGATGTGAGGTATCCTCCGAAATATGTCGTGTTTTTTTAAAATATTTTTTTAATAATTAGTGGATTAAACAAAGTAATTTTCTATTTCCTAAGTATATTACTATGGAATTCCACAGTGTTTAATTCCTTAGCCTTCGATAAGTTGATTTTTATTCCAATCAGCAAAGTTGTATTATTTATATCCCAAGATGAATTTTACATACGATATTTTATATAGATTTTTTTATTGAATATTTGTGGTTAACGTGAGACAATAGGAGTAAATCACATTGCGCCTTGGTTGTGGCAATCAACATAACACCTTTGATGGTTACCGATCTCGTTAATTTCAACAGTTTCACATTTTACAAAGCAATTACATATACATTTTATTATTTTCATTTTTATTTTGTTGAATCGCTCTTAACATCATGACAGCATGAGCCAAATCGATGTAAAGGGTATTATAGCTATCATAGTGATCCTCGTGACATCCTCGTGACATCCTCGTGACATCTATCGCCATTTTATTGTCACGTGAATTCTACACCAGACCAAAGACAGTGTGACAATCACACTGCCCTCACCGGGAATCGAACACAGAACCTTCGGGGTGGCAGTCAATGCACTTACCACTCGGCCACGAAGGTCGTCAACGTTTTATCAACGTTTTTACTTTTATTTCCATTGAAGGTTTGATCTGAGTAAATTCTTCTTCTTCATCTGTACACCTATGTGTTCTGTTCTCCAGAGGGTTACTCCTGTGAGGTAAGAACGAGTCCCTTGAGGCTGATTATATAGTGCAATATCTGGGAGTCTGGTGGCGTCCATTCTTTGGACACCACCAGACTCTCAGTACTAGTCCCTCCTTCGATGTCTCTCCATCTTAAAATATCCTCAACCTCACGTATCTCTATTAATCTGGTAATCGTCTTGCCTACTATCATCCTCAGTGTCTTATTCGTCTCAGATGTCCTTAAATGTTCACAGTAATATTAAAGTAAAAGTGTTTAGTACTAACAATTGTATTAGATATATACTAACACTCTGGAATTCTATTATGACCATTTAAAAAAAATAAACCTATTTGTATCCCTCTCCCAATAACATATAAAAACGAAGAATGGATTTTTTTTTATGAATTACAACACTATTTTTACACATCATTAAATGTTGTTTTAATTAATTTTTATTGAATTCCACAGTATTAACGCCTTAAGTTTATCTAAAACAAAGAATGGAAGTTCGTTTCATTGTCGTGCTCCTAATCTATCTATCCTCCAAATATTCGTGTGCTTTTGTGAGGTGAGATACTTATACAAATTTTCACTTTAAAATAAGATAATGCGATGTCAGTTGGGAAAAGACACAATCCAGATATCTAAATAAAAGTTCAGTTTACCAATTAAAAATAATAAAAATATCACTGTTATATACATATGTAACCTTATGCTTACCTTAAAACAAATTGAAAAATAGACACTAAATCCTATGTCTAAGCGCTCCGGTTTTTTTAAGTTCTAAACAATAAAACTTTTGTTGAAAAATATAACGTTAACGGCGACTTGAAGAGTTGAACACAAAGTACGATTCTCATTTCTCAAAGCGAAAATATTGTTGAAACCTTTAATGGACTCTTGTTCCTCACGCCAACAACAAAACGTGTTATGCACTTCTGTTTCCACCTTTGAGGAACACTTTGTACAACATGCAAAGTGCTTCCATTTATCGCAGATGCTTTGTGCTACACAGGAAAGATATTGCTTTAAGCGTGCAAGTTGCACTTTAAGAGCGCTGTAAATAATAATAGTAATTTTGTTATTATTCAAACTAATAGATTATTTTGACGACAATAGAGAAATTGTGAGTAAACTGTGGTTAATTCGTGTCCAGAAATCAATTATAATGTTTTTAAAATTTGTTTTGGAAAATCTCAAAAAAAAATACCACGTGAAGTCTTGAGAACTTTTAGAACAGGGAGAGATGGAAAACGTTGAGGATTATAAGCTATGTCTGACAGTGGACTAGCCAAGGCTCAAAAAGTAAAATATGTTTTAAGACTAAAAAAGTAAAAGGGTATATTTAATTTTAATTAAGTTTCTAGAAAACAGGTGCGTTCATTTGTATTAATTATTTAATATGGAGTTTTACATAATTGATCAAAAAATAAAACACAACACTGTTGTTTTTAAGAGTTTGATACCTTTGTCCTGACTTCAATGTGCCTAATTTTAACTTGCTGATAATAACATACGTAAACATTTTACCATTAATAAAATCAGTAAAATTTACAATTCACGTCAACCACCCCTGATCTGTATATAAAGGACTCAGTTTGCATAAAAGTCACTGTCGCTGTCGGAAACGCGACAAAAGTTGAAGTAGTTTAAAAATATTTTTATTTAATACTTTAAATTATTATTTTAATTTGATTCATAATATTTGTTATAACAAAAGCATAAACGTTCCAAAATAAATCTTTATAACATCTGTCAAAATTCAGCATATTTGTAAACAATTTTATAATATTTTAAATCTTCTTCTTCTTCTTCTTCACTTTTGGTAGACTCAGTCTGGTGAGTCTGTTATTGCAGGCGGGTCCTCTTGAGACGCTGAACTCCAGCTTTCTCTCCACCGTTTCGATGGTCTTCCTGGTCGGCGTTGTCCGTTTGGCGTTCCATGGAGAGTTATGTGTGGTATCCTATTTGAGCTCACCTTTTCTTCGTGTTGATGCCAGTATCGCCGTCTTTGACGTCCCCATCTGACCACATCTTCGACCTCGCAGATTTCTCGGATTGCTGTATTCCTCACTCAATCACGTAGCGCTTTCATCTCGGTTGTCCTGAGCATGCTCTTTGTCTTGACAGTGTCTGCCCTCGATTCAATGCCATATGTGAGGATTGGTCGTACACAGGTCTTATAGATGCGTACCTTGCTGTCAGTCCTCATGTCCTTGTTTCTCCATATGACATCTTTCAGGCAGCCTGCAACTGCTGCAGCCCTATCCACCTGTGACCTTACTTCTCTGGGGAAGTCATTAGAGCTGGTTACTTCGCTTCCGAGATATCTGAATAGGTCCACCTGTTCAATTTCCTCCTGGCGTACGGAGACTTTAAATACGTATCTTTATACAATAATATGTATCACTGAAGAAGGACTGGTTGTCCGAAATATGTCTGATATGTAATTTTAATAGTGTTGTATATGCAAAGTATATAAAAAAGAAAAAGACAAAATATATGTTGTTTTATTTAATTATTATTTAAATCTTTACTTTAAATAAATCTATTGTAGAATCATTTTAATACAACTTGGCAGCTATCATTAATTTAAAATCATCATTTATTTTCTTCCCCTGAATTAGTATACATTCACGAGCATGCATCCAAAAATCCAAATTTATAATATTTTATGCATGAAATATATCCTCATGTTATGAAGCGTGTCTCCATGGGGGAACCCAGTGAGGTTAAAATCACATAAATCTTCTTGGAGACAGTTTTCGCTTACGTAGAATATTACGGTTTTTAGGAAAATTGATGTCATTAATGGTTTTAGTTTTATTCGTTTTGTCATTTTGACACCCTGAAAATATCATCATTACCGCATTATGAAAAGAATACCGCATCGCTCGGGAAGGAGGAAGTTTTTATTTCATTTAAAAAGTCTTATAAACAAAATATTGATATTTTGCAGGGCGATCATCGATACTCACCTTTGTTTTCATCTCACTCTAAAATCATTATTAATGAAAAGTATCTGATTTATTTACATGGTATTACATCATTTATTTTTTAATATTTATATTTAATAATAGTAATGATAAAAAAAACAATTACGCCGTTTACTCGCAGGGGTAGGCAGAGAGAATGGACCGCCACACTACTCTATCCTTACACACCTATCTATCTTTTTCCACATTCATACAACGAATCACACATGCACGTTGATTCTTCCGACTTCTTACATGATCAACCTTTAAAATTTGATTTATTTGGTCATGCCTCGTCTACCTAAGTCTACCTTGACTCCGTACTCCATTTACATCGTTTAAGTATACTTTGTTAACTATTCTTTCTGCATCCATGCGCTCCATATGTCCGAACCAACGCAGCGATCCTTTCATAATTTTGTTCATAATACATTCTTCCGCTCTACATTCCTTTCTTATATCAGCATTTGAATTTCTGTCGTATATCGTTCTACCACACATATACGTATTAGGGACCTCATCTCTACCGCATTTATTCTGCTCTCATCCTTCTTCTGCCAGTGCCATGTTTCGCTTCCATACATTAGGGTTGGGACCAGAACTCCATTGTCAACGGCCGTTTTCGCTTTTTCAACGTCACTATCCCTTCGACCACCCGCTGTGAACATGCTACCTAAATACACAAATTCACTCACTTGCTCCAATTTCTCTTTGGTCACGCTTAATATAATAATTGTTATTATTACTATTATTATTATTATTGTTACTAAAATAATGGACCTACACTAAATATAATGCTTCGCCCAATACGGTATTATCATATTCGAAAGAGACAATCTTCTTCTTCCTATATTGCCTTGTCAGAGCCTCCGACATTGGCGATCTGTGGGGTGAATGCTTTCTTGTCACAGTGATTTCTTAGGAAGTATTATTACCGAAATGCTTTCCCGTCGCTCTCTTCAGTCCGAATATTCAATTTTTCAACTAATTTATATAAATTATTATGTAGGTACTATATGTGATAGG
Organism: Lepidostoma basale; assembly: GCA_022606425.2. Classification (NCBI taxonomy): domain Eukaryota; kingdom Metazoa; phylum Arthropoda; class Insecta; order Trichoptera; family Lepidostomatidae; genus Lepidostoma; species Lepidostoma basale. Next base: position 5,154 of record JAHDVF020000207.1, read on the forward strand.
TAGCACATTTATCGCTATTTATATATGTCACGTGAATTCTACACCAGACCAAAAATAGTGTAATAATCACGCTGCCATCGCCGGGAATCAAACCCATTCTCCTACGAAGGTCATTTATGGATGTGAAATATTTTGCTTTGCTATGGAAAAACTGAAATCTTACACTTTCATGACGCCCTAGCATGGCAAAACGTGTCATTCCTGGAATAGAAAATATTCATTAATATTTTACAATATTACTTTATGATGTATTTGAAAAATTAATAATTCTGTTTAGTGTCGAAAAGCTTCCCCGTGCAATATGTGAAATGTCCAACACGTTTGGCTGTGTTTTCCGCTTAAATAAATTATCATCTGTCATCGGTTTATACCAGCAACGTGTTATTAACATGCTTCGAGTGGTCCCTGCTGTAATAATGTCAGTACAGATCAACAATTATCGATGGTTTGTTAATTAACATATCAATAATTCCTCAAATTCGGTTTGCACCTGACTAAAACAATACCTTAGTTACGACTTACTAAGTGAGTAATTATACATACTAACTATAGTATTTTAATATTATATATTAATATTTATATACTCATGTTAATAGTATATAAATATTATAATATGAAGTCTGCAACAGCGTGAATGGTGAAAATTTGGAGCAAGTAGTTGAGTTCGTGTATTTAGGTAGTATGTTTACAAGAGATGGGCGAGTGGAGAGGGATATTGAAAGAAGGGTTGGGGCAGGCAACAAAGCGCGCTTAAAGTTGTCATCGCAAACAAAAACCTATCCAAAAAATCTAGAATAGCAGTGCACAATGGTGTTCTTCTACCGACCCTTATGTATGCAAGCAAAGCATGGAACTGGCAAAAGAAGGATGAAAGTAGAATAATGCAGTAGAAATGAGATCTCTTAGACGAATATGTGGATACTCTGCGTATGAAAGAGTGTCGAATGAAAATATAAGAAGTGAATGCGGTGCGAATGATGGTGTCATGAACAAAATAATAAAAGGATCATTAAGATGGTTTGGACATATGGAAAGAATGAATGAAGAAAGAATGGTAAAAAAATTATATGTTAACGATGTAAATGGAACCAGAAATAGAGAAAAACCGAGGAAACGTGGCACGATCAAATAAATCAAATATTGAATGTCGGCCATGTGTAGAGTCAGAGAAATCGACGCGCGTGCATGACACGATGTATGAATGTTGAGGAAGCGAGAGAAATATGTGAGGAAAGAAAAATGTGGCAGTCCATTCTTTCTGTCTACCCTTTCGGGGAGACGGCGTGATCGGCGTGATCGTGAAAATCTACGTAATTTTTTTTATCAGATGTTCCGAAATACGTACTTTCCTATACAAATCTGGAAACACTCTGCGAAAGGCATATAAGAAATAACGATATTTGGAGCACGTGAAGTATGGAAAATTTTATGAGATAAGGAAGACGTCGAAAGCAGTAATGACTATTTGAGCAGAATGATAGAGGACAGAATGGACCCAACAAGAATTCCTAATATCGTGATGCACGAGACTCCAGAGGGCCGTCGACCACCAGGACGACCACCAAAGAGATGGAGAGAAGGCTGGTCGTCTTCATCACAGGAAGAAAGATATCCTGGATAAACGATCAGAAGATCTACAAAAATAAGAAGAAAAAGATAACAAAATAATATTACGTAAGTACCTACATAGGTACTATCTGTGAGGTGGATTAATACATTTGGGGGGAAGTCAAAATTTTGGTGACGGCCTGTCTAAATGGAATCCTCGTGGACCCTAATTTTCATTTCATGGATCCCAATTTTTTTCATTTACGTGAACCCCTTGCAGATCAGAATCGACCCCTGAGAGTTGATATAGAGGACTTTGGGAATAACCACTTTAGATTGTACATTAAGGAGAGGCCTTCTATGCCATGGTTTCGAAACATACGTGAGCAAATTGACTTGAGCCGTGGAGGTGCTATTTCACGCGAATCAAGATACGAAGGTTTTCATTAAATTATCAGTTCATGTTTCAGACATTCAATAGGATATGTGTGTGATATAATAGCATATTTATATTTGATTATTACTAACTTTTATAAATATAGAACGCTTTGTTCTTCATTAAATTTTAACTTTATTTTTACATAAAACAGAGCAATATTTCTAGTTGAAACAAATTGTAATAAAATTAGTTTTTATACATAACGTTTTAGTTTAATTTTACCTGTTCGAAAATAAGCTCTTTTGATTGAAATTAACTGATGTTGAAAGATCGGCAATTTTCTATAAACTGAGGAAATTTATTAATCATCCGCGAAGTGTATACACTGGCTGGCTGCCACAAGGGACAATGATGTAACTGCAAATTAAAAGTTATTCAGTACATATGTTAAATTAATTATGTGAGTAATTAGATTAAATTGTATTGGTTTATACAAATCAAATGAAATCAGTTTTTTAACTCAAAAGAGATTACAAACAGCAAAATGTTTAAGGCATCTATTGAGTACATTAAAATTTTATAAATATGCAACCTAATACCAGGAACGCATTAGAGATGGTTCGACATTAGTTAGATAAGATACTTTATGATGTCAAGAGTATTTATCCCCTGAACATACCTTCACTAATATGAAAGACGTCGATCTCCGAGGAGACCGCGTTCAGCAGGCTAATTGCTCTTCCCACCGGTGTCACCAGAAGCAATTAGGTTCTGCTGGCTGGTAGGTAAAACAATCTGTGCTGTCGCTGTCGGAGATATCTATCAGGGACAAAAATACCAACACCCTCTAGCACGGCCGAGCTCTCGAAATATCCCCTGATTAATTTAAAGAAATGGGTAATGAGATGCCCATCTCTTCGAAGCTGTAAAAAATTGGTTCCGGGAATTCCCAAATAAAATTCCATGGGATAGAGCCACGGATAACTACCATACTCCTTCATATAGAGAAACCTCAGATTTTTTTTTTGAACCCTCTCTGTAATTTATTATTGATGGCTACATGATGATGTCTCTCTTCCGCAACAAAGTGCACAGCTTCCAATTTTACTCTCTAATAAACGCGCTGAAAGGAACATAACCTAAAAAAGTGATTATTTTATTCAGATTATTTTTATATTAGTACCAACTCACTTTGGTAGTTTGCTACCATTTCTATACCTAGGGCCATTATAGATAAACGTTTGAAAAAAAATATAACAAAATGCATACATTCATTTACTTTAATAAAAAAAATTATATCCAAAGAATGAAATGTATAAAATAAAAGGAATATCATAATCACCCTCTTTCCGGAAGCACCATTAATTACGTAAAACTATGTATAAAGTGTAGCCGCCGCTCCAACATTGCCACGAAGAACAGTGAACGAAACAAAAAGGGGAGTAATTGTATTCCTACATCGATGTGAAGTAAAGATACCCCTTTGTCTTTCGAGCCGACATGATCTTGCTTCAGTGTAATGTTCGATGGAGTTCGTCCAGAAATGTGAGGGGTGTTGAGGAATTAGGGTTGTTCGGGCGGTTCGTCGGGGGCAGGGCGGTTCGGGGGCGGGCTAGGGTGGCGGTTAAAAGGAAGGACGTTGGGAAGAGGTAGGGGGATTACGGCCAACACCTTTCACGTAAAGATTGAAATTTCAAAGGTGATTTGCTGCTTAGGGCGAGGTTATTGGCGCATTGCTGTGACTAAACTCACTGGAAAGTTTGGGAATGTGAAATGAATTTACAGATATATATACGTGCATGTTGACTATGAAACTATCCTCAAGATTTATAAAGAACTCAAAATAGACAGTCATCTTATTTCATTGAAATGTATTGACAATTAAGTGGAAATTTTATGAAATTAAAACAAATGAAAACGGGTTTTTAATTTATTTGATATTAATAACAAGAGAAATGAGGACTCTCTGATCTATTGCGGAAATGACATTCCTAGACAGATTGAGACGGAATGAGTCGAATATGTTATGTGATGAGGGAGAATGAGAAGATGTTACTAGAGAGATCATGTAAAGAAAGCGTGTCCTGAAAAAGTGATAAGTAAAATTTCAAATAAAGTACTAACAGGCAATCGTCTTCCAGGAAAACCACCCAAAAAATGGCGAGATAGCTTTCTAAAGCATTATCAAATGGTTTATTTCTCTTTTTATTTTTTATATACTTTGTACATACAACACTTATATTTAAAAAAAGTAAATTACATAGACATGTTTCGGACAAACAGTCCTTCTTCAGTAATACATATTATAAAGATACATTTTTAAAAAAATATTATAAAATTGTTTACATGTTCTGACAGATGTTATTAAGATTTGATAATAATAATAATAAGTATTTGATAATACCTAAGCAAGGCGAAACGTGTAATTTACATAAATAAAAACAGACTTTATCATTAGTATTGATTATTAATTAATATTTCATATGCAGTTTTATTTCATTTTTCAGGAAGCCATAAACATTGAAGATTGTCTTTAAAGTTTGTTATCTTATTTAAGTGTTGGACTAGTATTAGTTTACAATATTTATTTATTAGTATTTTATTATTTGGTCTTCTTCGTGGTTAAACCTTTTGGTATGTTACTCTGGTATGGTAATCTGGTCACTTTTTCATACATTTACTATTGGTGTAAAAAAAAGAAAGACATCGAAAGAACGGTTGCTGTTGGGAACTAAACATATGGTGCACTTAAAGTAATCAGTGTAAATAAAAATATATCCAATGAAAAACGAAATTATAGTGGCAGAAAAATGATTAAAAGAAATATGATCACCGAGAAAAATGTATGACAGACGAATACATTCTAAATAAAAAAAAATAGTAATTTTAATAAACTTGTAAAATTAGAAATTAATCATTTATTAATTTATGTATAAATTATATTTTTTCAAATGTATGTTTTTCCTAAATAACAATGAATTTTTTCTTAGTTTTTTATTATTTATTTGTTCTTAATGATAAAAAATAATTATTAGTACTTATAACAATTAGCCCAGGTTAATTAATAAAATTTAAATTATTGTATTGAATTTTAATAAACAAAGTTATTTTAAATTTTCTACGTGTATTGTAAAATTGTAATTAAACCGCTTTATTCTTTACGACAACCGACCGGTTTTGCTCTCGTCGGCTTTGTAACCCTGCTGAAACTCCGGCGGGAGCGAAACCGGTTGGTTGTTGTAATGAATAAAGTGGTTTAAATACAAATTAAAAGGTTTTAATAATATCACACCACAAATTAAGTGCTTTATACGAAAGTTTAAAATAAAAGGATCACTTAGATGGTTTGGACGTATGGAACGAATGGATGATAGAAGAATGGTTAAAAGTTGTATTAAATTAGTGTGAATGGAAAAAGAAGCCGATGACGACCGAGGAAAAAATCGCACTAATAATTTAATTAATAACTAAAGACGGCCACATTCGAAGTCGGAAAATCAGACGAGAGCGCATGTTACGCGCGTAACTTGAGAGATATGTAGGATAGACCAGTGTGGCAGTCCATCCTCTCTGACTACCCCTCTGGGAAAACGGTGTGATGGTTCCTTAGTTAGTTTATTCATGGTATTTAATAATATTGACTATCCAAAATTTATAATATAAGTTCCTATACATTTACTTTTGGCAATTTATATTATAATATTTATTTATAATTTTGTCAGAAGCACTTAATTTGTTGTGTTGCATAATTAATTATATTACAATTAAAAACAAAGTATGATATAAAAGTTTTTTTAATTATTTTTAATATTCATTTATTTCATTTCCATCATGGCATATGGGATCGAGTGCAGGGCGGACACCAAAAAACGTGCTCAGAGTGTCAGAAATGAAGACACTCAGAAACATATCTAGCAAGACACTACGAGATAGAATTAGGAACTTAAGGATAAGGGAGATATACGAAGTCGAGGATGTTGTTAGCAGTGGCGGTACTTCCATAGAAGCCCAAAAGCCAGGCTTGCGTAAGACATTTTGAATCAAACCCCCCAAATCTACATCTACAACTACATAAACAAAACAAATCACCTTCCAACAATGTTCCCACCAGACGTAAGAGGAATAGCCACAAGAGCTGAAACTCTGTAAGCCAGAAGAGGTTTTGATTCAAAATTTCTTAAGCAAGCCGGGCTTTTGGGTTTCTATGGGAGTACCGCTACTGATTGTTAGGTAAGGGAGGCAAAGGAGAAGATACTGGTATGCACACGTGAGGAAAATGGATCCATCCAGACTCCTTCTCATAGTGTTGCACTGTCAACATCAAAGTAGAAGACCCCCGGGCAGACCACCAAATAGATGGATCGACATCTGGGAGTCGACCTCACAGGAGGTCACTTCCTCTTAGGAATCATCCCTCAAGGCCTACACTAAGAAGAAGAAGATAAAGAAGATTTATTTGACATATTCAACAGGAAATGTTCCGTATTATGCAAATCATAGAGTTATTATTGTATATTAATATGCATTTTACTATGTATGTTTTAAGCATTGGTAAACATATAGTTTATTTTTTTTTTAAATCAATTAGTTAACTGGTAATTATCTTCTTTTAATAATAATACAACTAGTCATGAAATAATATTGATTTGTAAGATTTGATTTATATAATAAACTCCAAATATTTCCAATCCCCCGGACCAATTATTCAACATATCATTATAAAATAAACAAATCTGGCATAATACAATACAATAACGGATTCAGACAAAAAATTATGCTCAAAACGTTTCTTTAGAAGAGTTGTTTAATTATGCTGTTTGTAGCACCTGACGATGTCAACATAGGTTGGCGAAACAGCTGTCACGACAAATTCAAGTAAATAAATTGTGATAAGTTATAACAGTTTTTCAAATTTAAACATTTATTTCTTATAAAAATAATGTTTTTATTTGAAATTTCGTGGTTCATTTTAAATAATAAAAATATTAATAGCTAAAATCCACTAATCGTTTCTGGTGGTATATTATATACAATATATTATTTTACCTGTTCTCAATAGATGCCTTAAGCCCTAATTTTGTAATGTCTATTGATGAAATAAACTGATTAGATTTGATTGGATTTGATTTACTTTTCTTTTTAAAGGCACACACATCGGTGGATTTTAGTGAAATATAACATACCTGTATAATACATTTAAAAAAGATTTTTTAAATTTTTTTTATTTTCATTATTTACTAATTATGTATAATGTAAGAAAACTCATTATAGTATTTTGTAGGACGCACGTTAAAATATAGATTTTTTGTAGAGGATTTAAGGCAGTTACTTACCCTAAGAATATTCACGCATCAGTATGAAGATTGGTTTGAATATTTGAGCGACTCGAAAAAATATTTCCCTCTTCTCAATAAAATGCGAAATTCCGAACAAAGTGAGCCGATTTACATTTCGGCGGATATCTAACAGGTCCGTAACATTGTGTCCCTATATTCGATGAGTCTATAGTGTCAGCATTATTCTAGAAACTAAAATGCCATCTCACTCCCAGTCAACGGTTTCCAAGCTTTCGTTATTTTCATACGTTAAAATATATAATTTAAAATTTATGACGATTTATTTTAGAATTCCTTCTATGCGTCTATTCGCGTTGCACTTTAACTTTGTGCTGCGGATTCATTGAAAAATGTTTTTTTAAACATTACCAGTTATTTGTACATACAAAATAAATATTTGAACACATTTTTCATAGATTTATCCAAATATCACACAATATAGAGAGCTGTTGTCGTGTGTGAAATTAGAAAGATCTCATCTTTTTATTGAAATTTTATAATTTATTTTATTTTATTTATTATTTTTTATTATTATTAAATCGTTTTAATATGGGAGTATCGTGAGAGGTGTCAAATCTTTGTTTTCTCCAAATTCCTTTATGGTTGCGAGTCTTTGACTATGCGAACATCGGAGAGGTAAAAAATTGATGCTTTCAAGAGGTGGTAATCAGAAGCAAATCACCATGGGCAAAGTGAAGGGGAGGCGACCACAAGGACTACCATCGAGCCGTTGGTCTGACTAAATCAGGGATCTGTCTGGTCTCTCATGAGCTGCAGCCTGGAGACCGATGGGTAACAGGAACGCATGATGTACCATGGTCAATAGTTTACAGGATGGACACGACCCTCAATCATGAGGAATACGACTGAGAAGAAGAAACATGAATTATATAAATTATGAACAAGTTTTCACTTTAACTCGCGTATAAAAACAATAACGCGTTTGATTTTCGCTACATTTGATATGCCTAAGAAAGGTGAAACACGTCATTCACATAAAATATATAATAATAAAACTTCTAAAAAAGACGTTTTCTTTCGTATAAATTGTCTCATATTTGAGTCATGCCCTAAGGGGGAATAAATACCAAGCTATCGGCTGATAATCACGGGTAAAATAGAGGATAGTCGGAGAGTTGGCAGAAGTCAATTTTCCTGGCTGCGAAATATAAGGGAGTGGACAAGACTGAGCAAAGTTGAGAACCTGTTCCAAGAAGCGCAGAACAGAGATACTTTCGCTGCAGAGATCGCCAACGTTGGTGGGATCTAACACGGCAACATACACATATGGGTATTTTCTTCATTGTGTCAATGGCAAGCTATTGAGATATATCGTTGGCCTAAAAGTCTGCTGCTAGATCAATGAGTTTTATTCGGTGGCGATAACGGGGCAGCTTAGGCATATTCTTATATATAGCACGCATAACTTCTAGACACATATTCTACTGCGAAGCGAATATTTCGCGTTGTTCTACTGCGAAGAACATATTTAATTTGGCCGAGTTTTCCAATGAATCTGTAATTAAACTGGAATTTAATATAACTTAATTGTTTTTTAAGTTTGAATCTTCCAAGGTTTGCAGTAAATCTAACATTCTTAGTTCTAATGCAACTTGGGCCATTACATTAATATATTTAAAACATACGAAATACGCCTATATTAACCCATTGCCTTATCAACGTTTGAATCGGGCTGCCTGCTTTAAAACAAAGTGAGAACATTTTTCAGCTAAGACAATGGGTTGTTATAGTCGCCCCGGAGACTTGACGCGAATGTATTTTCAAAAATGCATGAACAAGTAGGTACGCAGTGCAATGTGCTTTGCTCAGTGCTGCAATGAAAATACCTCTGGCGAGGAATTTCAAAAAAAGAATTTATTTTATTTGTGAAATTGTCCGTGAAACTCACATTTATTCCTAGTTAGACCACTCTTATTTTTTCTCGACATGTTTCGAAGGCTTGCACAATGATATAAACAGTTTTTATCGTTCTCCCGATGATGAATATATAATAATAATAATAAATTGGATAATTTATAGAGCGCCTTTTTTATGAATTACTCATCTCAAGGGCGCCGAAGGTGTAAGCCTTCGAAACATGTCCAGAAAAACAAACTCAAAAGTGTAAAAGACAGTATTTTAATTCATAAAAAAATTGTCATTATGGAATTCCACAGTGTTAACGCCTTAAGTTTATCTACCATTCTTATTTTATTCACACACCGTGTCACGCACGCACTTCAATTACCCAATATGGCCGACACTTGATTGATTTGATCGTATCATATTTTACTCGGTCTTTCTACTGTTTATATTTCTAATAGAAATAAATAATAATAATGATAATCTCTGAACATTTTATCTTATTAATAAATAAATAAAAAAAGCTTTCATATTTTTAAAGAAAAATCCCCCCACCACAGTTTTGGCAACAGTTTGCGCGCCTAACACAGCCAGCTACGTGAATTTAGCTTATATTCCGCTAGGCTAATACCCCCTAATATCAGAGCCCGGATCGTTACAATTCGCTGAGTTAAAACATTGATTGTTCACCTAAATATGTTCTGAAACGTTTTAAGGAAATTAATGTGTTAACGTCATATTTGAGAGTAACACACACGGAAAGCTATCGGCAAACGAGCTTTATTTTTTGTTAAATCGAAAAAATATCGTTTATTTTGGTGAGTGTGCAGGAGAAAATGTTTTAAGCTCCGAATTATTAATTATATTTTATTTTAAATATTTTTTGCTATCATCAAGAGGGCATAAAAAATCAAAAGATTAACACGTTTCACCTTGCTAAGGCATTATGATATGTCCATTGTTTTTTTGCCGAAACACTAAGATACTTTAATATTATAAACGGTTGAATTAAAAATATATATTTTATGTATCTTACTTATTTATTTCCTATGGCCATACAACTCTTGAAGAGTTTCAGCATCCTTGATGATTTTTCGCCAAGCTCCTCGATCCTGCACCTTTTGCTCCTAACCTCGCTCAACCTAGCCAGATCAGCCAGAACATTGTCCATTAGGCGCTGTCTAGGCCTTCCTAGAGGTTTTACTCCAGTCGGTCTAGACGCGCTCAGGATCTTAATTGCTCTGGTCTCATCGGCTCGGCATACGTGCCCTATCCATGCTAGGCGTCCGGCTCTCACGGTGCTCGTTATAAGGGGCTGCTGGGTCATCGTATGGATTTCTAGGTTGGTCCTATGCCTCCAAGTTCCCGTTTTAACACCATATGTATATTTTATGTATCACACTTGTATTTTTATTTCTTGCGTCAGTTATTTCGTCAACCTATGGACACCATCAGGTGTTAATTATAAATTGTATTTTATTTTATGTCTTTTTTTATCATCAATAGAGTATAACAAATCAAATGATTGACAGGTTTCCCCTTGGAGTTGATTTACGAGTACTATTGTAACACCTGATGATGCCAACATAGGTAGACGAAGCAGCTGTCGCGAAAAATAAAAATACAATTGTTACACATAAAACAAAGTTTTTTTAATTTATCAGTTTATTATGATACGTATTAAAATTTTAAATTATTCTCGCTGCCTACCCCTGCGGGGAAACGGTGTGAAGGTTTGTTGTTGTGCAGATGACTACAATTGGAGTCCAAAAAAAAATTCGAATTGCGACAGACTACATTTGTAGCAGATATAAAAATGTATCTTATAAATGTTTTTACATTAGTTACTGCTAAATTGTGTGTAACAATATTCTGATCTAGGGCAGGGATGGCGAACCTTTTTCGCAAGTGGGTCATATTTACTTAAAAAAACAAAAAAACGACGAGGGCTAGGGGTGGGCAAAATGATTTTTTCTCATGAGACGTTGGCGAAAATCGGTCGTCGTTAGACTTATCGAAATGAGCAAAAAAAAAATGATGCCGACGAAAAATATCCCTGAAAACGACACAAAATTTGGTATGGACTTTTTATTTTTTAGTTCTTTTCAAAAAATCAAACGTCTTATTTTCCTGAATGAGCTTAAAAAAAACGTCGCCAACTCTTTTTTGGGAGTAATCGAGACTTATCCAAGATGGCGTCATTTCTAAAAGTCCAAGCGGGTCCCTCGTTTGCTATCCCTGATCTAGGGCAATCTGTTTGAGCTGCAAATGTAGTAAAAAAAACTCTTTGCAAGTTGTCAAGACGCACTTAAAGATAGTGCTTTATATGACGACAGAAGTATTTTTAATAAGCTGTAATGAAAATAAAACGTTTTACGTACCCGTTTATTATATACTACATTTTCGAGTCAAGGTTGATAGTTTATTATTTATGGAATATACAAAAATGATACACAAATTGAATCAATGAAGGTCATACTACCAAAATCACATGTCATGAGAATCAAAATAATAGCTAGAATAAATTGTATACAGTAATTTGGTTTAACGACCTGTTGTATACAAAAAAAAAAAACATTATAATGTTTTGAATATAAATTTTTTCAATATTCATTCACACAAACCTGGACGTTTAAAAAAGGTTGGAATAAAAAAATTATCAATCAAAGCAAAAATGGTTTACAATGGAGTTTGTGCACCAACTTATATTGTATGGAAGTGAATCATAGAACTATTAGAAGAAATATGAGATGATGAAAAATGTGGTAGAGATGAGATCGCTTAGACGTATGTGTGACAAAACGATGTACGATAGCCACACGCGGAGGCATCTTATTTGCCCCTTATATCATATTTATCCTATTGCATTATTAGCATTTCGCATTTCTCCGAAATCACCGTTCAAATAAAAAAAATTCATTTAAATATATATACATATTTTTTAAATTTTAAACTTGTCTGATAGCTCTTATCCTATTTTCATCTAGTTATTGTTAGTTAACACCTTTCTTCGTGTATTTTTTCCTATACGTAATATCTTGCCAACGGAAAATAAACCCACAAAGCACGTTTTCATACATTTCACGTTATGTATATATTGCGTATCAAATTTTCTCACTTACTTAAAAAACGATTACCCCTTTATGTCGGGAAAAGGTATTTGGGCAAATATTTATATGTATTTTTATAGCGCGTTTTTAATGTGCAAGTAATCACGGAGTGCCGCGCTAAAGCCGCCACCAAAGAAACCATTCATAAGCAGGCGAGGCTAAGGTTAAGCCTGCATTGTTTTCGACCCCTTTTATATATTGCCATTCTCATCTTACTAACAAATGTAAGATCGGAAGCGTTCTATACAATTTCAATGTCTCAAAAAAACGCGAAACTATTTAGGTCACAATACCAGTAACTAAAATGTTTAAAATATCATATTTAAAAAAAATATGATTCAGGAAAGTCATTTATAACAAAAATAACAACAAAACATCATGCCGTTTACCCGTAGGGGTAGGCAGAGAGAATGGACCGCCACACTACTCTATCCTGGCCCACCTCTCTAGATTCCTCCACATTCATACAGCGAGTCATACACTTCTAACATGACCAACCTTAAAAATTTGATTAATTTGGTCATGCCATGTTTTCTCGGTCTGCCTCGACTCTCCGTACTCCATTTACATTATCAACGTATACTTTCTTAACCATTCTTTCGCCATCTATGCGCACCATATGTCCGAACCAACGCAGCGATCCTTTCATAACTTTATTCACAATACCTTCTTCCGCTCTACATTCCTTTCTTATATCATCATTTGAGATTCTGTCGTATATCGTTTTACCACATATACGTCTAAGGGACCTCATCTCTACTGCATTTATTGTTTTTGAAAATATTTAGATGAAATATAGAGATGACAACAAAAATTCTAATCAATGTCCTAAATACGAGTATAATATGTGTAATTTTGTAAGTATACCGTAATGATAGGTGTACAAGACAGAGATGACGAGAAATATTGAATCTTTGATGTTGGCAAAGAACCCCTTATCTCTAACGTCTTCAATAATCTTGGGTTAGTTTAGTAGTTTTCAGTAGCTTAAAGCTGTATGGAACAACGGGCAACTTTGATATTCTGTTTAAGGTATACTGAATATATAATTACTGCTTCTAAAGCTGTTCATTTTAAGAGCATTTTAAGCCCAATTGAGCGGATAACTTCATTTGCAGTATACAAATTGGTCTCAATTTGCATTTGGTTACATTTACAGCTCAAACAGATAATCCCAGTTCTTTTTATTATTACGCACAATTTAGTAGAACCAAACTACATATGAGGTTCATAAGACATTTGTATATGAGCTGCAAATGTAGCATGCCGTAGTTCGAAACTAACGTTTTTTCGATTGCAAATGAGTCGGCCGCGCAAAAAGGGTTAATGAATAAATATTAAAATTGTAATATATACAAACGTCTCATAATGCCTTAGCAAGGTAAAACATGTCATTTTTATGAAATGTAATAAAACATCTAGAAAATAAACCTTTTTAAACTTATTCTTTCGATCTGACGATCTGTGACACAGAAACTATGTCTCCTGGGTTGATGAGATCCAACTGTCCTTCAATCTCTTAGGTGGTCTTCCAGCAGGATGGAATACGGAGGAGATTTTGTAAGCGCGTCACTCTCTATTCTGGTTACATGGTTCCTCTAGTATATTCGTTTCTCATTTAAATCTTCTTCTTCTTCTTCTTCTTCCTTGTTGTAGATCTATGTGGTCTGTTCTCCAGAGTATTACTCCTCCTGTAAGGTAGACTCCCAGCTATCCTTCGACATATGTACAGGTCTTCCACGAGGACGAGTCCCATGAGGCTGATTATGTCGTGCAATATAAAGGAGTCTGGTGGTGTCATTCTTTGGACATAGCCGTACCGGTCACTCCTTCGCTGTCTGCTCCATCTTATAATATCCTCAATCTCACATATCTCTCAAATTTTGGTGTTCCTCACGAGATCTCTTAGTGTCTTATCTGTTATCATCCCCAGTGTCTTCATCTCGTAAGTCCTTAAAATTGTTTGGTCCTGTGTTAAAATTGTTTTTGCTGTGTCTGCTCTTGCTTCAACGCCATATGATATTATTGGTCTTACGCATGCTATAAAGATTCTCATCCTTCTTTTAATGGCCGTGTCTTTGTTTTACCATAATATTTATTTCAGAGTACCAGATATTGCAGCCGCCTTGTTTACTTGGGCTTGTATTTCTTCCCGCAGATCAGCTACTTCCACCAGGTCTATGCCTAGATGTTTGAAGTTCCTGACCTGTTAGTTGATTTTCTTTAAACAGGTTACACGTTTTGGGTGTTTTGGAAAAGGTCATACATTTTAAATAATAATGAAATAAAACGATGTTTTTTAACTACTTCCACTTTTGTCTTTATTTAGACAGCGACCATTTTGTCTTTTCAATAAAGATCGTCATGTTGTATTTCTTTTTAATCAAAAAGTTAGAAACCATATTTACAAAGTATATTAAGATCGATAAATTCTTGTGATTTGAACTGTTGTAACATAAATGCGTAAGAAGATTAAGATTTTCATTCATTATTGTTTCACATATTTTTGTGCATAAGAGATAAAAATCAACCTATTGAACACTAAGGCATTAACACTGTGGAATTCCATAGTAATATACTTAAGAAATTAAAATAACTTTGTTTAATCTACTATTTATTAAAAAATATTATAAAAACACAACATATTTCAGAGGATACCTCCATCTTCAGGTGTAAAAATATAATAAAAACTAAATAAAGAAAGACTAATAAAAAACGCATTTAAAATTCGATACAATAATTCAAATTTAAAAATTAACCTGGGCTATTTGTTGTAAGTACTCACAATTATTTTTTTAACAGTAAGAACTAATAAATAATAATAATACATGATGATAATATACAAAATATAAAAATGTAATTAAAAAAAAACATACATTTAAATTTCGAATTTTTAATGCGTTTTTTATTAGTCTTTTTTGTTTAGTTTTTATTATATTTTTACACCTGAAGATGGAGGCATCCTCCGAAACATGTGTTTTTAAATATTTTTTAATAAATGGTGGATTAAACAAAGTTATTTTCAATTTTCTAAGTATGTAGAGATAAAAATAATTTAATTTATTTTGAAAAGCACATTTTTTACGACGTGAAAACGTTTCGTTGAAATCGTGGACTCGAGTAAATCGTTGTGATAAATTCTTGAAAGAAATTACAAGGAGGGCCGTTCTCATTCCCTTTGACCCTGAGGACCGATACACCTTTTACTAGACCTTAGTTTGAGCTTACAAAATGGCATTTTCCTGACTTTTTTCTCGCTCTCACAGCGTCTAACATATATATGGAGGGCGTCAAGACGCAAAAATGTATTCATTAATCCTTAAAAAAAACATTTAGTGTACTAGATGTAGTAATTTTTAACCAACTTTCTCTCCGTTTCTTAAATGGGTAGGTAGAGTGGATAGATTTCAAATTTGTATAATGCTTACCCTTCAGGCGTATGTGTCGTAAAATGATGCATAATAGAATTTCAAAGCCGACGTCAGGAAGGAACGTTGAGTGGAAAAAGTATTATAAACAAGCACGCTGTGATGATGTAAATAGCGATTCAAAATAATAATAATAATAATGATAAAAATTACAGTTATAATAATAATAATAATACAATAATAATAATTATAATAATAATAATAATAATAATAATAATAATAATAATAATAATAAAATAAAATAAAAATAAATAATAATAATAATAATATTAATAATACCCTCCATTATGGCATGCAAGAGACCTTCTTGACGTATTACATGGCCGATCCATCTTGCACGCCTTTTTGACAAGGTCCTAAACAGGTGCCTTCCTCCTTCGATTCCTTGAAGAACTTCCTCATTCGTGATGTGGTCTCTCCAGGAAATTCCTAATAGACCGAGGGGACAAACTCTAGGGGACGCCCGCGCCGAGAGTACCTGGAGGACCTGTTAGTGGACGTGCGTTGCTCATCATATGCTGATTTCAAAAAAGCACACAAGACAGGGAAGAATGGAAAAGAAGAATAGAGGAAATTGCTGCAAACCAATCCCAGGATTGAATAATAATAATAATAATAATAATAATAATAATAATAATAATAGTAATAATAATAATAATAATAATAATAATAATAATAATAATAATAATAATAATAATAATAATAATCATAATAATAATAATAATAATCACAATAAAACGTTAACGATGTGTATGAATTGCGTAGTCGAGGAAGACTGAGGAAAACATGGCACGACCAAATTAATCAAAAACGTTACAGGACTTTCGCATTTGACTGTTCAACGTTCCTAAGAGTGCCATACTGGAATCCCACGCAGCACACCTCACATTTAATCTATAATTCAAACCACTTTTTAGTGTGGAATGAAATAATTTTTTCACTGAGTACGAACTGTTTAAAGTCCCCATTTTCAGGTATTAAAAAATATATAAACGTTTTTTATGTGTTTTGATTAGTTATGATATTTCCATCGTGAGTCTTTTAGTAAGATAAACGGTTTTATATTTGAGGAAATTATGAAATGTTATACATATTATTAAGTCGTCAAAATATCAAGTGAACAATCATAAAAAAAAAAAATAATAAATCAATTATCCGTGTATAGCGACTTTACTTTACTTTACTTTTCTATGTATGGAAGAGAAGCATGGAACTGGAAAAATAAGGTTGAAAGTAGAATAAATGCAGTAGAAATGAGATCCTTGGCCACCAGCACAGCAGTCGCCTTGTCCACTTTTCATCTGGATCACGAGCGACATGTCCCGCCCATCGCCACTTGAGGGTTGCGGCCATCTTGATAACACCGGAAACCTTTGTCCTGACTCTTATGTCCTCATTTCTGAGTCTGTCCCGTAAACTGATACCCAACATGGCTCTCTCCATTGCTCTCTGAATGACTCTTAGTTTGTTGGCACTTTTTTGTGACATTGTGACTGTCTCAATACCATAAGTGAACACTGACAGGACACAGGAACACTCTCCTTTTCAAGTGGATGGGTGTTTTTGAATTTTTCAAAATGTGACCAAGATTTTTGAATGCTGCCCAGCTTAGTCCGACTCTTCTATTCAGGTCTGCTGCCTGGTTATCTCGCCCAAGCTGTATTTTGTGACACAAATAAACGTATTCACTGACAGATTCAATGCTGGCTTTGTCCAATACGATTTGTGCTGGTTGTGACGTCATCAACTTGGTTTGTGAAAATGAAATGAAATGAAAATGAAGTGAAATGAAAAAATGAAAAATACAATAGATACATAATATACAAAAATAATATATAAAATTTTATAATGCCTAAGAAAATACGAATAATGTATTTCCCATTACTTGTAATAAATCTTTTAACAATTATTTTCGTTAATATTAATTTTTAATAAACATTTTTGTTCAAGAAACAATTAACATTTTCTTTCTTGTTATTATTAGTGAGTTTTCTATTTACTTTGGGTTTGCCGTTCATTCTACCAGCCGCAACTTGTTAAGCGGGAAGTTTAACTCTAAGCTGGAACAAAATATGCATCTGGAAACTGGAATACCTCCGAACTTTCGCAGAATAAATATTCGACAAGGATTTTTACATTTTGCGAAGAGAATTTTGTAACTGCCTCCGGCACGTATTTGTTCATAATATTTTACATAGCAATGAAGATCAAACCTCAAAAACACTGATTAAAAAATATGTAGTTTTATATGGGTATTTTTCCAGTTCCATGCTTCTCATATACTTCTTTCTTCTGATTTTGAAAATTTGGTTTGGTTCATGTGGTGCTCCTCTAAATTTGGAGATATTTCGCGTATAAGTGAATTGTTTTGGTCAATTTAACTGTTGCCGCACTTTATAATAGTTAATTGTGACACGTAATACGTTTGTATAGTTTTGCTGTTAAAATTATATTAGTTTTATCGTTTTTATAAAGAATTTTGACAGGTGTAAAAATAAATTTTTCAGTTGTTCCAATGACAATTTGAATAATTTCTTCAATATTATTTTAAAGTTCTTGCTGGTTAAGTGCCTAATTACAGCTAATTTAAAAAAACGGTGGATACGTGTAACACAAATTAAATAAACACAAAAGTCCGGATCGTCCATGTCAACACGTGCAACATCGAAAAAAACATTATGTGTTATTACATTATGTGCTAAATTAAAAAAACGGTGGATTCGTGGAACATAAATTAAATAGACAATATGTGCACCATCTAAAAATAACATTTTGTGTTAAATTATTTTTATTTTGTTATTTTATTTTATATCATTGTATTTTATATTATTTGTTTTAGATTTTTTTTGTGGGTGTTGGACAATCGAAGTGTGCGCGAGAGATGCCTATTGGTGGCGATGAGGTTCGCAACCCATCACACCGCGTCTCCCGTGGAGCGAAAAGAGAAGGATGGAGTGCCGCATTAGTAAAAGTTTGACAGTCCATTTTTTCTGCCTACCCTTTTGGGGAGACGGCGTGATGGTTAGTTAGTTAGTTAGTTAGTTAGTTTTATATATTGTTCGTACAATACGTATGTACGCAAAAAGCCCCTTTTTATTCACAAATACACTAGAATTTCTTCTAAAAAGTAATCCGTTATTTTTCTAAAATCAATGAAACATTTTATTCATATTTATTGACGTTCATTTATTTTGCGTATATAAACAGCTATGCTTTTAATTCTCGCTACATTTATACTAAATGTAGCCAGATAAGCTTACCCATAAATTGCAATTAAACAGACGTTTCTATTCATATGACATATATACTTAATTTGATATTAACCTATTTTCTTTAAATAATATAAAAAAACGTTTTTGTCAAATAGTGTTAGTTTAGGTTAGTTAGTTAAATGTAAAATAAAGTGAATACCTATTTCAACAACAGTATTTCTTTTTGAATATTTAATTTATATAACTAGTATTGATATGTTCCCATTGCTCTATAATACTCAATATAAATCCTCAAAATAAAATAAAAAGTTTTTTAAAAAAACAACGCTTTTCTAAAGTTATTCAAACTCGTTCAACAGATTTTTAAAATTTTACATTAAACAACAAACATGTCACGGGATACTTAAGCCTTTCATCAGAGTTTTTTCGCGAATGTGATATTTATAATATTTTCTATATTTCTAATAGCTTTTTAAATTTCCAAAATTTCAAGATTATTCATAAGTATTATATTTCTTAAATAGTCCATTGTTTTGGCCGAAACACTATGACACCTTAACATTTTAAACTGTTAATGAATAAAAACTTTTAATATATTTTCCTTTCATTTATTTATTTGAAACATATCTAAAGCATTACAGAATTTTTTTCCAATACACTAAAGATACAAGTTAGAAATACTAAGTAAGTTTCCAATACACTAAAGATACAAGTTACAGATACAATAATAAGTAATACATAATAGATTAATAAAAAGAGCGAGAAACATAAGATGCATGACAAATTAATAAAATAATTCCCTCAGATGAGCCAAACTATCACAAAATATGTCAAACTCCGAGGTGATACGATTAAGCAAAGATATTGCTCTACCTACCGGCATCACCATTGGCAAATTGGGTGATAAAACAAAGTGGGAGATAAAACAATCTATGGCCCCTTTTAGAAGATAATTATCAGGGACGAACAGACCTACATCACTCAGGATTTCTGAGTTGTGTATACAACCGCCTATCAGTCGAAAGAAATGGACGCCCAAGTGAAAGTCTCGTCTCCTCTCGAGTGACTGGTAGCCTAGCATCCCTAGCAAGAAATCAATTGCAAAGAGCCACGGGTAATATATATTATTGTAACACCTGATGATGTCAACATTGGTTGAAGAAACAGCTGTCGCGTAAAATAAAATACAATTGTGATAAAAACAAAGTTCATTCAGTTTATTATATTTCTATTAATAAAATGTAAAATTTCACCGACATTATCTTTATTGAACGAATGATTATTTTAAAGTCATTGCCCGAAACACTGTTCGTGTAAGTACGTTAAGCTATTTAAAGGAGTGTGTCGAGATGAAAGAAAGTTCAGTTCATATATGCCGTGTTGTGTGTTAGACCATACTATACCCCTCACCCCGCCCTCAGAAGTTTCCTTTACTTTTCTTCAACCGTAACTGCCACTGTGCATGGCGCGCATTGTCTCTAGTCTTTGTGCGGAGAAAGCCGAGAACGTGAATGCACTGATCTACACATCCGTATTCAGATAATGTGTATAGACAGAGATAGGAAGAAAATGTACTATTCGTATGTCTCATCTCAGAATGTGTCACACCTAATGTGAGGATTTTCAATTCCGGAATATGTAACCTATGACCGCAGTGTGTTTGCAAAGAGGGTTAAAAATATGTACTATGACAAAATGTATAATTTCTTCTATTATATGTTCGCCATAACTTTTCGTTGCATATGTTTAATGTTTCTTTTTTTTATACTTAGAATACAACACTCACTTGAATCACAAAGTGAGTGTTGTATACTATATGTATAATTTTTTCTATGTTCGCTATGCTTTGTGTTGTAGATGCTTAATTCTCTTTTTCTTTTTTATATACTTTTGTATATTCACCACTAACATTAAAAAAATAAAAATTACAATGACATATTTCGGACAACCAGTCCTTCTTCAGTGATACATATTATAAATATATAATACAAATTTAAAATATTATAAAATTGTTTACATGATATGACAGATGTTATAAAGATTTATTAAATGAATCATTATAACATCTGTCAGATCATGTAAACAATTTTATAATATTTAAATACTAAGAAGGACTGGTTGTCCGAAACATGTCTATGTAATTAAATTTTTTTTAATGTTAATGTTGTATATAAAAAGTATATAAAAAAGAAAAAGAGAAATATGTATAATTAATTCTCTATTTATTTTTTCTTAAATGATAATGTAAAACTCCATATTAGATAATTAGTACGAATGAAAACGTATGTAAATGACATGTTTCGCCTGTCTAACACATTATCAAATATAGCGAAAAATCAAAAGCGCTGTTGTTTATATACACGAATTAAAGGGGCAGAATACTGTAATTAAGATTAATGACGTGGCCCAATACATTGTTAAACACAAATTAAGGGATAAATTCCAGAATACAGGAATGTTTTATCGGGCATTAGTTAAATTTATTAATACAATGTTTACACAGATGATGACCACTAAATGACGTTATACAAATCAGAAAAGAATTTCAATATTTCAATTAAAGTATTTTTGAGAAATACGTATTTGAACACTTATTTACAAATAGGGACCGAACCCGGGACCTTCTGTATGGAAGTCAGAGCTCTTACCACTCTGCCACGAAGGTCGTCCAGTTCTAAGTATATTCTAAGCATATTTATCTTCTGCGTTGGGTAGACTCAATCGGTGTTTTCATCTCGTCTGTATCTGTAGTAACATATAAAAAATTCTAACGTGGAAGTTTGGATAGTCTAATTAAATATCGGAACAATATTAAGAAGTAGGGATGAGTAATTCTTTGTCAGTTCTTTGATTAGGTTATGTTGAAGTCTCTTATATGTTTGTAAATTTCTAATTGTTCTAGTTGATTAATTTGATCATGCCATGTTTTCATCTGTTTTTCTCGAGTTTTATTTTCCATTCACACTCCTTGTATACGAATTTTGCAGCATTCGCCCTTCATCCGTTAATTATACATGTTTTTAGTTATTTTCAAACAAGGATACACATAGGTATCTGTCGTTTATTTATTTCTTCCGTATTTTATAATTCAATATTCTACCATACGTCGTATTTCCGCATTTTCTCATTTATTATATATAATATATAGCCATCGAAAAATAATTTTATTACTTTTTTAGCATTAAAACTTTTCTTGAAAAAATGCTTTAGATCTTTGAAGCAGTTTCATATTAATAGTATTT
The DNA here is from genome assembly GCA_022606425.2 of Lepidostoma basale. Lineage (NCBI taxonomy): Eukaryota > Metazoa > Arthropoda > Insecta > Trichoptera > Lepidostomatidae > Lepidostoma > Lepidostoma basale. The sequence goes on from JAHDVF020000207.1 coordinate 27,272, forward strand.
ATTGTAAAAATAATACGAATTTGTCTAGAACAGTGACAAACGGATGGCAATTACTCAAAGTAACTATAATCGAGTCATTATGTGTCGTATAAATGTTGCTAATAAGATGATAGCTCGTGTAGAACTGAGAGAACTATAAATACAACTTACGAAAGTTAAGCGTCTGTCGGAGGTAAAAATACCACATTTATTTCGGAACATCTTGTTGTGGGGAAGTGGAGAAGCGTTAGTGGCGGCACGCGAGATTTTTTTTGCAACTTAGGGATATTTTATAATGACTTATTAATTGTCTTTCTAGAGACGTTTCAAAATACATGCTTTATACAGTAAGATTCATAAAGTGAATGGTGAAAATTTGGAGCAAGTAGTTGAGTTTGTGTATTTAGGTAGTATGTTTACAAGAGATGGGAGAGTGGAGAGGGATATTGAAAGAAGGGTTGGGGCAGGCAACAAAGTGAATGGTGCACTTAAAGTTGTCATCGCAAACAAAAACCTATCCAAAAAAGCTAGAAAGGCAGTGCACAATGGTGTTCTTCTACCGACCCTTATGTATGGAAGCGAAGCATGGAACTCGCAAAGGAAGGATGAAAGTAGAATAAATGCAGTAGAAATGAGATCTCTTAGACGAATGTGTGGATATTCTGTGTATGATAGAGTGTCGAATGAAAATATAAGAAGTGAATGCGGTGCGAATGATGGTGTCATGAACAAAATAATGAAAGGATCATTAAGATGGTTTGGACATATGGAAAGAATGAATGAAGAAAGAATGGTAAAAAAATTATATGTTAATGATGTAAATGGTACCAGAAATAGAGGAAGACCGAGGAAACGTGGCACGATCAAATAAATCAAATATTGAATGTCGGCCATGTGAGGAGTCAGAGAAATCGACGCGCGTGCATGACACGATGTATGAATGTTGAGGAAGCGAGAGAAATATGTCAGGAAAGAAAGGTGTGCAGGTCCATTCTTTCTGCCTACCCCTTCGGGGAGACGGCGTGATGTTTAGTTAGTTAGTTTTTCATAAAGTATCTTGCTTAATCATGCACATATTTTTGTCCAATCTACGAGAATGATTTTAAGTATTGAATATGAGTTAATTTTCTATTATATTACTCATGTTTCATGTGTCATGTTTTGCCTGGTTAGACTTATTTGAGAGGTTATTAAATTAAGATTAAAATATACTACATCATCATCATCATCACCACCAGACATTAGTTGTCCAGTGTTGGACATGAGCCTCCCTTCTCGACTTCCACAACTCTCTATCCCTCGTCACTCTGTGCCATTGACCTCCTGCCATTGTTTCATGTCATCAGACAATGTTGTGATCTGCCCGGATTTCTGTGACCGATTCTCGGTCACCATTCCAGAGTGATATAGTAAGATTAACACAAATTAGGATTTTTTTTTAAAATTGTATCTCAATAGAGACGAAGACGCAAACTGGAAACTGAACATGGATGATCAAAGTGTTTACAGGACTTATGACCTGTCATTGGTTGGGTTAACCCAACCAATGACAGGCGCACGCTTTATGTAATTACAACATTCCCCATTCCACCTTTGTTATTGTGATCATGCATGACAAATTTTTGGAAGATGTATATATATAGATGTATATATTCTCGTATGTATACTTCAAATCCATATCTATCTTCACGTGTCAGTTTCAATTAGCCATCTATGTAGATTTGATTGCACTTGTGAATTTTTCAAGATTAACCTATACAACCGACCCACTAACGCCATAGATAACAATTCTCCATATATTGAGATACATTGAGATACAATTAAATTTGAATTAATCACCCTTTGGTGAAAAATCCAGGATTTCGTATACAGGTATAAGTATACATTCACAAAACAAATTAGGACATTTCTTTAAGTATAATTTTGAGATATTTATAAGTACCTACTATAATAAAAACGAATTGAATGATTAATGTTACTTTTATATTACTTGATTAATGTACAAATAAAGTTTTTATTTATGAAATGTCCAGTTTTTCTATAATATTATTAGGGCATTATGTATATTTTTGTTACAGGAAAAAAATTACGATACTTTCATAAAAAACGTTATAATAATTTTATTGCATCAGTTCATTTAACAAATCCAAATTTACAAAAAGGGTGATTAAGAACTGTTTTTAAAGGTAACTAAAATGTTAATAAAATATGGAAAAATGTTATTGACTAATTAATAAAGCGTTCAATTTAAAATTTTTGTTTTATGTATCCCAATTGTATTTTTATTTTTCGCGACAACTGTTTTGTCAACCGATGTTGACATCATCAGGTGTTACAATAATATATCAAATGTCAAATTTTCGTGATTTTTCGAACCTTCATGTGCATTTTTATTTATTCAAATTGACATAGGAACAAATACACATAAACGTTCGAAAAATCACGAAAGTTTGACATTTGATATATTATTTTAACACCTGATGATGTCAACATAGGTTGATAAAATAGTTGTTGCGAAAAACTTTTTACGTTTTGTTTTCCGTTAAAAAAGGGGTTACAAAAGCTGATAGATATGATATATAAATATGTAAAAGGGAACATTATAAAGTTTTAATTAAAGGACCACGTACCAGCTGTGAGAATGCTTTTCCTATCCAGGGTTGACTCTATTAATGCGATGCGGCGGCTTCCGATGTTACCGCTACCGAACAAAAATAACAATTTTAACTTCCCACTAGATTATAAAAGTTTTTCCTTTTGCGCAGGGAAACTCAGAGGTGTAATCATAAATTTATTTGTGTTTAATAATAGTAGAACCGTTAAAAAAAATATTACCATGAAAAATAATTAAAGAATTAAATATCATATGTTTGCATAGATTTTTGCGATTCGTAGTATTTTGTTTTTTGATATCATCCATCGATATCCGAGTAAATTGTTTATCTTGATAAACATTTCGTATAATGTTGCAGTCTCCATCTACTTTAGTCCATCTTCCATTCTCTGAATTGTTATTTATAATCTTTTGTTTCGTTCAATTTATATTATTTAATCCATGCACCAGGATTTGTACAACATTACATTGCGCTGCTTCTTTATTTATAATAGTTTAAAGTGTTATTTAAGTATATAAATACATAAAACGGACCAAAGTTACTTTTTGGCCCAAATTACCAACAGAAGCATTAAACAATTTTTCTGTGTTGAAGGCGATTCGTATTCTTTGCATTACGATATTTAAAAGGAACTTTTCTAAACTGTTAAATTAAATAACTTTGTTTTGTGTATCACATATTTATATTTAATTTTACCCGAAAACTGTTTCGTCAACCTATGTTGACATCATCAGGTATTTTAGATGATCTTTTTCATCTTTTTTAGATGAAATATTTGTGTACATTACGATGCGCAGTAGAACAAAAATATAAACTCAATTACATATTATTTTTAATTTGTACTTTATTTTTTGTATCGGTTTTATTGGGTTTAAACATTTATTCATGCCACTATTATAAAGCTTATATTGAAGGAAATTAACATCAACAATGAAAAAAAAAAATTTCGTGAATGGAAAACATTTTTTTAAATATTTCAATTGGACAACATTTAACATGAACATGATTTATACATTCAATTATAATAACATTTGTTCCTCGCGCATATAAAATGTGTATTAATAGAAAAATATATATATATAGTTTAATATAAACCCTTGCAAAATAGAAATTAATTCCATGTAGCAAACTTTGCCAAAAATATTCAAAAAATTCATTTTGTCGCGAGACGAAAAATTATAATTTTGATGAATTAAAGATTTTTCATGTAAATGTGAAGGCATTTCCTTCAATAAAATAAACATTTTTAAATTCTACATTAACATTTTCATTTCAAAATTTCAGCTTCTGAGCGTTTTTGCATGTATATACTTACATCGTTTGGATACTTTATCAAATATATTTTCAATGGTACCGAATATATTTCATAGTTCATCCGAGTAATTGAAAAGGGTCTTTGATGGAATAAAGCTCAAATGATTTGCAGTGTAGCTAAATCTTTTTGGATGTGAAGAAAATACAAAATAAGACAAAATAAATGGCGCTCTTAAAGTCATCACTGCAAATATAAATATATCCACAAAGATAGTACATAATGAAGTTGTAGTGCCAACCTTTATGTATGGAAGTGATTCTTGGAGCTTGGAGAAGTATGAAAGTAGGATAAATGCCGTAGAAATGAGATCACTGAGAAGGACGTGCGGGAAAACGATATATGATAAATAAGAAAGATGTAAGACTGATTGCATCATAAGTAAAATTGAAAAGGGATCATTAAGATGGTCGTAATGGTCGTATGTAATGAATGGACTGGTTAAAATGTTATATACAAGCAGTGTGAGTGGAAATAGAAGTTGTCGGAGACCAAGGAAACCATGGCTTGACCAAATTAAACAAATACTAAAAGACGGTCACACTTGGAAAAAACCGACGAGCCAGCATGTTACGATAGATGAATGTAGAGGTATATAAAGAGGTATGTTAGGATAGAGCAGTATGGCAGTCCATCCTCTCTCTCTACGTGAACGGTGTGATTATAATTGTAAAATTGTCATCGAAATGCGAAAATGTGTTGGTTAACCCATAAAAACATTTTTTTTAAACCAACGTCGAGGGGACCTGAAAGGGTACTTTAAGAAGAAGAAGAAGATACAGATTTAACATACATTAGTCTAAAATACATCGTTTGTATTGATTTTATTATACTTTCATCCTTCCTTTTACAGATCCATGCTTCACTTCCGTACAGAAGGAACTAGCGAATAAATATGTAATCCAAGAAAATTCGTTTGTGTAAAAACTAAAGAAAAACACCCTTACAAAAGGGACATTTCTTAATGCGAAGTTTTTAATCTTAAATGAGCGGTTACCGAACGAATCCAAACTGCTGGCGCCGTGACTGTTTGAAATTTGTTCCAGGTTTGAATTTTCGACGGCCCATATGAATATGGGGGACTCAAAACAAAGAGTTCCGTTTGATCAAAGGTTAAGTCTGACAAGGGAACAACTTATGTTGGGATTAATAATAAATAATCAACGCTTTCAATGGGAAATTAAACCTTGCCATATGTAAGGAAACTCTGGAGAATACCGGTATAACACAAATGAAAACGTTTGTTTTCAAGAAGTTTTACTATTATATATTTTATAAGAATGACATGTTTTGTCTATGTAAAGTATTCTTCTTCTTCTTCTTCCTTAGCCTATTCCCGTCCACTCCTGGACAAAGGCCTCCTCCATTTGCTTCCATATCATTCTGTCCTGTGCAGACTGCATCCAGGTTATTCCGATGTGTCTGTTTAGATCATCCTTCTACCGTAGTTGCGATCGCCCTGCACTTCTCTTCGCCGTCCACGGTCTCCAAGTCAGTTGTCTTCTTGTCCACTTTTCATCTGAGCTTCTGGCTACGTGACTGGCCCATTGCCATTTACCCGGTGGATGATGTCAGTGATCTTTGTTTTTTCTCTCACCGTATCGTTTCTGACTCTGTCTCTTAGGCTTATTCCTAACATGGCTCTTTCCATGGCTCTTTGCGTCACTCGTAGTTTCTCGGCACTTTGTTTGGACAATGTAACAGTTTCAAGACCATAATGGTTGGTATTATCAAATGTCAAAGGCGAAATATATCATTCACAAAAAATATATTGAATCTAATAGTAAACATCCGTTTTCATTTGTGTAATTTTTTTACGGGGTTTTACATAATTGTTCAAGAAACAAAAAATAATACCGTTATAAATAGAATCTTCGTCCGCTTGTCTCCATCCACTGCTGGATGTAAGCCTCTCCACCCCCACGCCATCTCTCTCGGTCTCTTGCTAGTGTTTTCCGGGCCCTCTTCGCCGTTCGCAATATAAATCAAATAATGTATTGTGAAGATGTTTAATATTTTAATTGATTTATTTTAAATAATTAATATTTTTAATTGAAATTTCTTGGTAGAAGTTCATTTTTTATAATAATATTATCTGGTCAACCCAGAAGATGGCAGCAAGCTGCCGAAACCGGTCGACAATAAACACAAGTGGAAGTACACTAAATATATAATAATAAAGATTTTTTTTTTGTTTTTTGGATTTATTTTAAGCGAAATGTTATATTATTATAAGTTGTTTTAATCGTTTCATAACCAATTCAAATATCGGATCGAACGATAGCAAGAAATAATCAAATCGAATGCAAATTTCTGTTTTCGAGAATAATTATTATAATTTATACTAATCACCTGTACATTAACAAATGCTAACTTCTTGTAAAAAAATAATAACGTTTATATTGATACTATTATTTAGTATAGTGTTTTGCATCATTGATCAAGAATATATAAACTTATTTTTTTCTTGTTTCAAGCAATGGTGTAGCACTTCAATAATTAATTCAATCGAATACGTCTGTTTTCTTAAAGTTTCATTTTAATATATGGGAATGACATATTCTTTTTAAAGCATTAACAAATGTAAGAATGCCTTTGCAAGGCGAAACATATCACGTAAAAAACGTCAAGAAAACATACGTTTTCATTCGCTATAAGTAGTAAAAATAAAATTAATTTATGTGATGTTTATTATTTCATAAAAATAACAGATGCGATTCTTTATAATACCAATTACCTATTGAATAAACCTATAATAATTCAACATGGGATGGTTCATGGATCGAACTGGTAATAGAGCTCTCTCTCTGTTCTGAAGCTCTGAATCTGCTCTCTAAATATTATAACATCTGATATGCAAGTGATAATATGTTAACACAGATAAAAAATCTTTAAAGGAATGCACGTTACGTCGAAATACGAAAACGGTTTTAACTTAAAAAATATCACCAACATATCAGAGCGTTTCAAACAAATACGAAATTAAAAGATTTTACATTTAATATTTCAACGACTCGTATCATCTATCAGTTGATTTAATTTTAATAATGAAAAAAAAAAAAAAATTCTTTATGAAGATTATGTAGAAGGTGCGAAAATTGTGTGTATCACCAGAAGATGGCAGCAAGCTGCCGAAACCGGTCGACGATAAACACAAGTGGAAGCACACTAAATATATAATAATAAAGAAATTTTGTGTAATTATTTTGTTTTCATTATTTAAAATAAGCTTCCACCAAGAAATTTCAATTAAAAATATTAATTTTAATACTTTTTTTTTAGGATTTGTAACATTTAGAAATGTGTTAGATAAATAGGTGAGAGGTCATTAAGGGTGAGGATACACGTTTGTACAATACCGTTATAGGATCCCCAGTGCCCTATAACGATATCGGTAAAATGGGAAAACATTGATATTATTGTCGGTAAGGGCCTTTCTGAAGTTATCATTTTATCAGTATCACAATTGGAGTACTATTAAATTTTAAACAGAAAATGATACTTGGTACATTATACTTTTATATAATACAATAAAATAACATATAGTATGGAAACGGTGGTGGGATTCTGTAAGTCTCAACGCCGACGGTGGGCTGGCCACATAGAAAGAATGCCAGAGGTTAGGGAAAAAAAGACGAAGAAAATGATGGATGGACTACATGGAAGAGGACTGGGAGAAATTTGAAAAATCTGTAGAATGGAGAAATATGGTAAGGGACAGGAGCCAGTAGTGGACTGTTGTGGAGGAGGCCAAGTCCCACACCGGGATGTAGCGTCGAAAAGAAGAAGAAGAAGACGAAGAAGAATAATGAAAAATTACATGTTTTCAACTTTTTTCGCCATCATTGTAACTAATAAGTGATGAAATTTATAATAATTCAACATTTTTTGAAATAATTGAAAGTTGTATCCGCTGCCACTGTAATTCACTTTGTATTTAAAGTGATGTTCTATTATAAAATATTTCTCCCCTCACTGAGACCCAGTTACGCTATAATCTTCCGAAGAAACAAAACTAAACCATCTATCATAATAATGCGCATAACTCCAGGAATATTTGTGTGATATGGGTTGCAACCCTCGACGCCATTAAACCTTTAACGTTTTACGTTAAAGGTTTATGTTTTATGTTTAAAATTATTTCGTTGCATTATTTTTAGCAAGGTACACATTGATAAAACTATGAAAAAGAAACAACCGATAAAATGGCAGACTTTCAATAATTTAAAAACAAAAAATATGCTTAAATGTTTTCAGTGAGTTGCAAGTTTTATAATTGTACTAGCGGGCCTGACAGACGTTGTCCTGCCCGAACGTTGGCTTATCTGCTGTTAGCTGGTTTAGCAAACGATTTTTCGACATTCTAATTTTCAATAAACTTTATAATAAATGATAAACTATATACTAATAGCACATAAATATAATTGAAATTCATGAAAGATCATGTTGGATATTCACTTCAATACTTCATCTAACACATGTGCACAATGAACTTATGTATGTGTTTGTACACACAAATTATCGTTTAAAACGTTTCAATATGTCAATGAACAATACACTCAATATGCACGCAATTATGATCTACAATACTTAATCGAACATCGAAATACAGCGAACAGAATTTTAAATCTACGCAACGCTACAACGCAAGTGATTTGCGCATGCTTATACATACCACAGAATTCGACCATCAATGACAAACAAATAAAACCATGAATTATTATCTGAAGATCAATTATTTATGAACTTGCCAGATTTATTAATAAATAGTCACCTACCGGATCCAATTATGATTTCAAACCTTCCAGGTTCCCACTAAAACATGCAATTTTTTTCTCAAAAATCGGTCCAGTCGTTTAGAAGTTACATACGCCCGTACAGAAGAATTATAAACATAAAGATGTAAAAAATAGTCGTATCGTAAATTGAAACAGAGAAACTCCATTGCTTGTGTCAAAAATAATAATATATCAGAACGATACGGTACTTTTAAAAGTAGGATAAATGGGTTGGAAATGAGATCTCTCTCATATGAAAGTCTTTATGTAATAAAAAAATTGAAGATATAAAACAAGTTTATAGTTGTAATAAAGATCTTAATAAAATATTAAATCAAAATGGATTGCAAACGTGTTCCATTTTATATGTCTGCGATATGAAGATTCGGAAAATCCTACGTGCGTGCATGGTACGCTGTATGAATACGAAGGACTCAAGATAAGTACGTATACAAGTGTAAAAGATTATCGCAGCCATTTTCATTGCGTACGTATTTATTTAAAACGGATAAAAATCAATTAAGCTGTTGATTTAATTTCATGTTTTAAAAGTAAGGATCTTCTTCTTCAAGTGCCTGTCGGGTCCCCTAAACGTTGGCGATCACCTTGGCGAGCCTGCTCTGTCCTGCGCCGCTCGGAACAGCTCCTGGACACTTCGAATGCCGGTCCACAGGATAATTGTCTCCATCTGGGCCCTCGGCATCCCCCAATTTTCCCCTCCAACAGCAGTTGGAGAATGTGGTACTTTTCCCCACGTAGTACATAATCCAGATGTGAAATCTTTCGAACCTTGATAGTTGACAAAAGCTCCATGTAAACTCTAGCTCGCCTCAGGACTTCGGTATTGGTAACCATGTCTGTCAAGGGAATTCTGAGTATTCGGCGATAGAGCCACATTTCAAATGCTTACAGATTGTTCATTGGGTTGTCCTTTAAGGTCTACAAAAGTTAGGATGCGAAAACGAAAGAAAATGTCGGTTTAAATTGAATTGAGAAAAATCTGTAATATTGAATAATGTAAATAAAATAAAAAATGATAATATTGTATTATTACACACTTCATAAGACACACGCGACAGAAATAAACTCGCGTGTCACCGGTTACTCGTTATTCATCAATATGCGTCGGTTATTAAATATTGTTTGAATATTATTGAGCAATTAAAATGATATTTGACGGATTACATTATCTGTGGTTTCTATAAGTCGCAGTGTAAGGAAACAAGTTAAAATTGTTTACTTAGTATTACTGGACAACGAGATCTTGTTTTTTGTAATTTTCAAAAGAAACGAAGAAAATGAATTTATCATTATTTTATCAAGGTACATACTTATGATACATGATATCATGCTTGAAACAATAATAAATTATTTATTTAAATTTAAGAGTTTGAAATTGGAATTTGAAATGTGCCGTTCGAAATAACAATCAAACTGATAAGAGTTCATCGCAAATAAAGTAAATTTCTCCCTCCAGGAATACCAGTTCTCCAGGGCGGCCAGCTTTTATCATAGATCTCACTGTATTTATAGTAGTATTTTCGCCTTCGAAATAATCTTGTTTACTTAGTTCCCTTGGTACCACTGTCGGAAGTATACATTTTTAACTCCGCTAGATGTATTTTGCGTAGCTACAGAAAAGTAAGAATGTATCTTTCTCAAGAGATTTCACAATTTCGTAAATGTAAACGAATTTCAAATGCTAGAAAAGGCATTCTTTTATATAATTAAAAAGCCCATTGTTCCAACATGGTTTTGCTGGAGGCAAATTTAGATTTTTTACTAAAAACCACAAAGATGTATTAAAATAATGTTTGGTTTTTAAAATATGGCTTTAATATGTTCGATAAATATATTCGATTCCAGCCAGCCTGACAAAGCGAAATAAAGACAAAAGTGAACATAGTTACTAAAAATATTAACAACAAACCATCACGCCGTTTTTCCGCAGGAGTAGGTAGAGAGAATGGACCGCCCCACTATTCTATCCTGACATACCTCTCTAGCTTCTTCCACATTCATACAGCGAGCCATACACACACGTCGATTCTTCCGGATTCTAACATGACCACATTTGATGAATTTGATCATGCCATGTTTTCCCCGGTCTATCTCGACTTCCTACTCCATTTATTGTACATCGTTAACGTATACTTTTTAAATCATTCTTTCTTCACCCATGCGCTCAATATGTCCGAACCAACGCAGCAATCCTTTCATAATTTTGTTCATAATACCTTCGTTCGCTCTACATTTCTTTCAACATTCCTTAAAAACTCTACATTCCTTAAAAACGCCGTTTTATTTAATTGATTAATAAATATATTTGGTAAAAGTAAATTTTTTATTTTTATAAAATCAATAATTATCAAATAAGAAATGAAATCAGAATTATTGATTTCATAAAAATTAGTGGAGTGATTCGTATTAATCGATTGTATAAATAGAGTTTTAATCGATTTGCTAATTCTATATATATATATATATATATATATACATATTACATATTATGTTATATATATTATTATATATGCTATTATATATATATATATATATATATATATATTATATATATATTATATATATATATATATATATATACATATATTATGTTATATATATATATATATATACATATATATATATATATTATATACATACATACATATTATTACATATACATTGTTACATATACATATATATATATATATATACATATATTATATATACATATATATATATATATATATATATATATATACATATATATATATATATATATATACAGCATATATATTATTGGCTACATATACATATATATACATATTACATATATACATATATATATATTACATATACATATATATATATATATTATTATTGTTGTTATTATATTACATACATATTATTAATATATATATATATATATATATATATATATATATGTATATATATATATAGTTAGCAGTGAGCATAGCAGCAGCATATATATATATATGTATACAGTGTTGTTGTTATATATATATATATATATATATATATATATATATAGTTATATATATATATATATATATATAAAACTTCAAAGTCCTTGAAGGACAGCGCAGAGACGACGCAGAGAGGAGGAGGAGACGAAGGGAGGGATCATCAGGAAACAGTGGCGGTTCCATTGCTTACGTCTTTCCCTGCTCTAAATGCCTTAGAGTGCGTGAAAGTACGATTGAACTATTTAGCTACATGTGGACGCACAACCACGCAGGACAGTCTTCTGCGGATACGAGGGTCAGGTGATGAATAATAATAATAATAATTATAATAGGGTAAGCAGTACAATGATTGGCACTCTAAGAAAAACTTTTCATGTTTCATGTCTATGCGTCTCACTTTTTATGTTTATGATTTTTTTCTTTTTAAATTCATATTTTATGAACTATTTAGATAATAAAAAACACACACAGCAATCCTTCTGAAATAACCATTAGTCGTAGATTTTTTTGCAAAAAAAATATCCTAAAAACATAATCATTGGCACCTCGAGTATAATGATTGGCATAACGTAAATGTATAATTATTGGCACAGTAAATATATTTATTCAGAGGGATCATTCTCATTATCTACTTCTAAATTGGTTGTTTCTGTACTAATCCAAGTAGGTTTAAGTTTTTTTGTAAATATTAAATAATGCATTGAAATCAGGTGACTTGTTAACGTTTTTCTTCCATTTCCATTTCTTTTTCCATTTCTCAATTAGTTTTACCAGGCATGAAAAAATAAATTCCTCAAATGCAAAATATATTAATTAAAGATTTTAAAACAGTGCGAAAATTTATTATTTCGACAATTTTACAGTTTCTACGTGCTATTGAAACGAAGAGTGCCAATCATTGGGGGGGTGCCAACATTAGTACTTCTTACCCTATATTTATAATATTACATGGTTCAAAAACGCTCTATGCGATGGTGATGACTGAGATTATCAATAGCCACGGACCTATCCCTGGTTTTTGATCATAGCTACTTATAAAAGTAACGAATGGTTAGGTGTGTCATAAAGCTATTTTTATGACATTTATTTTACATCTTGACATCACAAATACATTAAGTTTAAAAAAGCTGCTTAAGCATAGATTATATCATACAATATATTGAGAAGTTTTTATATTTGCTCAATAGATTTATCAAACTATTTTTATCTTAATATAAACGTGATGACGAATTTAATATTTGTAAAAAAATTGCTCTTTTTGTTTAATATAAATGATAACTGAAATTTGACATATCTTAATAAATTCTATTTAAATATTACAGTAAAATTTTCTATAAATTGATTATTGTTAAATTATTATATTTGATGAAAATGAAAAAAAAAACACAATTTTGAATATTTCTTATATTGCGAAATAAGTATTATTTATAGTTTTATTTCCAAAATATTTAAAATAATACAAATGAAATTGTCCAATTTTGGAAGTTTTATTATATTTTATGGGAATGACATGTATCGCCTCACCAAGGTATTATCTAATGTTATATACATTGGATTATGCCTTATTGAACCTAATTAAACTATTAGAAAACAGACGTTTATATTCGTATTAATGATTTAAAATCGAATTTTATCATTATTCCAGCAAAAATACACACAAAAAATTTAATTTATTTTTAATAATCACTTGTTTTCCGTAGGGATCCATGAAATTTCGCCAAAATGCAAAATAAAGTAAAATAAAAATAATTAAAAAATACTTTTATACTTTGTTTCTACACCACTTTCTTCGCCAAGGTTACAGAAACTTTCTAATTGATTGTAAAAAAAGTGGACATTTTGACAGATGTCAAAGTGTATTTTAGATATTTGTTAGAACTGTTTAGAAATTATTTCTTGAAAGTTATTGATGTCCTTGTAATAGTTATTACAACGGCGTTGCAATATCCGAGACCGGGTAGTTTGTTTAAATAAATAATGTGGTGTTCTTATAAAGAGTTTTAAAATCATTTTCAATAACACACCACAAATTGACTTCTTCATACTAAAGTATAAAGTACAATAGTCCAAAACTATATATCAAACAGCTACGCGCCTGACATATCTTACGTATGTGGTTCCGGAGTAATATATTGCGGGGCATATTATACCGTCCTTATAGAGCGTGCGTTCAATAATGCATGGCGGAACTAAAAGGAATAAGGCAGGTGAAGTGCGTTCCTTATGCTGGGATCCCGGGATAATCTCCCAAGCAGGAACAGGGAGGATGACAAATCTCAAGGAATAATGAAATAGGCGATACAACAACGGGGTTCTTTGAAGAGATTCAGTAGAAAAATATGATAACAAAAAGCTACTGCAAAATAATAAATAACTTTTTCAATATGTTCAACTAGGAAAAAAAAATCAGGTATGAAACGAATTTGATAAGTTTATTGTTGTCAATTTTTTTACAAATTAAAACTTATGAATTTTTCGCATTTTAAGTTTATTTTTCTCGATGTGTTTTGAAGGCTTTACACCTTCACGATATAAACTATTCATCTAAACATGTCGAGAATAATAAGCTCAAAAACAGTGTTTTAAATATGTAAGTAACAAACTTACCATCACGCCGTTTATCCGGAGGGGTAGGCAGAGAGAATGAACCGTCAAACTGTTCTATCCTGAATTAACTATCGCGACTCTTCTACATTCACACACCGTGACACGCACGCTCTTCGATTGTTCCTACTTCGAACATGGCTGCCTTTCAGTATTTGATTAATTTGGTCATGCCATGTCTTTCTGGCCTTACTTGACTTATTATTCACATTCACACTATTCGTATATGTCTTTTTGACCATTCTTTTCTCATCCATTCGTTCTACATGTCCAAACTATCTTATTGACATTTTCTTAATTTTATTTAGGACGCATTCATCCACCTTACATTCTTTTCTAACTTCTTCATTAAGTATTCTATCATACATTTTTTTACCGACACATTCTTCGAAGTGATCTCATTTTCACGGTATTTATCCTACTTTCATCCGTCTTCTGCCAACTCCAAGTTCCACTTCCATACATAAGGGTCGCCACGAGAATCCCATTGTGATGATATCTTTGATTCAGTCTATATATTTGATATGATGGTTTTGAGTGCACCATTTATTTTGTTTTCGGCACCAACCCTTCTTTCGATGCCTTTCTCCATTTTTCCGTCTCTTGTAAACATGCTTCCTAGATAAATAAATTCGGTAACTTGCTCCATCTCACCGCTCGCACATATGCTTCAATCCGGCATTCATTGGATTGGATTCACGTTCGCAAAGAAAAACATTGCATTTTCCCAATACTTTTTGTGCTTTTCATAAATATGTTTCGGACTGTATACGTCCTTCTTCAGTGTATCGAAGAAAAAATACCGTCAGAAACGTGTTTTTGTGTAAAGTGCAAAAAAATTGTACAATCTCTTAAAATGTTATTCAAATCCATTTTAAGTATTTAATTCTGATTGAAAATGTAATTTTTTTATAGGAGTTATATTTTTAATATGAAAATGATTTGTTTCTTCTTCTTACGGTATTATAAACTGACATTTAATAACGTCTTATCGAGGAAAAAAATGCCATTTCCATATAATATGATTTTTCGTCTTGAAAACAGACGTCTTTTCATTAATATGAAAGCTCAATTTGTAAAGGTAAAGGTTAAAGGTAGATAAGCTAATGAAACGATTAATTTTCTGGGCCGAGCCAGGACTTGTTATTCAACAATCAGTAAATTATCGTGACATCAAAGCGTTAATAATGCCGAAATACGTGTTACCATTTATTTCCAAAAAATATTTTTTGACGTTCATAAGTTGTTATGTTTTT
This sequence comes from Lepidostoma basale, assembly GCA_022606425.2. NCBI lineage: Eukaryota > Metazoa > Arthropoda > Insecta > Trichoptera > Lepidostomatidae > Lepidostoma > Lepidostoma basale. Next base: position 42,803 of record JAHDVF020000207.1, read on the forward strand.
GATTATTTTGTTTATTTACTTAAGGGCAATAAACTGCGTTTTTTTTTATATACATACAAATAAAAAATAACCTGTTACATGGTGTTATTATGTATACTTGCTAACTTACACATCCGTTGTCGTCCACTGCTGGACATAGGCCTCCCCCATACTTTTCCACGTATCCCTGTCTTGTGCCTTTGGCATCCAATCGCCAGCAATTCTTCCAATTTCATCGGACCATCGTGTGGGGGGGTTTCCCTTTTGTATGTCTTCACGGGGTCTCCACTCTACCACCATTCTGGTCCATCTATCGTCTACCAATCTGGCAACATGTCCCGCAAATGACCATTTAAGCTTCGCTTCCCTTGCGGCGACATCTGTTATCCCGACCTTCTACGTATTTCAGTATTTCTTATCCGGTCTCAGAGTCTTAGGTGTAGCATGGCTTTTTTGTGTTTCCTCTGTGCTACACGGAGTCTCCTTATGGTCGACTTGGTAAGAGTTAGCGTTTCTGCTCCATATGTCAGTACTGGAAGAACGCATTGATCATACATTTTGCGTTTCAGACACTGGGGGATCTTACTATTAAAGAACTTCTTCAGATTGCCATATGCTGCCCACCCATGACCGATTCTTCTCTGAAGCTCAGCAGTTTGATTATCTCTGGAAAGATGTTGTGGCCAAGATACTTGTATTCTTTGATTTCTACTATTAGCAAGTTATACGAGTATATATAAATGCTTAATAAAATTATAAAATTAATTTAACTTAATTTTCATTTTGTGGCACCTAAAAACATGTGTGAGAACAATAACGAACCCTAAGCCCTATCGCAGGCAAAACCCTCAGAGATCGGATCAAAAATGAAACGATAAGGTCTGTCTGTGGTGTTGAGGACATAGTGAGATGGGGAAGAAGCAGAAGGCGCTTTTGGAGAGACCACGTGGACCGCATGGAGAATACAAGAATTGCAAAAATTGTTAAAGATGAAAACCCAAGCAGCAAGAGATTACTAGGAAGGCCACCAAAGAGATGGAGAGATGGCTGGACATCATCATCCCAGAACAGCCCACCGTCACAAACAGGTCATACGACATAAACTAAGAGGAAGAAGAAGAAGAAGAAGATTTTTTTAAAATCAAACAGATGAATGACAGAAAGTCAAAAAGTCAGTATTGATATGTTTCACCCATACTATAGTTGCGCCACGAATCTTAGTAGTAAGTCTGGTTTTATGTCTAACTTTTACACCTTGATATATTTTATAAAGCAATATCTTCGAGCGCCAGATGAATAAAAGGGTTTTAGGTAGATACTTTGTATACTGTTCGAAGTATTCATCGCCCAATTCGCTGGTCGAACGGGAGAAAGGAAAATGGGAAGATACTGCGAGAAACAACATTTAAGTAGAGGCTACGGTTGGAGTCCACGCTTTATATTATGACTTACATTTTTAAGGAATTGAAATTATTAATTATAATAAGACTGGTATTCGATATACAGACAACACTGTTTTAATTACTAAGAGAGATTACTAATTTTCAAGAATGTATTAAGTATGTAATAAGAAAGACCTTGCGATGAAGCCAAAAGTTATAGAATTTGAAAATGAACAGTATATAACTGATTGTGACATAAGTGCAAACGATGGGAAATTAGAGCAAGTTCATCTATAAAAAAAATAAAAATATATCGAAATAATTGTTGGTAATGGAAACAAAATAATGTTGCACTAAAAATCAGCACTGCTCATAGAATTATATCGACTGAAACAAAAATGGTAGTAGATTATGGTATTTTAGTGCTAGTCCTTAATTAGCTTAGAGATAATGAAATTCGAAAGTAGGTTTAATGCCCTTGGAGCGCGATCTCTTAGACTCCCGGGATTTGGGCAACTCCAAGAGGAGGACCAGGTCTCCAGGGGAATGTTTTTATTAATATTAAATATTATAATTAACTGTTCAGCAATCTTGCCAACGTCTTGCATTGTCTTTATTTTACATATATATTTATTACTAAAGTACATAGAGTTAGTGAAAATATATTTTTTTTATTGTAATTTTTTTTTTACTTTTATAACTGGAATAAAAATGAAAGTAAACCACTTTTTTTAAGTATATTATTATTTGGTGGATTTCTAGATGATAAAATAATATTTAATAAACCCGCGAGCTTAATTGTTGGATAATAAAAATTTATCGTTTTTATAAAGAATTTTGACAGGTGTAAAAATATTTTTTTCATTTGTTCCAATGGCAAATCCAAGAGAAGGACCAAGTCTCCGAACGTGGACCCCAAGAAGAGGGAGAAAAAAGACGCTCTTAAGGTGGCCAGAAATTATGACGAAAAGGAACAAGGATTTCCCGCAAGTCCGAAGAAAGGAGTGAGTCCCCGGAAGTTCACAGCAAAGATTCCCCAGATAATATGGATATTTTCAACTCGCCTTGAGGTTCAAGTCATAATATAAAGAATATGTGGGTGTTGGACGATCGAAGTGTAAGCGGAAGATGCCTATTGGTGGCGATGAGGTTCGCAACCCATCACACCGCGTCTCCCGCGGGGCGAAAAGAGAAGGATGGAGTGCCGAATCAGTAAGTGTGACAGTCCATTCTTTCTGCCTACCCTTTCGGGGAGACGGCGTGATGGTTAGTTAGTTAGTTAGTTAGGTTTAATGCCGTAAAAATGTTAAGTAAAACTATTATAAAAACTGTTAATGAATAAACTTTATTTTTTGTACCAAATTTTATTTTATTTTACGCGACAGCTATTTCATCAACCAATGTTGACATCATCAGGTGTTACACCCGATGATGTCAATATTTGATGATGAAACAGCTATCGCGTAAAATAAAATACAATTGTGATACAAAAAACCAAGTTTATTCATTAACAGTTTTAAAATGTTAAGATATCATAGTGTTTCGGCCAAAACAATGACTCTTTAAAACTATTATTATTTGATACAAAACAATATTTTTTTTATTACATTTAAAAAGACGACGCCACAATCGTGGCCGAAAATGAAAGCGACTTGCAAGCGATGCTCTCAAAGTTTGATGAATCCTGTTCAAAATATAACATGATTATATCCACCCCAAAAACGAAGTGTATGACATTCGCAAGAAATCAACTGAGATGCGAAGTCTCCGTACGCCAGGAGGAAATTGAACAGGTGGACCTATTCAGATATCTCGGAAGCGAAGTAACCAGCTCTAATGACCTCCCCAGAGAAGTAAGGTCACAGGTGGATAGGGCTGCAGCAGTTGCAGGCTGCCTGAAAGATGTCATATGGAGAAACAGGGACATGAGGACTGACAGCAAGGTACGCATCTACAAGACCTGTGTGCGACCAATCCTCACATATGGCATTGAATCGAGGGCAGACACTGTCAAGACAAAGAGCATACTCAGGACAACCGAGATGAAAACACTCCGCGCTATAGCTGGCAAAACCCTACGTGATCGAGTTAGGAATACAGCAATCCGAGAAATCTGCGAGGTCGAAGATGTGGTCAGATGGGGACGTCAAAGACGGCGATACTGGCATGAACACGTAGAAAGGATGAGCTCAAATAGAATACTACACATAGCTCTCCATGGAACGCCAAACGGACAACGCCGACCAGGAAGACCCCCGAAACGGTGGAGAGAAAGCTGGAGTTCAGCATCTCAAGAGGACCCGCCTGAAATAACAGACTCCTGAGTCTACAAAAAGGGAAGAAGAAGAAGACATTTAAAAAAAGGATTTTATCCCACTTTTGAAAATGGAACAAACAGTGTTTTTAATTTAATAACGGCCATTATGCATTTCCACAATGCTTATCAGATAATATTAAAATAACCATTACGTTTACAATCATACTTTTTAAATGGGTTTTTCAACAAAATAAACGAATTATTTTCAAAGATTGCGTCTTCAATAAAAGTGAAATAGAATAGAAGATGAAGCCGATTATGAGGTAAAAAGAACAAATCATACGCCGCTCGTATTTTTGACAGCTGGGAGGAAATAAAAAGAAAAGTCGGAGGACCGGAACCGCGCGGAACTGACGGAAAAGGTTTTAAAAGGCTACACGGAATCGATTCTAAAATTGGTATCAACGATTTAACCGAAAAATATGCCATTAGAAATATATTGTATTTATCTTAAGACAGTTATAAATATCGTTTACACTAATCTGGAACAAGTGGATGAATTAGTTTATTTAGGAAGTATGTTTACAAAGGATGGGAGGGTGGAGAAGGATATTGAAAGAAGGGTTGGGGCAGGCAACAGAATAAATGGTGCACTTAAAGTTGTCATCGCAAACAAAAGCCTATCCAAAAAAGCTAAGATGGCGGTGCACAATGGTGTTCTTGTGCCGACCCTTATGTATGGAAGTGAAGCATGGAACTGGCAAAGAAGGATGAAAGTAGAATAAATGCAGTAGAAATGAGATCTCTAAGACGAATGTGTGGCAAATCTGTATATGATAGAGTGACAAATGCAAGTATAAGAAGTGAATGTGGTGCGAATGAAAGTGTTATGAACAAAATAAGGAAAGGGTCATTAAGATGGTTTGGACACATGGAAAGAATGAGTGACGACAGAATGGTAAAGAAGGTATATGTAAACGGCGTGAACGGAGCTAGAAATAGAGGAAGGCCGAGGAAAACGTGGCACGATCAAATCAATCAAATATTGAATGTCGGTCACGTGAGGAGTCGGAAAAATCGACGTGCGTGCATGACAAGATGTATGAATGTAGAAGAAGCGAGAGACGTATGTCAGGACAGAACAGTGTGGCGTTCCATTATTTCTGCCTACCCCTCCGGGGAGACGGCGTGATGGTAAGTTAAGTTAAGTTAAGTCAGTTATAAATATTAAAAAAATAATTGTCTTTAATTAAACAATTCATTTAATTATTTAATGAATTTATTGGTGAATTGAAATTGTTTTATTGGTGAATTGAGTTTTCACAGAAGAAAATGGTGTTCTAATTCATAAACAAAATCGCAATTTTTGAGTTCCACAATTTATCAAAAAAAAAAAAAAAAATTTCTTTGAATTCGAAAAAATCAAGTGCATAATATAATTAACGTTAATAATGAGAATAAAAATATATTTTTTAAATGTAAACTAACTAACTAACTAACCATCACGCCGTCTCCCCAAAGGGGTAGGCAGAAAGAATGGACTGCCACACTTTTCTTTCCTGACATATTTCTCTCGCTTCATAACATTCATACATCGTGTCATGCACGCGCGTCGATTTCTCTGACTCCTCACATGGCCGACATTCAATATTTGATTTATTTGATCGTGCCACGTTTTCCTCGTCTTCCTCTATTTCTGGTTCCATTTACATCATTAACATATAATTTTTTTACCATTCTTTCTTCATTCATTCTTTCAATATGTCCAAACCATCTTAATGATCCTTTCATTATTTTGTTCATGACACCATCATTCGCACCGCATTCACTTCTTATATTTTCATTCGACACTATCATACACAGAGTATCCAAACATTCTTCTAAGAGATCTCATTTCAACTGCATTTATTCTAATTTCATCCTTCTTTTGCCAGTTCCATGCTTCGCTTCCATACATAAGGGTCAGTAGAAGAACACCATTGTGCACTGCCATTCTAGCTTGTTTTTTTAAATGTATAAATAGTTTAAATCTCTTAACGATTGTGTCTTCGACTGGTTTCCGCAGCTTCCATCTTTCGGTACCTATATTGAAGTTATTATAAAAAATGCATATCGAAAGTGGTTAAAATTATCTTTGTAATTTGTTTACTGCTAAAAATATATTTAACACAAATATAAAATACATATTTCTATAACAAATGAACCCTCTCTTCAAGATATAAATATCTTCTTGTTCAATATTATTCTAACACTAATTTTATTTTTTTGAATTATCTGTTCTACGTTCTTTAGATATATTCTATCAGGTAAATGACTATTAGTCAAGTATTTTACGTACCTCGTTACTACACAGTTCTATGGTATATAATTTATTACTACAAACCTTCGAACCACAGTCTTCTGGGAATTGAACCCAAAACCTTGGAACCCTTATACCATGGGCGGTTCGTGCAGCGATTACTCTATTTATCCTTGAGCGGGCTAATTTTAAAAATAGTAATAATTAACAGATAGAAACTTTATCCGTATCTTTACTGGTTTAAAACTGTAAAAATTTAAGTCGGTGATGCCTGGTCAGAAGAAATTGAAATTCGAAGAGGCGTGCGTCAGGGCTGCAAATTGTCACCGCTGCTCTTCAACATGTACTATTATTATGTCTTTAAGAAACCCCTAGAAAACTCGACAATAAGAGTGAAAGTCAATGGCGAATGCATCAATGACACCGTCATCCTGACCGATAGCATCACAGGTCTTCAGGAGCTCCTTATGAGCATTAGCAATGCAGAAGAGGAATTGGGCCTAAACATTCATATAAAAAAGACAAAATGGATGGCATTTGGCAGAGCGAATAGCTCCGCTCTAACATTACGACTCGGTGGTGAACCATTGGAGGGGGTGGAATACTTTAAGTACCTGGGCAGTATGATTACATCATCTATGAACTCAGATATGGAAGTGAAGTGCAGGTCGAAGCAGCCCATAGTTCATTCAACAAAATGAAATCAATATTCTGCAATGACAACTTGAATTTGAAACTAAGGCAGAGAATGTTGAAGTTCTATGTCTGGTCTGTATTACTCTATGGCTCGGAGACTTGACCCTGAAAGTGCACACTATGAACTGGTTGGAAGTATTCGAGATGTGGTTGCACAGGAGAATGCTTCGCATACCGTGGATAGATTTCGTCAGCAATTTGGAGGTTTTGAGGAGAGCCAATTGTATTAGATAACTGCTAAAGGACATTACGGTCCGTAAGATTTCATATCTGGGTCACATTCTGCGGGGAGATAAATACAGTTTGCTCCAACTAATACTGATGGGAAAAATTGAGGGGCAGCGTGGTCCTGGTAGAAGGCAAACGTCTTGGCTATGCAACATAAGCGACTGGACCGGGATGAGACATGTGGGGGAGCTGTTGCGGGTTGCACAAGATAGAGAAGCCTTCTAAGAAGAAGAATATTTAAGAATAATTTTTTTTCTGTGATTTGGACCCTATACGTTTTTGGAAGAACGTTTCTTAGATTATTTTTAACAATCACTCTATCTTTCAGTTTCTATTTTCGTGTCATCAAGTTTGTGATTAATTGATATTTTTTTCTGATAAATAGATTGTAAAAATTATTTTTAATTATGAAATTAAACACTTTTATTTATTTGTAAAAACACATTTTAACAATTTAAACTAATGGGCTATGTACAATGGAAATTTAAAATAAAAAAGCGCAGTAGTATGTATTTCGATAAATATTACTTTTAAGTAATATTATTATTTGTTATAACATTAAAAATATAACAAAAATATATTTAAAAGCAATTTCGATTTGTAAACTTGAAAAATATTATTATATTTTTAGTATGTATGTAATTGCATTACAACGGTAATCGTATAATCTTATTTGCACCAACTACACAAACGAAAAATGATGAAGATGAAATGTTTATAAAGTTATTTAGTTAAGTTGGAACGATATAAAATGTTTTTAAATTTCTGATCGCAGTATACTGCACAGTAATTAAAAATAGTCTTCTTCTTCTTATTCTACTTTATTTAGGACTGTGTCCTGTTATTTCTCGGCGTCTGTTCCTGGGATACAGATGTCCAACTGTTTCGCCATCTTTTACCTGTTGGTCTTGGATTTCCTGTTGGTACTTTATTTGTGGCTATATTGATCACTATAATAGTCTAATGATTACAAAATTTTACGAACTGCCTTTGCGTAAAGTGTACCAATCAGATATATAGTATGGAGTCAATTTCCTCAGAATACGGTTCACAGTAGATGTATAACGAACTTGAAAGAAAGCCGTAGCGACATCGTTGGGGAAATAATAAGATAATAATACTTGAGTACTACTAAGGATTTTTTGTCAAGTTCACTTTGACGTTGATAGGAAACGCGTTTAAAATATTTTTCACTAGCAGAATTCCCTGTACAGGCTACGTGAAGTAACATGGCTTAAATCAATCTGAAATAAAGTATGGATAACCAAAATAATCATTTTCCCTTTCTTAGTAATATACCAATACCATTCGTCCTCCGTTTCATGGCCTTTCTTTATATTGTTATGAGGTAACTGGGAAATACTTGTAACTCATTTTCCGTTTTTCCTTTGTACTGAACTTGGATATTAAAGTTACTAGAAATAATGAATCGCGCTTATTTTAGATCATTAATTAAGCTAAAGATTATCCTAACTGAATGACCTTTAAGGTAGAGAATTTCCATGAATTCGTATTAACCGAATTTTCTTTCGTAACATTTACGTTAGATAATTAATTTTGAAGTGTTTTGCTAAATATTAATTTTGATAATGAATTCTTAAGCCTTTTGTTAACCGATTAAAACAGAATGAGAAATTATATCCATCTGCTTCTTCCGGTGCCGTGTCAGCCCCCCCAACGTTTGCAATCACTGCAACAAAGGCATCTCTGTCCTGCGCCGATTGGAACAGGTTCTGAACTTTGGTCAATCCTGTCCATTCTTTAATGTTCCGCAGCCAGTCTACCAACTCTTTGACGTTTCTCTACCTTTACTCATTAACACCTCCTACCCACCTGACCCAAATATGAGACCTTTCTCACTTTCGAACTCGACAACAGCTCTTTATTGGCTCTGGCCCTCTGTATACGTCTGCAATACTGACCCTATCGGTCCACGGTATATAGAGCATTCTGTGCTATATCCACATCTCAAACGCCTCCAACCAGTTCATTACATTCACCTTCAGAGTCCAAGTTTCACAGCCATATAGTAGAACAGGCCTTATAGCATTTAATCTTTGCAAAATAATGTTCACATTATATCCCTTGATGTTTATCTAAAACTCCAGAACGACATTCACAATGTCTTGAAATGGAGTAAAAGTGTTTAAAAATATATTTTTATTTTTATAATTATACTTCTGATAGGATAAGGATTTAGCGTTATAAAGTGCATATCTAAACGCTAATATTTTAAAGAATTAATTAATTGTATCTCAATAGAGATGAAGATGTAAATTATTTGGAAACAGAATATGGTGGTCGAAGCGCTTACAGGACTTATGACCTGTCAGCGGTTGGGTTAAGCGCACGCTTTATGTAATTACAACATTCCCCATTCCACCTTACTAATGACCATGTCTGACAAATTTTTGGAAGTTGTATATATGTTAATATCCAACACCACAATTTACATGTCAGTTTCAATGCGCCATCTATAAAGATTTGATTATACGAGTATATGTTAATCTCTAATATTACCCTTTTACGTGGAAGTCTATATAATCTACATACTAACGCCATCTATGAAGATTTATGTTTATTTATCATTATAACGTTTATATTAACAAAATATTGTTACTATTTTATTTACTATAGTAAATTTATGAGATTTACTAAATTTATGTCACGGCACGTCCCTTGATGCAGAATACAGGCCAAGCGTGCTTCTTGGTGCATCTGAGTAGTGTACATGTGTTACATGTGTACGTGATCCCCGCATGGTATGCTGAGATATTTGTGCAGTTTACAAATGATCCTACCCCTTCGCATCTCGGCATTTCATTGGTTCAAAACAGAAGCTAAGATGTCGGTTTTTCAATCGGAATTTCAAATACTCGCGAACATGAATAATGTTAGTGGTTATGAATAATTTATAAGAGTTTATTCAAGCGCTGAAACAGCTTTAGAAAGAATACTTGAAAGACTTACAAGTGGTTATCTTCGCGTGGATTGAAGATGAAAATTTTGTTTAATATTTTTTTCCAATCACCGAAAAAAGTTATTTATCATAAGTTATTAAAACTCTTAAATTGTTGTATGTAACGAAATTTGAGTATATAACATAACTTATTACCATTTTTATACACTAAAATGAATTCTAGTTCTATGTTCTACGTATATACAAAATGTATGTCCCTTTATGTGTCATTGTTTACCTGTCAATTTGAATAATTTAATATATAACATTTTGAAGTTCTTGCTGGAGTTGGTTTGTTATTAGTGCCTAATTACAGTTAATTAAAAGAACGGTGGATATGTGTAATATAAATTAAATAAACACAAAAGTCAGAATCGTCCATCTGACATGGACACCATAAAAAAGAACATTAGTGTTATGTTATTTTTATTTTGATATTTTCTTTTATATCATTGTATTTTTTACTGTTAGTTTAAGATTTATTTTGTAGACGAAAGGTGCGCGGGAGATGCCTATTGGTGGCGAAAAGGTTTGCAACCCATCACACCGCGTCTCCGGCCATTATTTATGCCTACCCCTTCGTGATGGTTGGTTAGTTGGTTATTAATTTTGCAGAACTAAAGATTATTTAAACATTTTGGGTACGACGGACACAAAAATAATTTTGCACCATAATCGCTTAATATTAACTCTAAAAAAATTGAATAATCAATACAAAATGACACGGAAAGGAGTTTACTCATGTTCAAACAAATATATTCAAACACGTTTCGGACCAGAGACGCCAATCCTCTCTGCACGTTCGTCGATTTTTCCGACTTCGAATGCCTTTCCTTGGTGTTCCACGACTTCTCTTTCTACTCACACTGCTTGCATAAATTTTTTTAACCATTCTTCTCTCGTCCATTCGTTCCATGTGTCTAAACTTTTTTTTCGTCCAGTCTTTTTTAAATTTACTTATGATGCAATTTCTTCGAATGGATAGCCCTTATAATTATAACGAGAATTTAAAATAAATATTGGCAATTAAAAAAAAAATGTAACAACTATAGATTAAAACAGTTTTATAAATAAATACTAAAAATATTTTTTAATGGTGAACTAGAAATGAACTCAATCATCTAGTAAAATATATCAGAGAATTTATAAATGATAAAAAACAGATGGCAAATAGATGACTCGTTAGAAGTCATAAAGTTCCTTACGTTTGGAAGCGTAGCATGGAACTGTCAAAAGAAGGATGAAAGTAAAATAAATGCAGTATAAAAAAATTATCTTAGACAAATGTGCGGAAAATCTGTGTATGATAGAGCGTCTAATGAAAATATAATAAGTGAATGCGGTGCAAATGGAAGTGTTATAAACAAAATAATGAAAGGAACATCAAAAAAGAATGAACGAAGAAAGTATGATAAAAAAACGTGGCACGATAAAACAATCGAATGTCCGCCACGTGAGAAGTCGGAAAAATCGACACGCCTGCATGACTAGAAGTGTTAAACAAGAGAAGTTTTTCAAGCAATAAAGTGTAGCAGTCAATTTGTCTTCCTACTGTTTCGAGGAGAGTTTTTTTTATCGATATTGTTTTTTCGTTACATTGAATCTTTTAATTAGTTTGCTGATCCATTAATTGAATTAGGATTAATCTGTTGATTCATTTGGTAGATTATTTTCTTTGATTCTTTCACTGATGCATCTATGCGATAAAGTTGCTAACCTTTTTGATCAATGAATTTACAAGATTATTTCCCCGATCTATCTATTTGATTGATAGAGGCTTTAATCGCAAACATTAGAGCAGTTTCATTTTAAAGATGATACCGCTCCTTGATTGATCTGTTAAATTTTTTAAAGAATTAGTTTCGGTTGTTGAGGTTTCGTTCGAATGGTATTTTTTTGTACAAAACACGTTGTTTAAACCCAATTACTGCATATAATTTGTTTTTAGGTATTGTATTGATTTTCATGACACGCAATAGGTAGCTAGTCTATCACTATTTTATTGTCACGTAAATTCTACATTAGACCAAAAATAGTGTGACAAACACAATGCGGTGGCGGGAATCGAACCCGGGACCTTCAGTATCGCAGTCAGAGCTCTTGCCACTTTGGCACAAAGTCAGTCTTTGATCTGGTGCAGAATTAACGTGACAATAAATTGTCGATAGATTAGCTACCTTTCACATGTTACGAGAATCAACATGATAGCTATACCACTTACATCGATTTGGCTCGTGCTAAGTGCGATTCAACTAAATAATAATAGTTATAAAAATAATAATTATTTATATTTTAAATTTTTTTTACTGAATTACACGCTTTTATCATGAGTTCACAATGGAGTTTTAGTACCATCCCTTTTGTACGAAAGTGAAGCATGGAAATGGAAGAAAAATGATGAAAGTAGAATAATAGTTTTGCACATAACAAAAAAAAAATATATCTATTTGACTACAACAGTGATTTCCATGGTAGTCTATATAGACCCCCAGGGGTCCAAGACAACTTGCAGGCGGTCTACGACAGTTGCAAAAAAATTTAGGGTCCACAAGATAACTAAATTGAAGCCGAATATTGAAACAAATATAGTAATAGTTGGCGACCTTTTTTTTAGCTATCGATTTGGAAAATCAATTTAAAAAACAGGGGGTCTATACGGGATAAAAAAAAATCTGCCACGGGTCTACGGGACATAAAAGTTTGGGAACCTCTGGACTACAGGATTCAACATTGTATACTATTATATAGTATATAGTTTGCGCAAGCGTATTCATGTATGAAACCATTAGATACATAAGCGAATGATGAGTTCTAGCGTAGTATTTGATATGCACTGTGGACTGTGAAGTCGAGTCAACATTCCCTAAACCAACTGCTGTGATTAATGAACAACTAAATATAAATTTATCTTCACATGTAATGGCTACATAGTTTAAGCGCATAGGTGACGGGAAGTAATATATTTAGATACAAGAGACAACTGTAATATACATTTTAAATAAACTCCTAGGAAACATTTAAATGTGTTAACGATTACTTATAAAAAATGGATAAGGTTAAATGTTATAAAATGTGGTTTTAATTTAAGAAAATGATTTTTTTCAAATCCTTATTTTAATAATTTTAGGTAAAATAATAATTCATCCGTGATATTTGTATCTAAATATTGAACATTTATATTATTTATTTGATAAAAACATGTATGTATCATTGCATGTATTTATTTTTATTGACTTAGTCTATTAATACTGTGGAAAAATCTTCCTCGATTATAAATAAATAAATAAACCCATATACCATATAGTATGTAAAACAAACCTTTTAAGTTGTTAACACCAACCGGTTTCGTCAGGGCGAGAGAATAAATAGGTTGGTGTTAACAAATAAATTGGTTTAGGTCCAAATATCAAAAGTGTATTATTATTTTATTTAACCCTTATGACATGCCGGAAGTTATTATTACTGTCGTACCCAGCACGCCGTAATTTTTATAACAAAAATAGTTAATAATGTCACACCACAAATTAGGCGCTGCATACGAAAGTATATAATATACATAAGTATTAAAATTAATAATTAACCGAAGTACGAGAACAAGTCAATTAAGCCTCTGCCGTAACAGGATGTCTGAAGAATCTGGTCTGAAAGAATAAACACATGCGTATTGACAGCAAGGTCAAAATTTATAAAACATGCGTACGTACATCATGACGTACGCTGTAGAGACGCGGGCCGACACTGTGCGAACCAAGGGACTACTAAGAACATCGGAGATTAAGGTCCTAAGATCAATTACTGGAAAAACTCTCCAAGATCGTGTCCGCAACGTAGACATAAGAAAAACTCACGAAATAAAGGATATCGTTCAGTGGAGTAGATCCAGAAGAAGATACTGGAGGTACCATGTAGCCCGAATGGATGGTGACAGACTTGCATATACAGCCGCTTATAAAATCCCCTCCGGACATCGCCCAACTGGAAGATCGCCTAAGAGATGGAAGGACAGCTGAATCTCATCATCCGACGAGACATGATTTCTGTGTCACAGATCGTCAGATCTATTAAAATAAGAATAAGAAGATTAAAATTAATAAAAACGTATAGTATTATCATATCGTGAACTCGTGAAACTGTAATTTAGTGTACAAACGGACGTAGATCCCTATTGAATCCCAAACAAATAATGTAATGCCCATTGCCCACAAGAATACAAAGCACAAACATAATTAGATATGTCTTCTGTGCCACTTGATGTGATATATAATCCTCTTCTTCTTCTTCTTCCTCAGCCTATTCCCGTCCACTCCTGGACAAAGGCCTCCTCCATTTGCTTCCATGTCATTCTGTCCTGTGCAGACTGCATCCAGGTTATTCTGACGTGTCTGTTTAGATCATCCTTCCAGCGTAGTTGCGGTCGCCCTGCAATTCTCTTCGCCGTCCACGGTCTCCAAATCAGCAGTCTTCTTGTCCATTTTTCATCTGAGCTTCTGGCTACGTGACCCGCCCATTGCCATTTTAGAGTCGCCACCCGGTGGATGATGTCAATGACCTTTGTTTTTTTCTCTCACCGTATATAATCCTATTTTAGATAAACTTGTCCCCGTAAAACAGAACCCCGTCCTCTCCGTCATAAAAAAAGATACCATGTCCAAATATAATAAAAGCAGTTTGCAAATTAATATTTAGTCTATTATTGTATTTTTAAATATTATTTACCTAATAGCTAACCTTTTTTTTTCTTTTTGTTTCAGGTAAGCAATTATAATATTCTACACTACATAGCATCGGAGTGGCATAATTACTCACTTAAGTGAATCACAAACGCAAGTACGAAATCCTACTCTATGTTTTTTTACAAAATACAATTATAAAATTTTTATATATTTTAATATTACACTAGCACATGAAATTAGGATATGGTATACTTTCCACATTTTTATATCCAGTATATTATATTAGTAATAGAAGGAACATCTTTATTATTCTTTAATATTTACCATTCATACGAACTGTAAATTTAAATTATGCGGAAAAAAAACGATTCTTGGCAGGTGGTTAAAATATTATAAAATATATAGTTAATTATTTAATTTATTAAATTGTATTAATAATCATAGATAATATTTGTTGAGTCTTAAACAAGTGTACATTTGCTTAATAAGCTTTTATTAATGAAAATATATCAAAAATAAGATTTCGTTGCGTGATCAATTTTTACTATCGAGAACTTATTTTAAATAAAGGCAATCCTTTATTTAAAATAATTTCTTGATAGTAAAAATTGATCACGCAACGAAATCTTATTTTTCATATATGTTCATTAATAAAAGCTTATGAGGCAAATGTTCACTATTTTAAGACTTAAGAAATATTATACATGTTTAAAAACATTAATAAAATTATGGTAAAAGCTTATAAATTTTTCGATAGCGCCCTATTGGTCTATCTACAAACTATCCCTTTTATTGAGTGTAGAAGCTTTTAGTCAATTTGCAATAGGTAACAAGGTTACATACAATCTGATGGCGTTCAATTTTCGCGCTTAATCGAGTTGAAATAGTGTCCCCATTTCCTTTTTGTATGCATTTTCTATAAACGTGTGCATTTGAATGTAAAATAATTTCATTCACGTGTGCTTAATTTGCTGTGGTGGATAAAAAAATGAAGATTTAAATAGGATATTCATCACACGACATTGCTTACTAGTCTGCGGTGTAATAAGTACCATTGGCCTAGTAAAAGTAAAAGATAATAAAACATAAATTTATTTTTACTTTTTCGCATATTTTTATACTCGCAACAAAAACACTTTGATTTATGTGTTTACACATTCATAACTACACTTTAATACGCGAGAACGTTTTTGTGAAAATGGCCTAAACGCCATGTGTTAAAACTTCATGATTGTGGATGGTAAATAGTTATCTAACACGTGGAATTATACAGTCTTTGCTATATTGCTTTGCACTAGTTTTTCGTAAAACTTCAACTTTGGCTTTGTAAAGCTTACGTATTTGTGATTTGAAGCGGCTCTTCGTCTGAGATATGAATTTCAGTGAGAATTACATAATACTACTGATAATGCAACTATTGATCTTTCGTAAATACTCAAATAATGTGACGTTTTTTTTTCAATTCATTATTGTCGCTTTCACACTTATAATTAAACTCTTTTTCTTATATATAATATTTGAACACGTTGGAATCATAATATTTGTTATTACAAAATCATAAACGTTCCAAAATAAATCTTTATAAAATCCGTCAGATCATGTACCTAAACAACAACAATTTTATAATATTGTATTTTTATAAATATGTATCTTTACTGAACAAGGACTGTTCGTCCGAAACATGCTGTATTGTATAATTTTATTTTTAATTGAGTGTTGTATATAATAAGTGTGTAAAAAAGAAAAATAGAAATAAACTCTTTTACACTGAGTATAAAACTCTTTATTTGAGTAAGTAGTGCCAACCGGTTTCACTCAGGGCAATACATAAACTCCCATGTCATGTCATTCCCATAAAATATAATAAAACTTCTAGAAAACTGACTCATTCGTATTAATTATTTTATATAGAGTTTTACATCATTGTTCAATAAACAAGAAATGAGTGGTTTATACTAAATGAAAAAGCGTTTAATTTTATTTTTAAATATGTAAAACCACCAGGAAATGGCTTAGTATCAAAGTTAACATTTATAATTGATTATTCTATAATATTAAAACTAAAAATACGAATTTAATTCTCAATCGTTACGATATGCGTATTAAAGTAAATAAATCAAACTTATGAATAGATTTACACGTCTAAATTTGCTGTGTAAACATCTTGTTTCGCCCATTAAGTGCACGCGGTATTTCAATTCCATAACGCATCAGAATTTCCATTTGCCAGCCAGCCACTCCATTTCCGTCAACCTTTCCTATGGCGGTAATACGGACTTGCAAATGAGAATAAAATCAGAACATTCATAGTCCAGAGTGAGGGATCAGTGAAGGGTGAAGAAATTTTATAAATACCAGTACAAAATATCATTCTAACAAAAAAAAATTTTTCTAGATATTTGATAGAAAACAACGACATCCAAGTAACGCTGATAAGAATATTTTTAGTATTTTCAATGATTTAACACAAAAATGTATTTAATAAATATATAAAATGTAATGAAATTCTGCGTAATAGAAGCATTTTATTTTACTTATTAATAAAACCTGAATCTGAATATAAAAATAAGTAATAATACAGATTATGTTCGACAGTGTAAATTCTTGTATATTGAATAGGCTTTTAACCAGCTATTCAAGGAAGTACTATGAAACGCACCAAGATATTGGTATAATTCATTTCATCATGTAAAAACAAAAAAAAACTTCTTGAAACATTAAAATGTAAAACCGAAAAAAAAAAGTTTTTGTTTTGTAGTTTATAAAAATCAAAGTTGATTTTTCACTGATATTGCAATGATATTAATATAACAAAACGGGTTCGGATTTTTTAAACTAATGAGAAACATGATTTTTCCACCATTTTACATTTTTTTTCTCTAATCTTGAATGTAGCATACACACATTAATCAAATTATTTTTATGAATGTTTCTTTTCTTACTTCTTTACGTTCGTATTTTCTATTTTCTATTATGTCATCCTTTTTCTCGTTTTTGTGTTTTGCCGTTATATGTTAGTTTATGTGTGCAAATATTAATTACCTTTGTTACTAAACAAGTAATTTTTTGTAAAAGCCCTTGCGGCGTTAATGTCAAAAATAAATAAGTAAAAGATATAGCATGTCCTAGAATTATTTTCGAATCAAAAATAACAAAATACGAATCTAATTGTATTACGTATGTCGTTTAAAATACAGGATACTAGGTACCGTATATTATTTTACATAGTTGTATGTAAAAATTTCGTACGTCACTGAAGTGGATGAAAATATATTATACATACAATTTATATAAGTTTCTCATAAAAATCTTCATAGCTGGTCATAACTCGTGGGATATTTTTTATTAAGTTCAGATTTCCCCAAGAAAATCTTTCTTGCTGACGTTTTAAGATTAAAAACGTTAAACCAGGGACTAACGATAACTTTTCCAGTTGAGAAACAATTCTCTCAATAAGGCTTAAGTCTATCATGTTAATTAAAATTAACAACAAATTTCATAAAATACAAATAACGGTGTAAAATTTTTTATTTATACAAAGGCTAATACGGAATATTCCACAAGCATGGTATTTAAATAAATTACATATAAATAAATCCAAACTTAAGTACAAATATATTACATATAAATAAATAATAAACACTATTTATATATTCTTTATATTCGATTTTGATAACGTTGCGGATTGTGTTATCCTTCATCAGTTAAAATATTAGCAAACATTATTAAGAATACTTTTCTCATTATTCCAAATGATGGAGGTGCAAGTCAGTTTGTACGTATTGTAGATAATTATTATAGTAGACAAATATGTTATTTGATTAGGATTGTTGGAAAATGTGAACAAATCGAAAATGAGACTTGAATTTCGAAGTTAAATAATTATTTAAAAATATATTAAAAAAAAAACCATTACGCCCATTCCCCGGAGGTGTGAGAAGAAATAATTGCCTGCCATTTTACTTAATTCTATTTAGTTTCCGCCACATTCATACAGTGAGTCATACATGCATATTTATTCTTCCGATTTATATCCTTGCCGACTAGTAAAATTTTGTAATTTTGGTTAAGTTGTGTTTTTCTCTGTCTTTCTTGACTTCGTAACTCCATTCATATTGTTTACGTTGGTTATTAACAATATACCTTCTAGATTTTTAATTTATAAAATTAGTCCGGATCGTCCAGCTGACAACATGTGCACCATCTAAAATAACATTATGTGTTGTATTATTTTATTTTATTATTTTATTTTAAACAATTGTATTTTATATAACTTTTTTTATTTTAACTAGACCAGCTGGAAAAAGCTGAGGGGGTGTGACATAAAAAAAACAAAATTGAAAAATAAGGGCCACCCTAATGTACATAAATCGATTATTCTTATAGTGATCGGTCAGGTTTTCCTGACATTGGCGATCACTGTAGCGAATGCTTTCTCGCAACAGTAATTTCCCGGAAAATGTTACTGAATTCTTGCTGTTATAAGGTCGCGTTTCATGGCATTTCGTAGATACTTTACTTCTAGCAGGGTATGTTCTATCGTGGCACTTCCAGTCATTAAAGTCTCAATAAATCGATTGAGAATGTCAAATATTTTCTTATTTTTCTTAGTGTAGACCTTGCGGCCTGTTTCTAAATAGGAAATCCATCTCTTTGGTGGTCTGCCAAACACATTATAATTAATTAAAATCAATAGATATCACGTGTTTCCTATGAGTCCTGTACCGTGGACAGATTTCAATTTAAATTTATTCAAAATAATTATAAACATTACAGAATAATATCAATTCCAAATCGTTTATTATATCAATTTACAAAATAATAATAATATTTTTTTTAAAAAGAAAAGCAAATAATATAATAAGAAAACAAACAGAAGACATATAAAAAAAATATTCGAGAACAATTTAGTAAAATTAAACATTGTTGTACCATAAGAAGAGAAGCAAATAGCAATTTAATACATAAGAGATAGATGCTTTCTGAGAGTTACCTCACTATCGTGAAAAATGTTCACATCCGAAGAGATGCGGTTTAATAGGTGAAATAATCTATGTTGCCTTTGTCGCAGATAATTGTCGGGGACAAAAAAAATCAAGGCATTCAAAATATCGGGGTTATGTATTTGACCACGAATCAGTTGAAAAAAAATGGATAGACATCACCCAGGTGGATAGTTCGTCTAATTTCCATGATTGGTAGTCCAGCATATCCTCAAGAAATCAGTTGGGTACAGCCAGGGGTAGTAACCGTTTTCTTTTAAGTACAGAAAGCGTAAGAACTTTTTCTGTACCTTCTCGATTTGATCAGAAATTCAAAAGTCTTGATTAGAGCTCATTGCAGCAGAGAATTGTTAAAATTTATAAGGGTCCGTAAATTTTTTTATCTGCGTCACATTTTGTTTGGAGACAAATATAAGATCCTCCAACTGCCAAAGGGACGACGTGGTTCTGGCAGAAGGCAAACATCGTGGCAGCGCAACGTCAAATAATGGAAACGTCAAGGAATGGGGAGCGTAAAATAGTTATTCTTGGTGGGGAACGACAAATATGTATTTACAGATGTGATTACCAACGTCAGGGAAACCTGATATGGCACAAAAAGAAGAAGAATACGATAAAATATGTAATAGTGTTTACGTTTACGCGAAAAAAACGTATGTAGTATTAATAGAGGTTTCAGAAAATTGATTATTAAAATGAAGATAATAAACAACAAAGTTTCAAGATTGTTATAATAAATCTGAACTATGATAATTTTACATTGAGGGCGAAACCACTAAACTACCAAAGGAGGTGAAATCTAATTATGTGGGCCACGCTACCTGAGAAGGAGGATAACAAATATCCACACGAAAACAGGGTTTTCGTATAAATTACATCAAACTCAAAATGTATTGTTACTGAATAATTAAACATAGAAGACATACTAAATTTTAAAGATGGAATACATCGAAACAGGTTTATCGTCAAATATTATCATTTTGATGATAATCATATTCTTCACAGCACTTTTAAATACCTAATTACAAATAACATTTTTATATTAATAAGATCATTTGAGCACGATTTGATCATAAGTGTGTGGAATTGTTCTAACCAATCCAACCTAACAAATCAAAACGTTAAAAAAATACACAAATTCCGTTTACGATTACTTCAAAATGAAGTTATCACATGTAGTAAGGAGAAAGGGTTATTTATCTGCATAACCTTTTTATGTAAGATAAGTTTGATTTTTCGCTTAAATTTTTTAATTTTCTTTATTAAAACACTGATTTTACAACTTCCTCATCCTCTATAAGCGAAAGCATATGGTTTAATAATCTGCCATATTCAATTGATAGTTTCTACAATATTTGATAATTGTTGAAGATTCAGATCTAAGTTTTAAGAGCATTCCAGCTTTAAACCTTGTTTATTTGGTGTCAAGTGGAGTGCTTGCACTTAATTTGAAATGGAAGGTATTATATAAGGGTTCTCTAAGTATTAAACTTTCCATCATTGCTACGTAATATAATTATTTGAGTTTCAAGACGATCAATAAACATGATAGATATATCACTAATGTTAAGCAAAATACAACGATTCATCAGTGAAAAATATATTTTTTTCAAAGAAAACAAACAGTTTTGCGCCAACTCTTGGTTAAGCAAATTTTAATAAAAAAATAGTGTACTAAATATATTTTATTAAAAGAAAAACGCACGATTTTATTAAAATAAATTATTTTAGTGACAAAAAGTATATATTAAAAGTTCCTTTCCAAAAAGAGTATAATAAATTACTCCTAAAACTACCATTTACCATATGAATCTCTTGTGAATATTCTGTCCTTGTTAATGTGTCTAATTTCATGTGCACATGTTACATAATTATGTTTTTTTTATAAAAACACATATTTTTGGTTGGGTAGACGATGAAGGTGTAAAAACTTCGAAACATGTCCAGAAAAAGTATATCAAAAATGAAAATGTAGTGTTTTGATTCATAAAGAAACCGACGATACAAAAGTAATATTTGACAGAAATTGTAAAAAAAGTTTCATTTAAAATAATAATTATTATTTACCCATTCCGGTATAAAATACTTATGGTTTTATTTTGTCTCCGGGTCTTCATTTTCTCTGAAAAATATATCCATTTATAAACTATTTATATTTTAAGTATTTTAACATTGTGTCCCATTTAATTAATATAAATAAGAAAATTTTATAATTATGGCCTAACAAAATACCTGAGAGGCGTTATACTTCCACTTATCCTTCTGGTGTCATGTCAGGTCTCCCCGACGTGGACTATCACCTGAGAGTATGCGACTCTGTCTCTGGCAGCTAGAAACAGCTCTTCGACGCCCCTAAATATAGTCCAGTCCCTTATCTTGTAGAGCCAGGAGATTTGCCTCCAGCCATCCCTTATCCACCCTCTTTTATTCCCTCAGTGATCTCGTGAAGCAATTCATATTTTAAGAGAGAGAGAGAGAGAGAGAGAGAGAGAGAGAGAGAGAGAGAGAGAGAGAGAGAGAGAGAGAGAGAGAGAGAGAGAGAGAGAGAGAGAGAGAGAGGGAGAGAGACCGCCATTATCTTTATTAAATTAATAATCTTTTTCAATGAGGTGGTTAGCAAATTCAGAAAAAATGTTATTAGAGAGACATCTTATGTGATCTTTTATTCTTAATTTAAAATTGCGCCTTGTTTTACCTATATAAAAATATGAGCAATTAATTCATTTCAGTTAATAAATCCCCATATTCAATAATACCTTAAAATTATTATTTTAAATTTTAAATTGATTCATGATATTTTTTATAACAAAAGCATAAACGTTCCAAACAAAATCTTTATAACGTCGGTCAAAACTGATCATATTTGTAAACAATTTTATAATATTTTAAATATGTATCTTTATAATATCACTGAGGAAAGACCGGTTGTCTGAAACATGTCTGATATGTAATTTTTTTAAAGTTAGTGTTGTACACATAAAGTATATAAAAATAAAAAGACAAATAGATTATCTTTAAATCGTTATTTCTTATATCTTTCTTTAGAGCTAAAAGCAGATTGTGTGGTAAATATTAGTCAGACAGTATTTCATCATAAATATCGACCACCTATGCGGAGATATGACGATTTATCTAGAATGTTTGTGGTATGCGGCAAAATATTATGTAATTGAAAGTCAACGGAGAGAGATATCAAAGGGTAAGTGCGGGAAGCAGAGTCAATAGAGCGAACGAAATTGTCACTGCAAACAAAAAAAATAGTAGCAAAAATACACATGCCAGTGGACGGCGTATTCTTGTTCCAGCACCGTTATTTTAACAAGAAATAAGAACTATTGAGATAGTCTGAGCAAATTATATGGACTAGTTGCAATTCGTGAAATGTTCACGGAATTAAAGATTTTTCACTCCTTATAAACATGATTCATTGTACAATCTTAATCAGTAATAAGTTTTTAACTTTTAATGACAATTTTTTTTAACAAGTTTATAATTTCACAATTAACAATGCCATTTTTTTTCTATAATCAAAACAAAATTCAAAATACTCCAGAAAAGTTCAAGGGGCATGCGCATCGTGTGCATTTACTTTCGGGGAGAATTGAATATTCCTCTTTCGTTCTCTTGTCCGACTATATAAATTATTTTCGTACATTTTCTTGGTGACATTCGGGTTTTAGGATACATATATTATGATAAAACGTCTGTTTTCTAGTAGTTTTATTGTATTATATGTGAATAAAATTTGATAATGCCACAGTCTAAACATGTCATTAATATAAAATATAATAAAACTTATTAGAAAACAGATTTTTTTATTCGTATTATTATTTAATTGAATAATTATTTAATATGGAGATTAACGTTAAACAACATGAAACAACAATCATTGTACAGAATGACGTTATGTATATCAGAAAAGTATTTCAGTGATTAAAATTTTGACTTAACAGTTTTATTATAGTTTAAGGAAATGGTATGTTTCATCTTTCTTAGGAATTATCAAATGTTTTATAATTTTATGTTAAATATTAATTCATTTATGCGCAGTTTTACAAGAAACAATAAATAATGGTTTGGGCACATTAAACAAACAAAATAATTATAATAATAATGATTCCGTCGAATATTTCTAAGGTTTAAAATACACTGTTTTTGAGTTTTTTTATCTATTTTTAAATACCGATTAATAAATACAACCTTCATGGTAGAGCGGCAACAGCTATTACTATTACACCGAAAAGTTTGGGTTTAATTTTCAGCGATGACAGTGAGAAAAAAAAACACGCTGTCGATGGTCTGGTAGAATTCAAGTGACAACAAAAATGGCGATAGACTAGCGACCTATTACATGTCATGGGGATCGTAAAGTTCTAAAAATTTATGAAGTAATTGGGTTCAAGTAGCCTGTTCTACACAAAAATGTAGAAAGCAACGGGAAACTAGCATATTCGAAGCCAAATAAGTATATATTTAAGAAGTCTCACCCCCAATTCTTTTCCTTTAGGGCTATTTAGTAAATGGTAAAAAATTGGATTTTTTAATTTAATTTTTACAATGATACATGACTTCTGTGTCCAGAAATATGCATGTATTTGTTTTTAATTTCAATAAAGTGTTTGGTTAAGTTTTTATAAAATTATATTCAACTTATACAAATATTTTGTTCTCGTTTTAATCAGTATAATGTACTTGCATCTAGATAAACATGACTTGTACAAACATGTAAGTTTCTATCACATATTCTTTCTCATCCCTTTGGAAGTGATAGTTAGTTAGTTAGTTTATACCACCCTGTGCAGATGTTATTTATGTTTCGACTGGCTTTGCTACCGTATAAGGCAAGTCTTTGTTCCTTCTTTGTTTCTGCTTTTTACGCTCAACATCAAGTGATTCTGTCCTGTCACTGGATGAAATAGCAAAACCCTTTTAATTACTGCGGGCTTTATATACCGCGAGTTTAATACGTTTGCAGTCAAAGAGCTTTAATTACACAATACGTAAAAAATACGCTAGTGACTTACGTTTACTTAATAAACGAAATTGTACAGTTAATTGCAATCAAATTCACTACACGCGTGCAACAGTAAATCAGATATCAATTATAATCTATAAATAATTTTAATTTATGGTGACGGGCGGATTGCGTGAATGGCCATGGACAAGAGAGTGAAGACTGTTGTGGAGGAGGCCTAATTCCACACCAGGATGTAGCGCTGAGAAGAAAGAAAGTAATAAAGATATTTATTAAAGTGTTATAATTATTAATACTACGGAGAGCCGGGGTCAATATAGAGTTGTTGTCGAGTATGAAGGTTAAAAAGTTCTCATATTTGAGTCATGTGTTAAGGGGAGACTAATATCTCCTCTTTCGGCTGAAGATCTTGGGCAAGACATAGTCGCTTTCGCTGCAGTGATATACAACGTTCGGGGACCTGACAAGGTACTAAAAGAAGAATTATATGTAAAATTCTTTATCTTGAAAATTTTGATTTTTTTTTGGTAAATATGATATGTTATTTCATTTCTTTGAGTACCTATTCTAAGTTATTTTTTATTAGATAAAAATATTATAAAATATATACATAATTTTTTTTCAACGAAACAGAGAGAAATACGTTAAATAATAATTAAATACAACCATGTTTTTTGTAACTACTTCCACATTTGTCTTTATTTCGACAGTGACCGGTTTCGTCAGGCTCGCTGGCATCGACAGACTGGTTTTCAGACTGGACCAGCCTGGCAAAAACGGTCGCTGTCGAAATAAAGACAAATGTGGAAGTAGTTATAAAAAACATCCCTTTATTTAATTATTATTTAAAATGAACTTCCAACAAGAGATTTCAGTTAAATCATTTGATTATCTTAAGAAATATGTTAGGAAATAAGAGTGTGTGGGTGCATATTTTCTGTCTACCCCTTCTGAAAGACGGCGTAATGTTTGTAAAAATCTGTGACACAATCTATATTAACTTCAAATTTACAATAAAATGTCACATGCGAGGCAATTTCCTTTCCAGCTGGAAATCTTCACATTTATCGATATCACAAATCCGGAGAACGGATTTCATATTACGATAGATATTTACATATATGCAGACGTACTAGTCTTGACTTCAGTAAATGCAAATCAACCAAGATCTAAAATGGGTATTTGTGACGCAATCTCAAACCGCAAAGACAGTTGAGTTTGCTAATTTATGAGTTTATTTTTCATCTCAAAGTTTGTTTAGCCTCTTCATATTGCTTATTCGTTCAAGGGCAAAGGCGTATTCAAAACGTGAAACCGCAGACAAATAACTTTCTAATTTAATAAAATCGTAATTCGAAATATCGGTTGCTGTATTTTGAATACGTGCTAGATTAACAGGAAAGGAATACGAGTAACAACTATTTGAAGGTAAATAAAGGTTAATTTACAGGAAAGGAATCAATAAAGGTGACCATCGTGGCTGAGTGCAAGAGCTATGAGTGCCACCCCAAAGGTCCCAGGTTCGATTCCCGGCGATTGTCACATCATTAGTCTGGTGTAGAATTCTCGTGATAATAAAATGGTGATAGATAAGCTATCAATCAAATGTCCCGAGAATTGATAGCTTAAATGTTGTATACAATAATTAGGTTCAAAAACTGTCTGTATCCAAATGTGGAAAGCAACCCAAAACTACCAGATTAAAAGCCTAAATGGCATTACTTTATAATTGATTGATTTACTGTTTACTGTGTCACAGATGGTTAGATCTTATAAAAAATATTAAATATCTTACTCATTTTACGAATATTCTATAATTGTAGTTTTAACCCCCATTGTGCTGGCGTGCACTATAAGCGTTAAAGTAATTTCTAATAGTAAACACGATGGTGGGTCATGTGCTAAGGGGAAAAAAATACCACCTCCTTCGACTGATATTAATGGGTAAAGTGGAGGGACGTCGGGGAGTTGGTAGAAGGCAGCTGTCCTGGCTGCGGAACATCAAAGAGTGGACAGGAATAACAAGAGTTTAGAACCTGTTCCAAGTAGCGCAGGATAGAGATGCCTTTGCTGCAGTGATCGCCAGCGTTGGGGGGACCTGACACGGGACCGAAAGAAGAAGAAACACGATTGTTTAATGGTTTTACTCTGATTCAATTTATATTTAATAATATTTAAATAAAAATGCCAAATTTGTTTCGCCTTGCGAGGGCATTCTCAAACATCTGTTGCTATTACTATTAATATTGCCACTACTATTTTAATTATATTAATATTAGTATTGCTAGTTTATAATGGAGTTTTACAAAACTTAACCTCAACCATCAAAAGAGGTTAAAGTACTTTGAAAGTAAACTAACTAACTAACTAACCATCACGCCGTCTCCCCGAAGGGGTAGGCAGAAAGAATGGACTGTCACAATTTTTTTTCCTGACGATTTCTCTGACTCCTCACATGGCCAACATTCAATATTTGATTTATTTGATCGTGCCACGTTTTCCTCGGTCTTCCTCTATTTCTGGTTCCATTTACATCATTAACATATAATCTTTTTACCATTCTTTCTTCATTCATTCTTTCCATATGTCCAAACCATCTTAATGATCCTTTCATTATTTTGTTCATGACACCATCATTCGCACCGCATTCACTTCTTATATTTTCATTCGACACTATCATACACAGAGTATCCGAACATTCGTTTAAGAGATCTCATTTCTACTGCATATATTTTACTTTCATCCTTCTTTTGCCAGTTCCATGCTTCGCTTCCATACATAAGGGTCGGTAGAAGAACACCATTGTGCACTGCCATTCTAGCTTTTTTGGATAGGTACTTTGAAATTGGATACTTTGAAAGTATGATGCGATAAATATGATAAGTATTGTGTGAAATAAATTCTTGTGAATTTTTAATGTGACGATGTGAAGTAAATATAATGGCATGTTTTGCACAGCAACCGCTACTTGTGGGCACGCTAGAGACTTTAATTTAATGTTATATCAACGAGTGTTGGAAAGTTTAGTATATCGAAACCCCTAGCTGACTCATACTCAAGGCGCGCATAAACATTATGCAGAAACTTCTCTCGCCTTAGCCGCAACCTTAGGTGCTTGAAATTGATTTTGTAGCGGGAGATATGATGGAAGGCTAAGAACGTGTGCGCGAGGGTGGTAAAAGCTAGTTTGAATATCTTAAAGAGCCTTACGCTCTTAGATGACAAATTGCAGCGCGACACTGCGCAAAATAGAGGTAACATTTTTGCTGCAATGACAATTTGTATAATACAATGTAATTTTCCGAAGTTTTGTGAAATTCGTAAATTTCTTTTACAACCGTAAATGAAGATGCTTCTATAATATTATACTCTTCTTTTATATAATGATAAGGCATGAAGCAATCGAAATGTGGATGCATCGTATAATTATACTCATTCTATAGACCGATATGATCAGTATGCTACAAAGAGTAAAAGTTAATAGACAATTGCTAGCTTGTTCAGAGGAGATAACTAAGAACTGCAGCACGTAATCTGAAAGAGGGTCGTCGAGGTGTGGGAACAAGACAGATCTCCTGGATTCAGAACATACGTGTTTGGATAGAGTTATATAGTATATTTAATGTTGCAAAGTTGTAACCGTTCTATTTCTGCCTTCATTTTCATTTCATTCTTATTCAATAATGTATCATATGACAACTCATTTTTCAGATTGTAATGTTAAAAAAAGTATATATGTATATTGAAACAGTTTTGAACTCATTAATTTTAGTCAAGGGCGTAAAACATTATCAAATTTAAAATATAACTAACTAACTAACTAACTTATGATCATGCGGCATCACGCATTATCATAGCGTGATTCACGCCATCTCCCCGAAGGAGTAGGCACAAATAAATGACTACCACACTTTTCTGACATATTTCTCTCGCTTCCTCAATATTCATACATCGTGTCATGCACGCGCATCCATTCATTTGATCGTGCCACGTTTTCTTGGTCTTCTTATATTTCTAGTTCCATTTACATCGTTAACATGTACTTTTTTTACCATTCTTTCTTCATTCATTATTTCCATGTGTCCAAACCATCTTAATGATCCTTTCATTATTTTGTTCATAACATCATCATTCGCACCGCATTCACTTCTTATATTTTCATTCGACACTATCATACACAGAGTATCCACAAATTCTTCTAAAATATAATAAACTGTAAAATTATAAAACTCTGTTTTTATGTATCAAAATTTTATTTTTATGTTGACATCATCAGGTGTTTCAATAATACATCAACTGTTAAATTAAAAACAGATTTTTATAATTAAACAGTTTATAATGTTGAAGTATCATAGTATTTCGGCCAAAACAATGCACTATTAAATTTAAGATATTTAAAAATATTTTGCTATCATTAAAATGGCGATTATTCGTGCGGTGTGAGGACACTCGTATAAAATACAAAGTTCACTCACTAAAACTAAATGAGGCTATCTTGGGTCGACCGTACTTTATAAAATTTACCATAGGCCGTCAACCCCGGGGCTGTTCTCACGTACTCCCCACGTTCCACAAACACGGCATAGAAAACTCGACCAACACACAACATGCCAAATAGAAAATAAGAGAAAGTTCTCATCAAAGCATGTACGGCTTAATCAGTTTCGCGGAGTTAGCATTGCCGCTTTGGCGATTTGTTGTTTTTGGCAATGGGCTCTAGGCTTGAAATTATTCGTCAAAATTTGCATGCAAGCAAATTTGCCTCTTATCAGTAGTTAAGCCCGGGCAATCTCGGGCGAGTATTTTTAATATTTCGGAGCCTATGAAACTATTTATTTATTACGTTTCCAGGGTTTTCGCCGCGTTATTTCATTTACCCTGGGCTTAATTAACATTCCTGACTAACTTGAGTTGGTAGTGTTTCATTTCATTATTATAAATATATTTTGTTGCAAAACGTACCGTTGCGTATCTTTAATCGCATATTTAGATACGTTTTTGTTCCATTATACACGCTATGTTCTTCGATAATTTTCGAATAATTTGAGTAACGCAATAATTTGACATGAAATACGAGTACTTACAACCAGTTTTATTTGTAAACTACCAATGCTTGTATGGATTCATTAAATAACTAACTAACTAACTAACCGTCACGCCGTCTCTCCGAAGGGGTAGGCAGAAAGAATGGACTGCCACACTTTTCTTTCCTGAAATATTTCTCTCGCTTCCTCAACATTCATACATCGTGTCATGTACGCGCGTCGATTTCTCTGACTCCTCACATCGCTTATTTGATTTATTTGATCACAATATTTGATTTATTTGATGGTGCCACGTTTTCCTCGGTCTTCCTCTATTTCTGGTTCCATTTATTAATCGTTAACATATATTTTTTACCATTCTTTCTTCATTCATTCTTACCATATGTCCAAACCATATTAATGATCCTTTCATTATTTTGTTCATGACACTATCATTCGCACCGCATTTACTTCTTAAATTTTCATTCGACACTCTATCATACACAGAGTATCTACACATTTGTCTAGGAGATCTCATTTCTACTGCGTTTATTTTACTTTCATCCTTCTTTTGCCAGTTCCATGCTTTGCTTCCATACATAAGGGTCGGTAGAAGAACACCATTGTGCACTGCCATTCTAGATTTTTTGGATAGGTTTTTGTTTGCGATGACAACTTTAAGTGCACCATTCACTTTGTTGCCTGCCCCAACCCTTCTTTCAATATCCATCTCCACTCGCCCATCTCTTGTAAGTATACTACCTAAATACACGAACTCATCTACTGGCTCCAAATTTTCACCATTCACACTAATGTTGCAGACTGTCATGATTTCTTCTTTTTCAAAAATCATTACCTTGGACTTATTAACATTCATCCTCAGATCATTTCGCATGCAAACCTCATACTTATTATTCACCAGGACTTGTAGTTCATGCTCGTTGTCTGCAAGTAGGACAGCGTCATCCGCATACAATAAGCTTACTGACACTCCGCTCATTTTGGCACCTTCATCCAACCCTTTCAGCTCTTTCATAAACTTTGTTATTTTTAAAAGATATTTTCACGACTATTTTTAAAAACGGTGTATAATATCATTAATTAAAATTTCGGTAGGCCAGTCATCACTGCCTAGTCCAGAATCAAAGGGGTTTCGTGGTCCTCGTATGCTGTATAGCACACGGGTGCTCCGAGTATATCAGATAACGGACGTGTATTTGATAGCCGCTGCGTTCCATCATAAAATCACTCTCGTACACGAGCAGCGAAAGTTTCCCAAACTTCCGGCGCACGTGTGACGGACGCCAGTTAGTCTGATAATTTTGGTCCTGACACGCCGTTTACCGTTCTGGTTAGCCCTCAAAGAGAATCTCTCCATTCATCGCTGCGGGCGGCACAGAATTGCGCGCTTTACAAAAATACACCACGACGAGACATAACAAATTTACGATAATCCTAATTTTATCAGAGTCTTTATAACTCATCGGTCCCGAGTAGGCTTGAGCAAAATTCGGCGTCGTCACGTCGATATGAGATATGATTACATAATAGTATTCCTTGGGGTAAAAAACACTTTATATCATTTCTAAAGATAATGTAAACAAGTAATTGTGTTAACATATTTACTTTTTTACATTTCAATATGGAACATTTACTGCCAATTTAATTTGTTCCCTTCTTGAATAACTGTAATATCAATATTTTAATTCAGTAAATTTTACATAATTATTAAAAAAAATTGTATAGAATCATGTTTACCACCCCTGATCTGTATGAATATAAATGAATCAGTTTTGCAATAGTGTTACCAGTCTGCAGATGCCAGAGAGCCTGGCGAAACCAGTCGCTATCGAAATAAAGATGAAAATGGAAGTAGTTAAAAAAAATCGTTTTATTTAATTATTATTTAAAATAAACTTTCATCAAGAGATTTCAGTAAAATCATTTGATATAATTGTTGTTATTTATTATATAAAATGTAATTATGTAAGATGTAATGTAATAAATAAAAACATAATTAAGTGTTATATATAAATAATAAGTGGAGGGACGTCGGAGAGTTGGTAGAAGGCAGCTTTCCTGGCTGCGGAACATCAAAGAGTGGACAGGAATAACAAGAGTTCAGAATCTGTTGCAAGTGGCGCAAGATAGAGATGCCTTTGCTGCAGTGATCGCCAACGTTGGGGGGACCTGACATGGCACCGAAAGAAGAAGATATAAATCAGCAAATTAAGTGTTATTTATTCTATTTCTTGTATGGGATCAACGATATAATTATAGGTAATATTAATCTACCGTACTTATTTTGTGTCCACTTACATAATTAACTTTTACTATTTTGTGTACACTTATATTATTAACTTTTATTTATTGTTTCTTGAACAACGATGTAAAACTTCATATTCAATGATTAATAAGAAAGAAAACGTCTGTTTTCTCATCATTATGAAATGTCACTATCACAATTGATAATGCTTTAGACAGGCAAAATATGCCATTCCCATAAATTATAATACAATAAAACATCTAGGAAACAGACATTTTCATTAGAATTAATAAATCAAGTGTTCTTTGTTAAGTTGACTCTGTTGAGCTAAAAACGATGGCGAGGTAGGGTCACAGACAATCCTGAAATTGAATGGAAACCGGGAGTTTAAGCCCTACCGGAACGCTAAATGACTAGTCGGTTTACATTTTACCCGGGAAGCGGATTATTTTCGACCAACATAACAAGAAAATAATACATTATGCTCTTGTTATGCTGTTAATCGTGTGCCGGTAATTAAATTGTGACAAATCACGCTCTAGCCGGGATACTTTAAATTTTGTTGCGTTAAGTTTGGAAAATTTATTACTTTATATTACTTTTATCACTTGATACGTCTGTAGCCATAACATAACAGAAAATAAAATTAGTACAAGAAAATAAAATTTGTTCCAAAATAATTTTATCTATTTAAAATAATAAATGAAAGTTTTGTTCCTTTGATTTTCTTACATTGATTGCATTAATATTTGCTCGTACATGATTCGAAATGAAGCATTTTTGCAGAGATTTTATATTACAACAAGGATATGACATGCATCACCTACAATTGATATAGAACCTGTATTTTGGCAATAACTCACATGAAACAGTATAATATAGTGTTCACAAGTATATTAGAGGTAATAAAATAAAATCACACTGCCATCGCCGGGAAGCGAACCCAGAAAAGTGAACGATAGATTGAGTGAGCGGGATGTAAGTGAGTTGAGTATTGATGAGACCTGGAAATACTTAAAGGAAAGTTTGTGTGAATCAGCGAAAGAATCGTGTGGTGTGTGTGTACAAGGAAGAAGGAAAGGGGATGCATGGTGGAATGATGACATAAAGAGTGCTGTTAAAGAGAAGAAAGATGCTTGGTTGAATATGTTGTCGATAAATAAGAATGACAGAGTTAAGTATGAAAGAGCAAAAGATTTGTATAAGGTATGCAAGAAGAGAGTGAAGTCGGTAGTAAAAGCGCGGAAAGAAAAGCTGAAGGAGGAAGAAGGGCCCAAATTGACAAACAACTTTCAAGCAAATTTAAAAATGTTTTGGAAAGAAGTAAAAAAAGCCCGAAATCCTCCTGATAGTGGATGTGTGAAAGCAATTTTAGACAACGAGGGAAGAATGTTAACAGAGAGTAAGATCATACAAGAAAGATGGATGGAATATTTTAAGGAGATGTATGGTGGTGATACAAGCGTGATCGAAAGTATAACAACTAGTGCGAGTGCGGGACCTATGAATGAAAATATTGAAAAGTACGAATGAGTAGAAATACGAAGTACGAATGAGATGAAAAGATCCGTGAGTGCAATGAAAAGTGGAAAAGCTGTTGGGTTTGATTGTATTGCCATAGACTTTATTAAAAGCGGTGGCGAAGTGGTTTCTGCATGGTTATGTAAGTTATTTAACAAGTACTTGGACGAGGGATATACGCCGCTAGACTGGAGGAGAGCAGTAATTATGCCCCTGTACAAAGGAAAAGGATCGCGTATGGAATGTGGAAACCACAGAGCTATTAGTCTTTTGAGAGTCGTTGGTAAAGTCTATGGCAGAATTTTAATAGAAAGAGTAAGAAAATTGACGAGTGACAAAGTTTGGGATGTGCAAGGTGCCTTTATGAATGGCAGAGGATGTATGGATCAAATTTTTGGACTTCGTACATTGACAGAGAAGTTTCTGGCCAAAAACCGCAAACTTTTCTGTGCATTTGTCGACTTGCAAAAAGCATATGATTACGTTAATAGAGAAAAGTTGTGGGAAATATTGTCTGAATATGGAATAAGTACAAAACTGATCACGGCAATTAAGTCGCTATACACAGAAAGCACTGCTAGTGTCAGAGTAAATGGAGATCTTACAGCCTGGTTTGATATCAATAAAGGTGTCAAACAGGGTTGCGTAATGTCCCCGTGGTTATTTAATCTGTATATGGACAAATGTATGAAAGAGCTGAAAGGGTTGGATGTAGGTGCCAAAATGAGCGGACTTCGCGTGGCCGACATTCAATATTTGATAATTAATACGAATGAAAACGTCAGTTTTCTAGAAGTTTTATTATATTTTTTGGGAATGACATGTTTCGCCCTTCTAAGGCATTATCAAATAAGACGAAACTTCAACTCGTTGCAGTTTATATACACGAGTAAAGGGAGCAGAATTATGGTAAACGAAAATTGATGTGACTTTATACATTTTTAAACATAGAATTATTTGGGTAGGTCCAGAAATATTGGAACGTATTTCTTGGAACTCGTTAAGAAATTTTATGACAATGATTATATAGTTAGGGGATACTAAATGATATTATATAAATAAAAAATAAGTTATTTGAGGTAGGACGAAATAAAGTGTTTCTAAGAAAAAACATATTTTTACAAATTGTTTACAAATGATATCAATATTTGATTTATTTACTGGTCTACCTCGGTCTACCTTTTTTTCTATTTCAGTTTACGTCCTTAACATATACTTTTTTTACCATTTTTTCTTAGTGGAATAATGGAGTCTTATAATAAAATAATAATTGTAAACACTCAAATGATCAGGTATACTGATAAAATAGGATTATTGTAATAAATTGTATTCTTACATGCCATATTGCAAACAAATTGTATGCCAGCATATATCCGCAAAGAAATCCGTTAGACACGAAAGGAGCGTGGATAAAAGGTTCTTCTCTTTGAGCTTATCGCGACTCGATTGAATGCAGCTACTGCAAGTATCTATCGTTCCAACATAAAGGGTTCTTAACGGTTCCGGGATTACCTATCTCTGGTCCATTTGTAAATGGATTTTATTCCAGAATCTCTTTGCGCGATCCACCATTGAAATCGCAAACCGAATAAAACACGATTGTTGAATTTGATCATTATTTTATTTTATGTTTATCTATATTTCTTCTATGTATTTGCCATGATGTGATATTTTATTGTGGATTCATGTTTAAATTATTTTTGAAACATTGTATTTTAGAACACTTTTTACAAACATGTTTTGGGACACATCACAACATCCCTGTTAAGAGCTGTTATATCAAGGATAGCACCTTTTATTTTTATTTTAATATATTATACATATAAGTAAATAAACTAACTAACTAACTAACCATCACGCCGTCTCCCCGAAGGGGTAGGCAGAAAGAATGGACTGCCACACCTTTCTTTCCTGACATATTTCTCTCGCTTCCTCAACATTCATACATCGTGTCATGCACGCGCGTCGATTTCTGACTCCTCACATGGCCGACATTCAATATTTGATTTATTTGATCGTGCCACGTTTTCCTCGGTCTTCCTCTATTTCTGGTTCCATTTACATCATTAATATATAATTTTTTTACCATTCTTTCTTCATTCATTCTTTCAATATGTCCAAACCATCTTAATGATCCTTTCATTATTTTGTCCATGACACCATCATTCGCACCGCATTCACTTCTTATATTTTCATTCGACACTCTATCATACACAGAATATCCACAGATTCGTCTAAGAGATCTCATTTCTACTGCATTTATTCTACTTTCATCCTTCCTTTGCTAGTTCCATGCTTCGCTTCCATACATAAGGGTCGGTAGAAGAACACCATTGTGCACTGCCATTCTAGCTTTTTTGGATAGGTTTTTGTTTGCGATGATAACTTTAAGTGCACCATTCACTTTGTTGCCTGCCCCAACCCTTCTTTCAATATCCCTCTCCACTCGCCCATCTCTTGTAAATATACTACCTAAATACACGAACTCAACTACTTGCTCCAAATTTTCACCATTCACGCTAATGTTGCAGACTGTCGTGGTTTCTTCCTTTTCAAAAATCATTACCTTGGACTTATTAACATTCATCATCAGATCATTTCGCATGCATACCTCATACATACAATTCACCAGGACTTGTAGTTCATGCTCGTTGTCAGCAAGTAGGACAGCGTCATCCGCATACAAGAGACAGCTTACTGACACTCCGCTCATTTTGGCACCTACATCCAACCCTTTCAGCTCTCTCATACAATTGTCCATATACAGATTAAATAACCACGGGGACATTACGCAACCTTGTTTGACACCTTTATTGATATCAAACCAGGCTTAAAATTAAAATTAAAATTCTTTTAAATTCAAATTAAAAAACAAATATTTGTGATAAAAGTGGTATTTATAAAATTAAATGTAAGGATTGTGATGCTTTTTACATAGGTTAAACAGCACTAACATTTAAATCACTTATCAACGAACACCAACATGCTTTCACCAAACATACTATAATATTTTTTTCTGAAATGGCCAACCATTGTATTGGAATTTGACCATAGTTTTGATTAAAATGACACAATAATTCTACACATAATTAACAATAGCAATATATTAAACAAACTAGAAACTTCAGAAATTCTCAAGTCGGTGAAATTGGGTGAAAACATAATTATTAATCAGATTCCTCTTTTTACTCCTTTCTCCTTATATAATTTGTCTACTTTTAGTCTCCCAAGTTCCCATCCTCAATCATATGCTAATTAATCATTTATTAAAATCTATACAAAATATATCTCTTCAAATGTATGTTTTTTGCAAATTACATATGTATTTCTGATGACTGATGCAATGCAGTCAACATATTGTAGTATATTTTGCGATCTAACACAACCCTTAGTACAGCTTATCGGTATCAGTGAAAACGTGATCTATGTACGTTATTCAGTTCTTTTGTAGGTCTACATTCGGCTGGTCACGATGTGAATAGAGTTTAATGGTTCTGGCTTCTTTAAGTTGGAAGTCAATTGAATTGTTAACCGTACTTTAAAAATATGCGCGATATTGAAATAATATTATATAACATCTGTCAGATCATGTAAACAATTTTAAAA
This sequence comes from Lepidostoma basale, assembly GCA_022606425.2. Classification (NCBI taxonomy): domain Eukaryota; kingdom Metazoa; phylum Arthropoda; class Insecta; order Trichoptera; family Lepidostomatidae; genus Lepidostoma; species Lepidostoma basale. The sequence goes on from JAHDVF020000207.1 coordinate 79,671, forward strand.
TATTTTAAATCTGTAGTATCTTTATAATATGTATCACTTAAAAAGGACTGGTTGTCCGAAACATGTCTATGTAATTTTTATATTTCACGGGTTGCAACTACATAGTTATGATGAACAAGGAAACTGGTCGGGTCCAGACTTGAATCCAAATCCTCTGGATTCTGCCGTTTTGTCCACGCAAATTATTTTAGATATTGAATATAGGTATATTTGTGAATATTGTAGATCCAAATTTTATTTATTAACATGGTAATTTTCAAAATGAATGAAGATTGGTCGACTCCTAAGTGGGGTGGAGAGTGACGACTGTCAAATAACCCTCGGGAGGTCAACAACCGCAATCGGTTAAATTTGTAGAAGGATACGACCCAAATTTCCCGGCAAGGACTAACTACTTAGACTGATACTAATGAAATATATGCTAAAGAAAACAGCGCAGAGAATAACTCATTAAAAAAACTTTTAATTTTGTATTAAATTAATTCAGATTATGTCTCTTTGATTACTAAATTAAAACGCATATTAATCATTCTTCTATAAACACCATTACTTTGGACAATACATTTATTTCTTAAATTTTGTAACAGAACGCTATACTAAAATTACAAAAATTCATAAAAATTTAAAAACAAAGACAAACATGTTTCGGGATATAGAACCTCTTCATGAGTGAAGTAGGTTCATCATATATACTTAAAAAAATATTAAATAATAATATATTTTTTAAATATTCAATAACCCTTACTACTTCATTATTTTTTGATATTGTTTGTCACCCAACTCTTATTTGAATAATGTAAACATATTTTTATTGATAGGTAGTTACAAAAAAATCATTAAAAATTCATTGGTAATGATTTATTCTTCAAATAAATAACATATTATAAAAAAAATATAGACAACTTATAGTTTTGCATAGTATGGTAATTTTTAAAACAATCTCCAGGATGGAGACCAGGTTTTCTGGAACAGGTCTCACAAAACCACACTGTTTCCCGTCTTTCGAATCTTTCTGTTACTGCACACAGTACAGTCTTTAGAACCTTTGTCCAGTTTCGCAATGAAGTGGGGCTTGTACTCTAATCGCTCCTCTGCATGTTCCCGCCATTTTAGGTTATGTGAGTTTGCAAGAATTATTTTATAGTAAAATAAAAACGAAAACAGTCCAAATCTTATTAAAACGTGAAATAAAATGTTTTTTTTAACGAACAATCACAAGAAACAACGACACGTGTCATGTTTTGCGCGCGAAAATACACCGCGCGCGCAAGTCTTATTTTGTCGGCCGCCAGCCGACAACTGAGTTGTAGCGTACATATAGCGATGTCGGCTGGCATTCGAAAATAGAGTGGTAAGGTACAGTAGAGTGTATATGTAACTACGTTGATGAAGGGGTTTTGTGTCCCCAAACATGTTTCTTTTTAGTCTATTGTTTTGGCCGAAACACTATGATACTTTAACAATATTAACCCTGTTTATTGTATAACATTTTTTTTGTTTTTCGCGACAGCTGTTTCACGCGATATCAACCTATCTTGACGACGTCAACTTTGGTTGACGAAAGAGCTGTCGCGAAAAATAAAAATTGTGATAACATAAATAACGTAATTTAACAGTTAAAAGTGTTTGATTTTATTTTCAATTTTAATAAAGTGTTGAGTTACAAAGTTTAAAAAAAATATTTCAATTAAAAAAACATCATGTCAATCTTTCAAATAAAATAAATATTTAAATCTGGTAGACGTAAGTGTAGCATCAAACCGCCATTAATTCCCGTTTGTTGTGCGGGAATGTTCTCTGAATATTCCGAGGGGAAAGTATTAATATTTTCATTATTCAACAACTCATTGTCTATGCTTCATGCGGATCCAAAAGATTTCGCGCAGGATCGTCTTGAAGCTAGTGATTACTGTGGCACAAGTTGTGATTTTCATACTTTAAAATTCCGTTTTCATTATTTTGTCTACCACAGTGACAAGGTTTCTTGAAATGTTTTTAAATGTCTGTGTCAAGCTAAAATAACAAATAAAAGATAAATTGTTCTTATTTACACATTTTATGTAGGAAAACTTTTAATATAATACTTATTATTGACGTTTTATTGAATAAGATTAATTTTATTTCTCTTTTTATTTTTTATGCACTTTGTTTATACAACACTTACATTAAAAAAAATTATACATAGACATAGTTCGGACAACCAGTCCTTTTTCAGTGATACATATTATAAATAAACATATTTAAAATATTATTAAATTGTTTACATGATCTGACAGATGTTATAAAGATTTATATCTAAATTTCTAAAATTTAATTTAAATATTTATAACATCTGTCAGATCATGTAAACAATTTTATAATATTTTTAATATGTAACTTTATAATATGTATCACTGAAGAAGCACTGGTTGTCCGAAACATGTCTATGTAATTTAATTTTTTTAATGTAAGTGTTGTACAAACAAAGTGTATAAAAAAGAAATAAAGCAATTACAACACAAAGAATGGCGAATATAGAAGTATATTCATTTGAACAGAAAATATAATGAAATTGATTAACTTTTTGACTATAGGTTCCAAAACTTGTTATCCTGTTGACTAATTTTTTTATGTTTAATGTACAACCCCTGCCTTCCACATATTTTTATTTTACTAATTCAACTTCTATAAGTTGTTTTTGAAGCTGAAGCCGAGCTACTCACTTTGATAGGTTTAACTGTAGAAATGAATTCTTTATAATAAAATATATGTTTAGTTTTATAGCTTTACAGAAATATATAATACATACAATCAATAAATTTGTGTCTCTCATAAGAAAGTATATTCACATAGGTTTAAGTTTTAATTACATAGGTACTATATGTGAGGTGGATTATTTTAATACACTTGCGGGAAGCGAAAATTTTGGTTACGGCCTGCCTATATCGGATCCACGCTCGTAGACCTCATTTACATATCATGGACCTTTAATTTTTTTTCATTGGCGTGGACCCCATGCAAGTCGAAATCGATCCCTGGGGGACGATATAGACCACTTTTGGAATTACTGTACTAGACTAACATATAACTTAAATCGTCATAATATTCATGTCTTTATTTGAAATTTTACGGTTATTGTAAATAATTAAAATAAAATAAAAATTAACGAAATTTTTACTATGTAGTAAACTCGTATATTTAGTTAAATTCCACTTTTCTCGTTTTCCATCGGATCAGCTTCAAAACCGGTTAAACAAATTAACCTAAGTTATTTATTAAAGCGATCATAAATTCAATTAACGCGATCAATTAACTAAAATTCATTTAACGCGATCAATTAACTAAAATTCATTTAACGCGATCAATTAACTAAAATTCAATTAACGCGATCATACATTTTACTGACACTTATTTACCTTTAATTTTGTCGGAAAGAAAATTAATTCATTCGTAATTAATGTAAACTATAATAGTTTAAGGTTTTTATTATTTCTTGAACAATTTTGTAAAACATCATATTAACTTATTAATACAAATAAAAACTTTTTTGATTGCGTATCGCTGTGTAATGATTCTTTTAAATGGTAATATTTGATTTTCCTTTTGGAAAAAATATCATTTTAGAAAAATCTTCATAAAATTCGGTGAATATGCTTCTGGCTCTAAAAGTTGGTTTCTATCTTTTCTCAAAATCTTGAAAATTTTAATGATGCATGTTCACTTTAAATTACAATTTAGCTCGTATTAAGTACGAAAAGTTCATCGCGTTTAGCATTTTATGGGGTTCAAAATATTCAAGAGTATGAATGAAAAATCTTGAATGAAAGTTCTGAGAACAAAATCGATAAAAGTAAGTTCATAAAGTAGTACAGAAAGTTAGAAAATATTAACGACGAAGAATCGGCTGTAAGAGAACATGTTCGTTTGTACCACTTTATTAAACACATTTTTGCGTCTGTTTATTATTCTCCCATTTCCAGATGACTAGATTCTCCGTTTCGCCGAGCGACTGCAACTTGCAAAGTCTAATAATGTTCGTTTCAAATGCAAAGGAGTTATGCAAAGCGGGATTGGAAATGAAACGGTAACCGTCTGCGAACACAAAGTTTAATTTATACACATAGTCGTCATATAAACTAACTAATCCACCGTATCCAATTAAAAGTTTTTACATTTAAAAGAAATGCAAGTCAATTCAAAACGCTATGTAGAAGTCGTGAAAGTCTGTAAAATACAGTTTTTTTTATAGAAATTATAGAGATTACCCACGAAACAAAAAATGAGAAAAAGTACACTTTATCTAAAGAATAAAAAATGATATTAATAAATATAACTACAGTTAATATTTTTTATTACACCCTTTACATTCATTCGACAACACACCAAGGCGACTGAGGTGGCTCTGAGGATGGGCGGGCTGAAGTGGCGATGGGCTGGCCATATCTGTCGGAGAACCGACAGCCGATGGGGAAGACGGGTTCTGGTGTGGAGACCGCGTACATGATTCCGCAGAGTTGGACGTCCCCCTGCCCGCTGGATCACGATGTGAAGAGGTTTGCTGGACATGGATGGATAGGAGCGGCAATAGATAGGGGGCGGTGGCGTGTTTTGGGAGAGACCTACGTTCAGCAGTGGATGACAGACGGCTTATGATGATGACATTGAAAAGGGTCTCTTACTCACTAACTAACCATCACGCCGACGACAGAAATAATGGACCACTACACTGTTTTATTCTGAAATACTTCATATACCTACACTTTCTTTACCGTGGTGGTAAATAAAGTGCCACATATATTATATTATTTATGTTTAACGATTTAAATTGTTTTTGTTTAATATGTTCATCGAAAAAAGTTGGGTCACAACCGAAACATGTTTGTAAAAAGTGTTTTAGAAATACAAAGCGTAGTTATATTTATTTAAATATGATTCCACAACACATAATGAAGGCGAATAAAGAAAAAATAAAGTTATAACTAATTAATATATTTAAAAGAAAAATATTTATTCTTTAGTATGAAGCACATATATTGTGGAGTGTCCTTATTTAGAAATAATTGAAAGCGCTTGTGTACTTTGTTTTTACATCACTTTATTTTTGTTTTAAAGAGAACCAACCGGTTTCGCTCCCGCCGGAGCTTCGTCAGGGTTAGAAAAACAAGCTGACCAATTACAAAAACAAAATAAAGTGGTTCAAAAACAAAGTTAAAACATGTTTTTGAGACATGCTTAGTTTTCTTCGTTATTCGAATGTTTTTTTGTACCGGTGTTATTTTGTTTATTAATATGGAAACTTTGTTGTTTTTGATTATGATTCTGATTTTAATTTGATTTGGTCTAGAGGTCAGAGCGCTTGCTTTCTGATTGGAGACTTGTGTTCAAGCATATATGTATACGACCCGATAACTTCTTTACACTAACGAGCTATCTTTGCTGAGTTTGGAGTTGAATGACGTTTTAAAATCTTTGATTTAAATCATTGGTGTATGTCTGTTTTTTTAATGTGATAAATGTATGGCATATTTGAGTATAGTTTCATTGAACCTTTCAGAATAGATAAACGTGAGGTTATTTTGAATTTTATTTCCCCTAACAATAAAGTTTGGTCGTCCGTTCCATTGTTGAAAGTTGACAAAAAGTATAATAATTCGATTTGGCGGAAATTTCGTTCCTTTTTGAATTTCGCCGTGGCTAAGCTAAGCGACTAATTTGTTCGAATAGATTGTGGAAAATTTAATTCAGCAACTTTGACATTTAAACTTCTCAAACAACCGCCCTTATCACCTTACATTTTATAGAAATAAAAATGAATTACCTAACAAAAAATAATTAAATTTTAAATAATAATTAAATAAAACGATGTTTTTTAACTACTTCCACTTTTGTCTTTATTTAGACAGCGACCGGTTTCGCCTGTCGATGCCAGCGAGCCGTCAGCGATGTCGTTCCAGTCTGTCGATGCCAGCGAGCCTGGCGAAACCGGTCGCTGTCTAAATAAAGACAAAAGTGGAAGTAGTTAAAAAACATCGTTTTATTTAATTATTATTTAAAATGAACTTCCATCAAGAGATTTCAGTAAAATCATTGGATTAAATTAAATTTTATATATCGAAATAGTATTCATGGTTATTTTGAAAGAAATGTTTCGCCTGTCTAATGCATTATCAATTGTAGCGAAAATCAAACGTTTTGTTGTTTTTATTAAGTTAATGGAGCCGAATACGAATATTAAAGGTAATTAACGTGGCCCAATATATTGTTGAAAGTAATCAATGGATAAACCCCAGAATACAGAAAAAAGTATTAGTAAGAACAATTTAAAATTACAAATAAAATATTTATATATGAGTAGATAATTGATACCAATGGATGTTATATAAATCAGAATAGAATTTTAGTGTTCACTACGCCTCAAATTATATTATACACAGTTATTAATAAATGCGTTCAGGTTTAAAAATAGGTAAAGACAGTTTCATATTAATAAATATAAAAAAATAATCATACGAGATTTAATTCATAGCGATGGTAAAAAATTTTAATTTGAAAAATAAACAGATATATACAACATGTATACCAAAAATATCTTTCAAAGCAGACATAACTTGAAGGGGAAAAAAACATGACAACATGAAACACGATAATAAATAACCTAATTAAAAAAAACGCAAATTTATGAAGTAAGAATAAGCCACATTCAAAAATTATATCTGATATTAATTTAATAAAAAATATTTCCACAAAGTTTTTAAGTGATTTTAAAGGATAGGAGTTTTCTTTTATTAAATATAAGATTAAAAAAAGAAAGAAGAAACTGTCAAATGAAAATGTATTTGGACTTAAACGACGTTTTAGTGTTTGAAAGTTGGTTTCGTAGGTAAAGAAAACGCTAATAGAAAACACTTGAACTGAACTTAACAGCCCTGGATTCACAAAAAAACTTATTCATTCATCAGGTAATAAAGGTAGATAATCATTTAGGGGACGACCCGTTAGTTCATAATTCACGTGAAGGTGTGTAGAGTTTTCAATTTATTGGTAAACTATGTAGTACTAGGGGTACAAGATCCCGGGGGCTAAATTTAATCCACATTTCCAAATCGAATGCTTCAATGAACACAAGTGTTACTTTGCTTGTAATCAAATACGAAATACTATATATTTTTAAACTGTACACTTGTTACGAAATGAATGTAATAAAGTTTAACATCTGAATATCTATCAATAAAAGTAAAAATCATCTGCTGTTATCAATTTATATCAAAAATAAAATTGAAGAGCTCACAAAAGCGTTATTTAAAAAAAAATCATTTCCAATGTAAAAAAAAACTAATAGTTTCCCCGAAGATGTAGGTAAAAAAAACGTCATGCTGTTTTCTCCTGAAATACTTTTCTCGATTACTCAATATTCGTACATCGTATCCTCCACGCACGTCGATATCTCCAACTCTTCACGTGGCTGACATTTAATATTTGACAGTTTATTTTTTGAAGAAGTTGTTTTTCTCTGTCTTCCTCTATTTCTTGTTACGTTCGTCGTTTATGTAAACTATCTTTTGTTTCATCTCGCATGTTTTTTTTAGGTATTTGCAATAAATATTATTATGAATGAATAATAAAAAATAAAGTATCGATAAGTTATCGATACGAATGGAAAACGCTTTTTTCACACTCGGGATCGATCATGTTCGCAGATTCCATATTCTTCATTTTATGACTCTGTTTCTGATAGATATCGCTTTCTTCCGAATGCTGCTCTACCATGTTGCCAATTTGTTTCCTCTGCCTTTCAATGACTTTAGGAAACTGAGAGCTTTAAAAATACCAGTTTCGACATATATAACTTAACAAAGTAAAAATAACTAAACTACCGAAGATGCATCTCTTTCAGATTGAATCTGCTCTTAACACGCTCACTACTCATTTGATCCAGCCTTGTGAATATTTCTGTCTTCTCTAGCAATTTTATTTATTAAATGATTTTTCTTCAGTCCAGCACTTCGCACCGATTTGTTTTCCCAAAATATTAATTATCATTTTATCCATAAGTTCAGTGGTAATGATTTTCGAAAAAGTATAAATCTTGACAGTCATTACAAAGCAAACATTAGCGTGAATAGTGAAAATCTGGAACAAGAAGATTAGTTTGTATTTGGTGGTTAATATGTTAAGTATATGTTGCCAAAAAAAATACGAGTGGAGAAAGAAATTGAAAGAAGAGTTGAGCCAGCACTTAATGTTGTCATCGCAAAAAAAGCATATCCAAAAAAACTAAAATGACTGTGCATAATGGGGTTCTTGCACCGACTCTTATGTATAGAAGCGAAGCATGGAACTGGCAAAAGAAAGATGAAAGTAAAATATATGCATTAAAATTGAGATCTCTTAGACAAATGAGGAAAATCTCTGTATGAAACATATAAAAATATTGCATAAGAAGCGAATGCGGTGCTAATGAAAGTGTTTTGAACAATACTCGTATAATGTATGCATTATTAAGATGGATAATGGAAAGAATGAATGAATGAAGAAATAATATTTAAAAACGAACTTTTGTTAACGATGCAAACGGAACTAGAAATAGAGGAAAGACAAGAAAAATAATCGGTCTATAATAGTGTCGAATGAAAATATAAAAATTGACTGCAGTGCGAATGAAAGTGTAATGAACAAAATAACGAAATGATCATTAAGGTGGTTTTGGACATATGGAAAGAATAAATGAATTAATAATGGTAAAAAAATATATGTAAACTATGCAAATAGCACTAGAAATAGAGGAAAACCGAGAAAACTTGCGACCATCAAATAAATCAAATATTGATTGTCTACCACGTGAGGAGTTGAAATTGACATACGTGTATGACATGACGTATAAATAATGAGAAATTGAGAGAATTTTGTCAGGAAATAACAGGGTGGCGGCCCACTTTTCTGCCTACCCTTTCGGGCAGACGGTGTGATGGTTGGTTAGTTAAATTTCCATTATTTTAATTGTCACATTTGACTATCTACGATCATATGTTTTAACGGTGTGAATAGATTACGTCGTGTTGAAATACGTAAATGCGTTAAGAGCTATACGACTTAGTCATATGCACAAAAACATAGAAAAATATAACACAATTGTATAGCACGTAGAACGAAACTAACTAACTAATTAACCAACTAACCGCAATACTGCTATCGAGCTTTCTTTACATTCATACATCGTAACATGCACGTTGGTCGATTTTTTCGACACCGAATTTATTATAGTGATTTTCGCCTTTAAAAGTGTATTATGTAGAGCGAATGTGAAAAAATACGCAATTTATCAAGAAAATAGCACGGAATGTATCTTGACAGTTAAATTAACTGATATACAATTGAACTTCGAAATTGGATTATCTCTTTAATGTATTTTACTAATGAGTTCGTGCTCTAAGAGGCTGAAGAAATTAACGTAAAACATATTCATAGACATGGTGAGAAGTTTTAGCGTTTTGACCCATTGAATATTGATGGGGCACCGTGAGCTTCGTTCTTGTTCTGTGGCGCAGTGAAAATGTCGGCAACATTCCCCCTTCGCAAGGGGGTTCCAAACTTTCGCCCCTTTGTGCTGCGCTAATGAAGCATAAAAGATTACGACTTCGTTATACCCCATTTAGAGATTCCCTGTATTCTATTTGAGAGCCAGAGCATTGGGTGCGTACAATACTTAAACACTTTTACCGAGGATGAACTTTTATTGTAGCTTTAATGGGAAAACGTTAAAAAAAATTGACGAAATTTTGAAAATTGTCATTTTGAGATGCGTTCATGTTAAGATATATAGTAGTGAGAGAGAATGATGTAGTTGAATGAATAAATGATATATTTTCCCTTTTTTATAATAGTTTTTCGGTGAATAATATTATGCATGACTGTTATAATTTAGCGTTTACGCCGGAATTCCATATTGATATATTATTTATGAATTTATTATGCACAGTTTTTTTTTCATTTTCGAAGGCTTTATAATGATATATATTCACAAGCGTAGAATTCTCTTCATTTTTTATAGTTCTTCTTATGATAGAGGTGAAAAACCTTCGAGGCATATCGATTTAAATAATAAACTCAAAGGTAGAAAAACCGTTTTAATTAATTCAATATTAAAATAGTCAAAGCGTGTTTAGAATGGTAAATAAGATTTGTCAATAAATTTTTGTCTTGAGTACCTTACGTACCTACAAACCTGGTAATTACTAAACTATTAAGATTGAGTTATGTGTGTTAAATTAAATTAAATATTGAAATTGTTACGCTAATAGATGAGATATAAAGACTTGCTCAGTTATGTTTCCAGAACTCATCGAGTCCTCATAATTTTGATTTCTCATTTCTGGTAATAATTTTTTGTTTTTTCTATTTTTATTTTTTTATATATTTTTATGTAATAAATTTGGGCGTTTGAATCCAATGACTGTATACTTTTTTATTATTATTTTTAGCTATTATATTGATTCCAATGACATGCGTTAGGCATCGCCAGGAATCGAACCCACGACTGTCGGTACAGAAGTCAGAGCTCTTACCACTCTGCCACGCAGGTTGTCAGAAATTTTGTGAGTAGAAGGGGGAGAATAAATAAATGTATGATCCATTAAAAATTACAATAAATTTCATGGTACAAGAAAACTAGAGTATGCATCTTGACTTGCGACTGTTTTTTATTTACAAAAGATTCCGTCAAAACAATAGGAAATAAAACGTTTTCGCTGGTCTATGGCACACGTGTTAAGGCTAAAGTTTCTTTCGCGAGATATCGAATAGAAAAGGGAGGCCATTAGAAGATTGGCTCATCGGAAAAGAGTAAGGGCCACTAAAGATTGCAGCGAAGTGAATAGATTTACAAATGAACGGAAACAAGAATAGTAAAATAGCTCGCTTGGAATTTTTCTCTTGGAACATTTTGAGATGATGCTCTATATAGATAAAACATAATATTTAATGTTTGCGAAATCTAAATCAAAATATGGAATTATGATGAAAGTAAAAAGTAGTGTTTCTTCTATGTTCGCCATACGTTGTGTTGTAAAACGAAGTAACTAACTTACCATCTACTACTACTACTACTACTTCTATTACTACTACTACACAACTACCCTTACTTGAGACTGGCCAGAACACCCACAAGCGGTGAAAAGCCATAAAAAAAGAAGAAGAAGAAGAACCATCACACCATTTCCACGGAGCGGTAGGCAGAGAACATCATCAATATTTGATAGGATAAGCATATTAATGTTTCTAATGATTATGTTTTATAGAATATAATATTAATTATATTCTATAAAATTATTAATATTAATATTCAGCATAGCCTGGTTTGATATCAAAAAAGGTGTCAAACAAGGTTGCGTAATGTCCCCGTGGTTATTTAATCTGTATATGGACAATTGTATGAAAGAGCTGAAAGGGTTGGATGTAGGTGCCAAAATTAGCGGAGTGTCAGTAAGCTGTCTCTTGTATGTGGATGACGCTGTCCTACTTGCTGACAACGAGCATGAACTACAAGTCCTGGTGAATTGTATGTATGAGGTATGCATGCGAAATGATCTGATGATGAATGTTAATAAGTCCAAAGTAATGATTTTTGAAAAGGAAGAGACCACGACAGTCTGCAACATTAGCGTGAATGGTGAAAACTTGGAGCAAGTAGTTGAGTTTGTGTATTTAGGTAGTATGTTTACAAGAGATGGGAGAGTGGAGAGGGATATTGAAAGAAGGGTTGGGGCAGGCAACAAAGTGAATGGTGCACTTAAAGCTGTCATCGCAAACAAAAACCTATCCAAAAAAGCTAGAATGGCAGTGCACAATGGTGTTCTTCTACTGACCCTTATGTATGGAAGCGAAGCATGGAACTGGCAAAAGAAAGATGAAAGTAGAATAAATGCAGTAGAAATGAGATCTCTTAGATGAATGTGTGGATACTCTGTGTATGATAGAGTGTCGAATGAAAATATAAGAAGTGAATGCGGTGCGAATGATGGTGTCATGAACAAAATAATGAAAAGATCATTAAGATGGTTTGGACATATGGAAAGAATGAATGAAGAAAGAATGGTAAAAAAATTATATGTTAATGATGTGAATGGTACCAGAAATAGAGGAAGACCAAGGAAAACGTGGCAAAATCAAATAAATCAAATATTGAATGTCGGCCATATGAGGAGTCAGAGAAATCGACGCGCGTGCATGACACGATGTATGAATGTTGAGGAAGCGAAAGAAATATGTCAGGAAAGAAAGGTGTGGCAGTCCATTCTTTCTGCCTACCCCTTCGGGGAGACGGCGTGATGGTTAGTTAGTTAGTTATATTAATTATTTATGTATGGTTTAAGCTGTATGTTATGGTATAAGCTTTAGGTACATTAATATTATGATAAGATAGCATTGGTGAATAATGAAATATTGATTTATTCAAAAAATACAGAAGAAAAACTTGGCGACACCAAAAGAATCAAACTATAAATGACGGCATATCTTCTGATACGGCCGTCGGTGGAGAACTTAGCGAGCATGCATGCACCTGTTAAATTGGAGATGAGCCTAGAGTAATTTTTCAAGACAGACGACTGTGGCGGTCTATCGGAGATAAATGTGGCGTTGTATCATATGGTGGTCTATATATGTATAATATAATAACACTAATATGCGAATGTGTATATATATATCCCTTTTTATGGCGTTGAACAGTCGTGATTGATTTCAATCACGGATATGGGAATGCTGTGATTTTGGTGACAGCCTGAGCCTATTTGAGAGGAAAACTTCCATACGCTACAAATAGTGAGATTTAATATATTTTTGTTGATGTATTTTTTTTTTCCGTATTCACTAGACAGTCGTATAAAATAAAATAAGTTTTCAAATTTTCGCCTTAGCCTAACTTTCTTCTTGACAGTTAAAACAGATTTTCTTTGGAAAATATTTAATATATTTACACCTCTGAAAACTGACCACATTCATTAAAAATATTGAAAACACGGATGAAGGACTTCTGTGTCCGAAACGTGTTTGTTTTTCAATTTTTTAAATAAAGTTCGTGTTTTGTACAAAGTTTTGAAAAAGCATTGTTCAATATTTTTTTACTTTTTAAAACAACACTTAATTTAATATACATATTAAATTAAATAAAAAAGATATTTACACAAACATGTTTCGGGACACAGAAGCCCTTCATCAGTTTAATAATTAAAATTTTAATTTAATTCATTTTAAATGAAGTGTTGTATTATAAAGTAAAAAATATATTTCTATTATGAATCTGCAACTCAAAGTAATGTTGAATATCGATGGCATTTTCCTTTTTGTTTACCTGCTATGAATGTTTTCTTAGATTTTAGTGGAGAAGAAGAAAAATAAGTGTCTGGTAGCCCAATAACGATATTTTAATTTTGCTGGCCAATAAATAATAATACATAAAACTATGAATAAATTTCGTGCGATATTCAAAAATTACAATCTCCAAAACTCCCATTAGCACTTATTCCCCAGAGAGAACGATGTACACAAAATCATTTTAAACTACCCTATTTCGATGTTTACGGGGGAAAATTGTTTTTCACGGCGGTTCATTAAAAAAAAGTACTTAATGGTTTGCAATTTGTGTATTTAAGAGAAGGGTGGGAGACATTCATTAAAATTTATGGTGTCGTTATTATACGTTGTTATTGCTCGCATTTTTTTCACTCGCCTCAGGTTAAACATTTCATCAATTAAAGACACAATGTACACTACTGAGCATAAATATAAAATCACTTCAGTCGTTAAAAGTAAGTTAGTTTAACCCCTATTGTGAAGCTGGCTATATTTGCAGTCCAAAAAATTGTTTCGAACTACGGTATACTACATTCGCAGCTCACATTTGAAAGTGTCTCATAAACCTAATTATTTTTTTTATAAGGATTAATTGTATCTCAATAGAGACAAAGATGTAAATTGTTTTTCTGGGAACAGAATATGGTGGCCGAGGCGCTTACAGGACTTATGACCTGTCATTGGTTGGGTTGTGTGAAATATCGACTATCTGTCAGAGCTGCAAATGTACCCAAGATACCAGCTTTTTTTATACTGCAAATGAAGCCAGCCACTATATGTGGTTTAAGAATCAACGCTGATGATGTGGAAAACAAAATCAAACTATACTGAGAAAATTGAAAAACTTTTTTTTTTTTTAAATATTAAAAAAAAAACACGATATGTTTCGGATGATACCTCCATCTTCAGGAGTAAAAATATAATAAAAAATTAAACAAAGAAAAAGTAGTATAAAACGCATTAAAAATTCGATACAATAATTCAAATTTAAAAATTAACCTGGGCTATATGTTATAAGTAGATACTAACAATTATTTTTTAACAGTAAAAACTAATAAACAATATTAAATAATAATAATACACGATGATAATATAAAAAATACAAAAAATATTATATATAAAAAAAATTGTATTATAATTCATAAAAAATATGCATTTGAAAAGACATAAGACAGAGAGGCATGTGTTATATAGAAATTTGTAAGTGATTATTTGCATTTGATTGGGAATAAGAGCTTGGGAGATTAAATGTAGACAAAGTATTCAAGTAGAAAGGAGTAAAACGATTTAACAAAGTTTTTCAATTTCCTAAGTAAATTACTACGGAATTCCACAGTGTTAATGCCTTAGCTTTCAATAAGTTAATATTAAACTACACTATTTATAGCTGTATTCGTAATTAGTCACTTCTCACAAAAAGCGAATATTCATTTCTTCACAAAACTATTATACAATATTACAAAATATAAACTGTTTAAACAGCGAAACATGTCTTGTTAAAAAGAAATCCAAAAAGCGTCCATATATTAAAATATGTACATGGAGATGCAAGTACTCGGCCCGAATCTTGGAGAAGAATAAATGAGACGCCGAACTAAAGTTGCCGATATCGTAGATCGTACAACTAAATTGAAATGGCTATGGGCCGGACATATAACCAGACAGGGCAGTACCAGATGAACACCCAGAAGTTGAAGAGAGAACCAGAACACCATTGGAGGCTTTGAACAAAGGAAAGGAATATCTGGATGCCACATAAAAACGCCGCTGCGCCTTTTCAGCATCGGGTAAGTGGATGGAGCCCTCTATGGCTGGACCATATAAAAAAAGGCCACCTAAAAGATGGACTGGTAACATTGCCAGAATAGATGGGACGATTTGGATGCGGAAGGGACAAGATAGTGACAGGTGGAGAAAAAAGGCTGAAGAAGAAGAAGAAGTCGTTACTCTTTATTTTTAATAATACACGAATTGCAGTACGAACAGTTCACCCATAGTTATGTGAAGAAATTAATATTATTTTTTATGTAAAATGAGTTATTACGAAATTAGTTTCAATAATGTTTAATTTTGTATACACGGCGCCTGTGGTGATCTTATACTAACTAAGTAACTAACCATTACGCCTTATTTCCAAAAGGGTAGGCAGAATTAGTCGCATGTCAATTTCTCCGACACCTCGTGTTGCCGACATATAATATCTTATTGTTGTGATCGTGCTACGTGTTTCTCGGTCGTCCTTTATTTTTTGTTCCGTTTACATCGATAAAGTACATTTTCATTGTCATTATTTGTACATTCATTCTTTCCATGTGTCCACATCATCTAAATAACCATCACAATAATTTGTTCATAAAGTTTTTAATATGAATAATCTACATAATCTTCTTATATTTGCATTCGTTCCAGTTTTTAACATGCATAATCTTCTTATATTTCATTCGGCACTTTATCACATACAGATTTACTACATTTTCGTATAAGAGATTTCATTTCTACTTAATTTATTCTATTTTTTCCCTTTATAAGTATATAGTTCCATATTTCTCTTCGAAACATAAGATTCCGGTACAAGAACACAATTATTCACTGACATCTTGTCATTTTTGGATAGGCTTTTATTTGGATTTTGGATAGGTTTGCGATGACTTCATTAAGTTTCCCATTTACTTTGTTGCCTGCTTCAACCCTTATTTAAATATTCTTCTATACTCGCACATCTTTCGTGAACATACTCGTACTTGCTAAATATAAAAATTCATCACTTATTCAAGATTTTCACCATTCACACTAATGTTACAGACTGCCATGCTTTCTTCTTAATCGAAAATCATTACGGTGTTTTCAATATTAAATATAATGGTCGATATGTATACGAGTGACGATCTTCGAGACCGAGTGAAAAATGCTTTGAGTGCCATACGGAAGATCCCGTGTTCGATTTCCGGCGATGGCAGTGTGATTGACACACTGTATTTGGTCTAGTGTAGAATTCCCGTGAAAATAAAATGGCGATAGATTAGATACCTATTACATGTCACGAGAATCAATATGATAGTTATAATCTTTAGGTACATCGATTTGGCTTTTGCTGTAATGATGTTAATAGCGATATAACAATAATACGAGTAATAATGTGAAATTTAAATACTACCAATATTTTATATGATTTTTAAACATTTTAAAACTATGTTGACATCATCAGGTGTTACAATTATATATCAAATGTCAAATTTTCGTGATTATTCGAATCTTTATGTGTATTTGTTCCTATGTCAATTTGAACATTTTTATTTATTTTTTATTTATTTAAAAAAGAAATTAAAAAGCATGTATCCCCCATGAGTTATAATAAACTCATTTTGGACGCTCAAATAATTACGTTGATTATAATATATATTATAATATATTCATGACAGAATTATTACAAACACAAACATATTATAACAAGCAGAATAAAAACCAAGAAAAACTAATATGCTAATAATTACCACTTCCCACATACTGCCTGAGGTAATACAGCTTTAGGCTGTTAGCTACATTATTAGAGCCTCGAATACTCTCGGTTTTACAATTTTCAAATGTTAAGGTATCATAGTTAGTATATGGTTAAGGTATATGGACTATTTAATTTTGAAACATGTTTAATTTAATATGAAATTTTAAACAAACTAACTAACCATCACGCCGTTTCTCTGGAGGGGTAGGCAGAGAGGATGGATCACCACATTGTTCTATCCTGGCACAATTCTCACACCTCTTCTACGTTCACACATCGTGACATGAACGCTCGTCGATTGTTCCTACTTCGAACATGGCCGCCTTTCAGTAATTAATTAATTTGGTCCTGACATGTCTTCCTTGGCCTTCCTCGACTTCTTTTCCCATTCACACTACTTGTATATATTTTTAACCATTTTCCCTCATCCATTCGTTCCATATGTCCAAACCATCTTAGTGACCCTTTCGTAATTTTATTTATCACGCATTCATCCGCCTTACATCCCTTTCTTACTTCATCATTAGATATTCTATCATATATTGTTTTTCCGCACATTCTTCTAAGTGACCTCATTTCTACGGCATTTATACTACTTTCATCCTTCTTCTGCCAACTTTAAGCTTCACTTCCATACATAAGTATTATTATTTTTTATTTTATTATTTTGTTGAATCGCTCTTTACAACATGACAGTAAGAGCCAAATCGATGTAAAGGGTATTATAGCTATCATAGTGATTCTTGTGACATGCGATAGGAAGCTAATCTATCGCCATTTTATTATCACGTGAAATCTACACCAGACCAAAGACAGTGTGACAATCACACTGCCCTCGCCGGGAATCGAACCCGGAACCTTCGGGATGGCAGTCAATGCACTTACCACTCGGCCACGAAGGTCGTCAATGTATGTCATAAGTATGTATGGAAGTATGTATGAAAATTTAATATGTATTTTAATACGAACAAGCTTAAATGATTACAGTTACACAAATAAATTTTGTTTCATAATAATAATAAAAATATTGTAAAATATGGAGAGACTTATAACCTGAATTTGGCGACGATCTATCATTTTTAGGCCCCAGATGGATTCGTCGACTTTTGATTATCGTTAACATCTTACACTTTCGCTAGCAACCAGTTACCCATCAAATTGCACAGTTACGTTACAATATCTAATGTTTTCAATCTATTGGTTATATCTAATAAAGCACCGTAAAAATTGTATATTGTATTTTCTGCGTACAAAAAAAATATTTTTAATATTTTGTTTTACATCAGTTGATAAACAAGAATTAAATATGTGTATGAAAAAATGAATGCCGTGCGAATAAAAGAGTTATGAACAAAATAATGAAGAAACATTAAGATGGTTTGGTAATATGGAAAGAATGAGTGAAGAAAGAATGGTATAAAAAGTATATGTTAACGATGTAAAAGGATATAGAAATATTTTATTGTGTGGTGTGGCGCATCAAAGAAATCAAATATTGAATATCCCTCTCCATTCGTCCATTTTTTGTAAACATACTACCCAAATACACGAACTCATCTACTTGCTCCAAATTTTCACCATTCACGCTAATGTTGCAGACTGTTATGGTTTCTTTTTTTTTTCAAAAATCATTATCTTGGACCTATTCACATTCATCATCAGATCATTTCGCATGCATACCTCATACATACTATACACCAGGACTTTTAGTTCATGCTCGTTGGCTGCAACTAAGACAGCGTCATCCGCATATAAGAGACAGCTTACTGACACTTCGATTTTCCTTACGGATTTTCCCAAGATACCAAAAAAACATTTCACACCTTTAAGAAAAAAATCTTCTTCTCAATCATTTTCCTCACGATTGAGGGTCGTGTCCATCCTGTAAACTATTGACCATGCCACACCATCCGCTTCTATCAGTCTTCAGGCTGCAGCTTATGAGAGACCAGTCAGCTCTCTGATTTGATCGGACCAACGGCTCGATGATCGCACTTGTGGTCGCCTACGCTCCACTTTGCCTATTTTGACAAGCTTTTCAAGGTTGTCCTGATCTATCCGGGCAATGTGTCCAAAATATAATACTAATAAAAAAAAATGAGGATTAACTTTCTTCTTCGCGTGCCGTATCAGGTCCCCCTGACGTTGGCAATCACTCCGGCGAAGGTTTCTCTATCTTGTGCAACCCGGAACAGCTCCCCCACATGTCTCATCCCGGTCCAGTCTCTTATGTTGCACAGCCAAGACGTTTGCCTTCTACCAGGACCACGCTTCCTCTCAATTTTCTCATCAGTATTAGTTGGAGCAAACTGTATTTATATCCCCGCCGAATGTGACCCAGGTATGAAATCGTCCCTGACCTTAACGTCCTTTAGTAGTTATCTACTACAATTGGCTCTCCTTAAAACCTCCAAATTGGTGACGAAATCTGTGCAACCACATCTCGAATGCTTCCAACCGGTTCATATTGTGCACTTTCAGGGTCCAAGTCTCCGAGCCATAGAGTAATACAGACCAGACATAGCACTTCCACATTCTCTGCCTTAGTTTCAAGTTCAAGTTGTCATTGCTTACTTTCAAGTTCAGGTTTAACCTGTATATGATAAAAAATTTAAATTTGAATTAATGTAAAGAATGTTGAAATTATCGTATTACAAGAAAAGTATAATATATGTACTTTTTCTGTCTATTTTATAAGAACATGGTCATGGCATTTTAATTAATGTGGTCTCCAGGTATGGCGCATGTTTCTGTCTATTGCCTGCAGCTACTTACTATATTTCGTATAAAGGAAAAATCTTGAAATAATATTTTTTTGCCTCGAGGAGACTTGTCTGCCCGTATAGCAACAATCCTTTTTACTGGAAGCTTATTAACCGTTTTACTGCGGGTCTATTCTCGAAAATGATTATATATTGACACTCCGAAAATTTGGTTTACCATCTCATATTTTATTACTTATTAAAGATACTAACCAACTAACTACCAACTAACCATCACGCCGTCTCACCGAAAGGGTAGGCAGAAAAAAAGGACTGTCACACTTTAACCGATTGGCACTTCATCCATTTCTTTTCGCCGCGCGGGAGACGCGAGTGATGGATGGCGAACCTCATCGCCACCAATAGGCATCTCCCGCGCACACTTCGATCGTAAAAAATCCACAAAATAAATCTAAAATAAATAATATAAAATACAATGATATAAAATAAAATAACCCAATAAAAATAATTTAACACAAAATGTTCTTTTCAGATGGTGCACAAATTGTCTATTTAATTTATGTTCCACGTATCACACATTCATTTAAGGGATTTCATTTCTCCGCAATTATTCTACTTTCATCTTGCCATTCTATCACGGAGATTGTCAGAGAC
Source organism: Lepidostoma basale (assembly GCA_022606425.2). Classification (NCBI taxonomy): domain Eukaryota; kingdom Metazoa; phylum Arthropoda; class Insecta; order Trichoptera; family Lepidostomatidae; genus Lepidostoma; species Lepidostoma basale. The sequence goes on from JAHDVF020000207.1 coordinate 99,873, forward strand.
CACTAGGTTCACAGAAAATTGTATACTCTATTAAAGCATTTAATATAAGGCCAAAAAAGTAAAGATTCGCAGTAAATGGGTAAAAGAACATTCTCGTTCATTTATGATTTAAAAATGGCTAATGGTAGAATTTTATTTTTTCAGTTTTTAAGAAAATCTTATTCTTTCTTCCTTGAATACTATAACTATAAATAACGATTTATGGTACAAGATAAATTTAATCTTCTTCTTCTTCCTTTCTGTAGACCTAGGTAGCCTGTTCACCAGAGGGTTGCTCCTCCTGTGAGATGGATTCCCTGTTGTCTTTCCATATTTAAGGATATATGTAATAGGTCTTTCATGAGGAAGAGTCCCGTGAGGCTGATTATATAGTGTAATATAGGGGATTCTGGTAATATCCATTCTTTAGACATGACTGTACCAGTCCCTCCTTCGCTGTCTACTCCATCTTATAATATCCTCAGCCTCACATATCTCTCTTATTCTCGTGTTCCTCACGCGATCTCTCAGTGTCTTGCCTGCTATCACCCTCAACGCAAAAAAAATTCAGGTCACAGTAATAACCTTTAATTAATACAAATAAAAACGTCTGTTACCCAGAAGCTCTATTTTATTTTATAATATGACATATTTTGGGTTTTCTAAGGCATCGTCACATTGGTTTATAATTTTTTTTTATTTTTATGATTTATGATTATTTAATATATTAAGATTTCATTTAAACATATATAACTTATATTACGTTCAGGGTATCCAGACGTCTCTATTTTAGCGGGACTTTACCTAGATCAATATAATATAAAAATTTACGTGTATAGTTAAAGAGGCTTGTATATAATACACACAAACCAGTATATAATACATACAGCACAAAGTGATAGCAAATATAGAAAGAAAAAAAAAACAATAGCTGTTAAAACGTTTATTCACTTTAATATATATATATTTTTTGATTTTCGTAAAATTAAATTGCCCAGGATCGATAGGTACGGAAGATGATGGAGGAGGCCTAGGTCTAGGAGTGCTGATGATGATGATTAAGAAACAATAAGTGTTATTGATTCCATGATGTGGGTATTAGTTTGACGGTATTTAGTATTATTTTGACGAAAATATTAGTATGTCGGTAATTAACGGTGTATAGTGTTATTATGACGTCATTGTATGTCATATTACATTTGTTAATTTTTTAACCCCAAATTAATTCTCTACCCTAATGCTCGCTTAGGGTTGAAAGCTTATTTACACTCTATTGGGCCGGGTAATTAAGCCGCTGGTAAATACAGTTGATAAGTGACAGCTCCAATGTATATTTCGACTGTTAAGATTAGTCGATTTTACGCAAGCGTCTTAGGTTCCAGTGGGAAATAAAAACCTCGCAGACAGGTCCAATTGCGTAATAAATCGTATATTTTAATTAATGGTACACAAATACGACAGATGATTAAATGTTATTTTATATATGGTCTGTTTTATTATATGGCTGTGAAACTTGGACTCTGAAGGAATGTAATGAATCGGTTGGAGGCTTTTGAGATATTACAATGCAGGCGTACTACAGAGACAGAGCTGTTGTCGAGTGTGAAAGTTTAGAAAGTCTGATATTTGAACAATATTGTATTGACTTCGTTACACAACACTTAATTTAAATTGAAATTAAAATTAAAACAAACATGTTTTGGGACACGGACACGTTTTTTATGATTTTTCACTGATGAAGTGTTAATGTGTCCCGAAAAACCTTATTCTTCCGGTGCCATTATAGATCTCCCCAACGTTGGAGATCACTGCAGTGAAAGAATTTCTGTCATTTCTTTGAACAGGTACTCAAACAGATTGTCAGAATTGGCAGAAGCAAATGTCTTATCGGCGAAATATAATAAAGTTAAACATTTCATAAAACTTTATATTTTGCAAATTAGAATAAATGTTTAAAATAAAATTAACGAAAATATGCAAGTATATATTGTTATAAAATACTGCCGAAGGTTTAAATCTGATTTTGATTTTTAGCAATATGAGATGGTGTGATTATAATACAAGCCTATTAATCTCCAGTTAAGTAATCGTTAACTTGGTAATCAATTTAGTTTAATATCTTTTAACATTAAAAAAACTCATAAAATTCTTTACGCGTAGTGATATTAAATTTCATGTTTCAAACGCAATTTCCTCGCAAAAAAACATTGAGGACACCGAAGATAATGCTTATTTGAGAGTTCAATTATATTTAACGTAAATAAAAATTTATGTATTTTTAAAATTCAGATAAATAAACAAACAAACATCGATTAGTAATAGAAATATAATCTATTGTGATATTTTATGACAGTGTTTTTATTTAAACAGTTAATAATGTTGAAATATCAAAATGTTTCCGCCAAAACAATGGATTATATAAAAAAAAAAGTTTAACTTATTACTTCTAGGTAAAACAATCCACAATTATTCAATTTTGAACAAGGGTAATCCGTAAAACCATTTTAATTATACACGTATGTAAAATATCGTAATTTTCCTCAATTTGTAACGTTACATACATCTCAGTATTTCAATTTACATGGTACGGTTTTCTTAGAGAGCAGACGAAATAATAGATCATCTCTTGTTCCTAATAATACAATATAACAAGAGTCCTAGACTTATATTATATTATACTCGCGGTATGTGTTATGTGTTTAACAGTAGCGTTTGATGTTTCATTTCCAAACGTAGCATACGCTTCAACACATTGAATTAGCCTGGATTATTACGGTTGATAAGATCAAAGCACTTTGAATAGTTAAGTGAATTTTGATGCCTTAAGATCGTTAATATTTTATGACATGGGTTTTTAAGATTATCTAATGATTTTACTGAAAAGGAAGTTTAACTGAAATAATAATAAAATAGACCATTGTATTGGCAGAAACACTATGATACCTTAATATTTTATAACTGTTAAATTAAATAACTTTGTTTTATGTATCACAATTGTATTTTATTTTACGCGACAGTTGTTTGGTCAACCTATGTTGAGATCATCAGGTGTTACAATAATAATTTGTTCGTATGTATGTCTTTGATATAATTTTGAAGTTCTTGCTGGAATTCTTTGATTTTTGTAGATTTTGACCTTATCAACGGTACTGGTATTAATTAAACAGTCCATTGTTTTGGCCGAAACACTATGATACCTTAACAGCTGTCGCGTAAAATAAAATACAATTGTGATACATAAAACAAAGTTATTTCATTTAACAGTTTGAAATAACAATTAAATAAAACAATGTTTTATTATTATTAAATACTTTCATTTGCTGTCTTTACTGACTTGCTGACTTGCTTCGCCGGGCTAGCTGGCATCGACAGACTGGTGATACTTATGTTATAAACTTACTCATATTTATAAATACATATCAGGGTTACCAAACAAGATTCTATTCAAATATAATATAATACTAAAATAATTTTATGAAATAAACTAAGTGAATACCTGAACCCCAATAAGATCTTAAAATTATTATTTAAAATTTGACATTTATTCATAATATTTGTTATTACAAAAGTATAAACGTTCCAAAATAAACACCAGGAATCGCATGAGTGAAGTAGACGAAAGGGCGCCGCTGCGTCCTATGACACCACCAAGTTTAGATGTAGAAATTCTTCTATCTTTCCTCTCTTTATATTTAAAGACTCCGAGGGCCCGGAAGACAGATGTCCTGGCTGCGAAACGTGAGGGAGCGGACCGGTATTCGAAAGAAGCTGTTCCGAGCGCCGCAGGACAGGGACAGGTTCGCCGAAGTGATCGCCAACGTTGGGGGGACCTGACAGGTTACTTGAAGAAGATGTATTTATTATAATATGATCTTATTAACTTACATATTACGCTGTATACCGAAATTGTCGGTATAAATAATGTACAGCCAGATCGTTCTTTCCTGACAATTCTCTCATTTCATCAACATTCATACATCATGTCGTTCTTCGGTTTCTTCTTATGTATAATATTGCCTCTGGTGACACCGGTGGGAAGAGCAATTAGTCTGCTGAACGCGGTCTCCTCGGAGATCGACGTCTTTCATGTTAGTGAAAGTACGTTCAGAAGGCAAATACTCTTAATTCTGGAGAGTATCCTGTCTTCCTAATGTTGAACCATCTCTTATGCGTTTCTGGTAGTATACTATATATAATATATTATTTTACCTGTTCTCAATAGATGCCTTAAAAATAAATTTTGTAATGTCTGTTGATGAAATAAACCGATTTGATTTGATTTGATTTGAATATTAAAATCGCGTACGCAGCAATCTTTAATAAAATTTAGCTTACACCACCTTGAATAATTGAAAATCAAGTTATAATTATTAAGACAACTCAAAGAAAAATAAATTATTCACAAACACTGTACAGTACATACTCATACTTACAATTAATGCAATAATTAGGAAAGATAATGGATGGCAACAATATGTAACTATAACTGACATCAACTATAGTTATATATGAAAATGGATCCTATAGTATTTTGTATATATTTTATGAACATGTTATAAACTATATATTCATCTTTTGACTAAAATAATTACGGATTCCCTTGTTGTCCTTTCGCCGTTCACTTTGGTTGATCGCACTATGTTTTATGTTTCAGCATTTCAAAATTACTCCATTATAACAGCTACCTTAACCTTTTTGGCCCCGGACGTATAAACTTAAATAATAATAATTTCGCTGAATCGTTTCCTAGTTGGCCGTCCGTATACTATGTGCTATTTAAAATACGCAACAACAGGGATAACCGAATCACATATGATGATGATAATGATGATTTATATAGCGCCATTTTTGTGAAAGATTCACTTCAAGGGCGCTCAACGTCCAGAAAGCTTCTCTTAAAAAGAAAGTTTTAAGAGAGCTTCTGAACACTTCTTCGTCGTCTTGATTGCGGATATTGAAGGGCAGCCTGTTCCACGCCGTCGGTCCCGCGATGCCAAAAGCGCGATCTGCGAAGTTTGAAGCTCCTTGGCGCCGCGGGACGAGAAGTTTGTGTGTTGCTTCTTCCTTCGAGGATCGTAGAGTTGACTGCCTAGGGTTCAAATTTGTCAGCTTGCAAAGTTCTGTGAGGTAGTGGGGCGCTCGTCCATGTAAGGCCTTGTGAACAAGTAGACACAGTTTATAGTCGATTCGCTCAGGTAACCTTAGCCAGTGAAGTCGATAAAGCATTGAGGTTATATGGGTGAATTTTGATGCACCAAAAATTAATCTTTCTGAAGCATTCAAAATTGATTGCAGTCTATCCAGTTGCTTCTTGGGTTGTCCGGCATACAGTGAGTTGCAGTAGTCGACACGTGAGTATTACTTTGAACAACTGTTCTCAAAGTGTGCTCCGCGGAGCTCCGGGGCTCCGCAAGGCCTAAGCGAGGGCTCCGCCGCGGCAACTTTATATCTCCCAATGGAAACTTCTCCTTCTTCTTCTAAGTGTTGGTCTTGTGACCTGTTTCTTAAGAGGAATTGGCCTCCTGCGAGGTTGACTCCCAGCTGTCCATTCATCTGCTTGGGGATCGCCTACCTTGGGGTTGGCGATGGATGGAAATGCAATGGAAACAATGTTATCAATTTACACACAGTGCTATTTTGTGTATTGTCTTAATGTCTGTTGTTTTGAATACTGTTTAAAGAGTCATTAGTGTACAATGTCCCTATTTTTGAATGATAATAATTATAATAATGAACATAATATCAGGTTTTGTTTTTACTAATAAAGAAGTTTGATAACCGTTGACTTAGAATCCGGAAGATTAACATTAAATATTAAGTTTATTGTAATTCGGTCACAATTTATATGAAATCTTATCTATTCATTTAGAATGATCTGTATTAGACCAATGAATTTTTTAAAACCAATGAAAGTCGAGAAGTTGGCCATAAAGTTATAAAGTTTATATAATATGAGTTTAACAAAAATAATTCTTAAAAAGTGATTACTTAACAATATAATTAACTAACAGTAGAGAATATCGACCTCCACACAGTTATAACCTTAAATATCTGTCTTAATTAATCTATATTCACATATCAGGATATGCATGTTCGTCGATTTTTTCGACATTGAATATGGCCACTTATTAGTAATTGGGTTATTTAATCATGTTATGTTTTCCTCGGCCTTCCTCTATTCATTTTCGAATCACTCTGTTCGAATACCAACTTTACCAATTCTGCCCTCATCCTTCCTTTCTATATATCTAAACCATATTAGTGACTGTTTCTTAATTTGATTTAGGATGTATTCATCTGCCTTATCATACACTATTTTTCCGTACATTTTTCTTAGTGGTCTATTTTCAACGGTATTTATCTTATTTCCATTATTACTTTCCTTGTTCCAAAATAAACTTCTGAATATAAGAGTTGACAGTAGAACTCCACTATTTACTGTTTATCTTTGCTTCAAACAATATATTTCTATTGGGAAAGATAATTTTGAATGCGCCATTTTTTTATTTTCCAACATAAACGTTTCTATCGTTATTTCATAGCATTTTTACGTCTCTTGTAAACATGCTTCTTGGTATATACATTCTGTTACTCGTGCCAATTTTTCCTCGTTCGTATTTTTGTCACAATCTGCCATTCATTATTGCTTCCCAAATACTATAACTTTAGATTAAGGTCACTCTTATTCTTTATTTAATTGAGGGTTGAGGCATTAAGGCCGTGGAATTCCATGGCCGTGGAATAAGTACAAGGCATGCGTTCGCCCCATCATGGCGTATGGAATAGAGGTCAGAGCGGATACCAATAGAACTAAGAACCTTCTTAGAGTAGCAGAAATGCGAATTCTACGCTCCAACGCAGGCAAAACCCTCAGAGATCGGATCAAAAATGAAACAATAAGGTCTGTTTGTGGTGTTGAAGACATAGTGAGATGGGGAAGAAGCAGAAGGCGCTTTTGGAGAGACAACGTGGATGGCATAGAGAATACAAGAATTTGCAAAAATTGTTAAAGATGAAAACCCAAGCATCAAGAGATTACCAGGAAGGCCGCCGAAGAGATGGAGAGATGGCTGGACATCATCATCCCAGGACAGCCCATCGTCACGAGATTGGGGGTCTTACTGGTATTCTTGTTCCCTCTGGTTACCCTTATAAATAACACAAAAGGTAATATATATTTTTGTAACACCTGATGATGTCAACATTGGTTGATGAAACAGCTGTCGTAAAGTAAAATAAATACAATTATGATATAAAACAAAGTTTTTTCATTAACAGTTATAAAATGTTAAAATATCATAGTGTTTCGGCCAAAACAATGGACTATTTAACAAAAGGTTGAAATATCACAAAATTGATAAATAACTCAAAAGATACAAATAACTCAATGTTTAAATCACTCAAAAGATATAAATAACCCAAAATATATAGATAGCTCAAAATCACCAAGTTTGGAGTAAGATAGATTATTAATGTCCCCACGGTATGATGAGTATTTAATATATAATAATATTAAATCGAATGTTTTAATATTTAATTATATTTTTTTTTTACATTTGATTTATATAAAAATGTGCTATTTTTTTTATATCACTTAGTGTTTCATTACGTCGGCTTTTATGAAAATAAGTGCTTCATCTAAACCACTAACGCCTCTCAGCGGGTACAATCTGTTGTTGACAAGACTGAACACTCCTTGCGAGAAAGGAGATATGGGTAGTAATTCATTGTATCTTCTAACGGCAATTTCTCCCAACACTCCTCGCTCATAGAAAGGCGAAACACGTTTTCAATATGAAGGATTTAATGTAGACGTAAATTGTGGCTCATGTTTAGTTAATTGAAAGGTAATTTAAAGAATACATTTTCATTCAATTTAAATTTTGTTAATTTTTTTAACAATATTCCAATAAAGTTTTAGGCTTAGGAAACATAATTAATTAAGTGGAGTGGGATCGATTCTATGCAAAAGACGGATTCTAATCTTCATATATTTAAAATAAATCAGTTTAAGAATTATTTAAATGTCATAATAATTTATTATATAATACAATTTCCAATTTGAATCATAGATCAGAAATCAAGTGTTCTACCCTTAAGATATTTACGTGTATATCTAACATTTAGAATAATCAACTTATAAAAATTTGAATATTACTCTTATGAAAAATTCCTTATACCTATAGTAAATGGAAGAAAGAAATCTAAATAGCTTTATACAATATTCAACATTATTCCACTTACTCAATTTTGGATAAACTTAAATAGCTCACAGTGGAATTCCATAATGACGAATTAAAATTCTAAACTAACTAACTAACTAACTAACCATCCAGCCGTCTCCCCGAAGGGGTAGGCGGAAAGAATGGACTGCCACACCTTTCTTTCCTGACATATTTCTCTCGCTTCCTCAACATTCATACATCGTGTCATGCACGCACGTCGATTTCTCTGACTCCTCACATGGCCGACATTCGTTGATTTATTTGATCGTGCCACGTTTTCCTCGGTATTCCTCTATTTCTGGTTCCATTTACATAATTAACATATAATTTTTTTACCATTCTTTCTTCATTCATTCTTTCCATATGTCCAAACCATCTTAATGATTCTTTCATTATTTTGTTCATGACACCATCATTCGCACCGCATTCACTTCTTATATTTTCATTCGACACTCTATCATACACAGAGTATCCACACATTCGTCTAAGAGATCTCATTTCTACTGCATTTATTCTACTTTCATCCTTCTTTTGCCAGTTCCATGCTTCGCTTCCATACATAACGGTCGGTAGAAGAACACCATTGTGCACTGCCATTCTAGCTTTTTTGGATAGGTTTTTGTTTGCGATGACAACTTTAAGTGCACCATTCACTTTGTTGCCTGCCCCAACCCTTCTTTCAATATAACACTTCGTGCCAAATATGCCTTTTTTTTTAAAATACAAAGGGGGAGGAGAGGAAGTATGTCAAGAGTTAGGATTATTTGTTATTAAGTAAGAATTGTGAAACAAAAGGAATAAATGAATTATTGGACTTGATTAAAATTTCACTTACAGGTATATGTTTCTAGACATGTTTCGAAGATTTGATACCTTCATCGTCGAGAGAACGATAAAAGTTCATGTATATTGACATTTTATTGACATTATTTTAGAATTATGCATTTCAATGATTAAGAATAATTAAATTATAAATAAAACACTTGTTTTTTTACCACATGAGTATTATATTTTTAACGACTAGTTTCGGAAGCTACAGATGCAAATACGAGTAAGTGTTATATTTATAATTTAATCATGTCCTACCACAAAGTGAATGCCGAAACAATAAATAACATAAATAAATTACTTTATATTTATTTTGAAAATATAAAAAATAAACATACTAAAAATAAATATACAATATATATAATTTAATTCTTCTTCTTTTGGTGCCATGTCAGGTCCCCCCGACGTTGGCGATCACTACAGCAAAGGTATTCGCCATAGTGATTCCCGGGAAAAGGTGACCAGAGTGGTTTCCCGTTGCCTTCTCTGGTGGATTTTTCTGTCGGGGTTACCTTCCCATAGCTGGTTGGATCTGGTTTGGAGGCGCCAGAAACTCGCCTTTCATCCCCTCGTTATCTGCTGTGATCACACGGTTATGAGTGTGACCCCATTGCCCGGGGTTCGCGACAGGGACGCTAACGAGTTGGACTAGTCGGTAGTGTTGCCGGTGGAATGCAACTGGGCGTTTCGCAGCATTTTATAGAATCACACCCTCCGGCAAGATGTGACTCGCCGCGACCCTACTGACAATTCGAACCCCTATAATTTAATTAAAAAAATAAAAATGAAAACATTGTATTTTGTACTATTAACAAACATGTTTCGTGCCAAATATGCCTTTCTTAAAAAAATACAAAGGGGGAGGAGAGGTAGTATGTCTAGAGTTAGGATTATTTGTTATTATGTAAGAATTGTGAAACAAAAATAATAAATGAATTATTGGACTTGCAGTTAAGATTATTTTAAAAATAAAACCTTTATTTGAGGAGGCAAAGTCTAAACCGACTCGCGCTATTAAAGATGTATGAATTTAAATAGTAATGAATCTATTCATTTGAAAAAAAGTGTAGATTGTGGTTAGAAAGATTATTTAATTTACTTGTGTAAAAGTTTTGAAAACTCATTCCAGTAGTTATAAGGAATGTTGAAAATCTTAAGGTTGATTACCTACAGTCTAGTTCATTTTCAATCACTGCAATCCTAAGATTTCAGTGGTGGAGAAAAACATTACTTAAAAAAATGGAACAAGTTAAACTTTGCTTCATTTCGTTTCTATAAAATAAAGTTTAGTTTTTAAAGGTTATTTGTAATTCAAATATTTTATAATTTAATTATAAATATTACAGTTTAGATATATACTATTATTAAGGATTAATTGTATCTCAATAGAGACGAAGATGTAAACTGTTTTTTGGAAACAGAATATGGTAGTCGAGGCGTTTACAGGACTTATGACCTGTCATTGGTTGGGTTATGCGATCGCTTTGTGTTAACAATGTACCCCATTCCGCCCTTCTTACGACTACCACGTTTGACAATTTTTTGAATGATTTGTATATACTACTATGTTAAGAAACACTTCACATTATTTCGTTGTCTAGCAGTATGATAATTGCGTAAGCCTTTGGCGTTGCATTAATAAAGATTTTCTGCTTAATGCTTACATCTAGTCTCAATAGATGGCGCTAGTGTTGATTGAACTAAAATATGTGAAATGTTTCTTAACATGGTAGCATATACACAACTTTCTAAAATCATTGTCAGACGCGGTGTTCGTAAGTAGAGCGGAAAGGGGAATGTTGTATTACATAAAGCGATCGCTTAACCCAACCGATGACAGGTCATAAGTCCTGTAAGCGCTTCGACCACCGTATTCTGTTTCCAAATATATTACATCTTCGTCTCTATTGAGATACAATTAATTAATTCTTTAAAATATTAGCGTTTAGATATGCACTTTATAACGCTAAATCCTTTATCCACAGTGATGGACTTATGAGTGAGCATGTAGTAAAAATTGTTTGTTTAAAATATAAAATATACAATTGTTTATTTGTATAGTTAACTATCAAAATGGTTTATTCATTAATTACGTCTATTAAAAAATGAACAAGTGTGTTGTGCAACAAGAATTAACTAGCGAGTCAGCGGTTATTCAGCATCTATCACCCTGAGGCGAGTGTTAATATTGGTGAATATTTATTACCCTGAAAAACAAACAATTTAAGATTAATAGGCAAAAAGCAATAATGGGTAAACACAAACCCTAAAGTAGTTAAGGAAAATTAAAAAAAATAGAATTTATTTTGCTTGCCATGTTTTAACGTAAATTTAATTATATTACGCTCAACCTGTGCAATTGAATACTTTCATTGATGATTCTGTCTTTTTTTTCGCTAGTTTCAATCTAATGGATTGGTTTGCAGCAAAATGTAGGTTGTGTTTCACAATGGTATACAGGTTATTTGAACAAAATTACTGTATAAAACTTTTTATCAATGATTCTCTTGACTTGTGATAGGTAGCTAATCTATCGCCATTTTGTGTCGTGTTCGCCATCATGTGAATTCTACACCAGACCAAAGACAGGGTGACAATCACACTGCCATGGCCGGGAATCGAACCGGGACCTTCGGTGCGACAGTCATAGTACTTGCCACCCTGCCACGAGAGTCGTATTAAATATGACCAAAATAAATAAAACATGTTCCTACTATTACTTCGTATATTATAGACGTCGATGATCATTTACAAAAACACATAAACTCGCTGGGCGCGTATTCAGAGCTAATCAATATTTCGGTAGTACGCGCCTAGCGCGAACTCAGTAACAGGGCATATTTATTTATAATAACAACATTAAAGTTTACACTTTCTGCATCATAATTTTAGAAATAATATAAATATTTTTTTGTTAAAATATTGACACTTAAATATTTGATGCGAGTCTTCGTTCCAAAAACGTATTTAAATTTATAAGAAAACATTTGAAAAATCGCCGCTTTTGATAGACATTCCAGTAAAAGTCAGGAATACCATCTAGTCCCAAGATAAACTGACCAGATGGTCCATATGAAACCAAAGCCTCTAAGTTAATTAAAGGACCGTGTCGTTAAAGGAAGTGAATTACCACAAGTTAAAACAATTTTCGGAAGTTTTTACCTTCTTGCTTCCCAAGGGATAAGTAATTAGTTGATGTAATTTGCAAAGATTCGTCTTTGATTCAAAAGAAATGTCCCCATTATTGAATCTAAGTTCTAACTGCGTTGAAGTCATTAATGCCAAAATGAAATAAAAACCTTAAATTTGTAAGCATGCTTTTGATTTTAATGAGGAACGTTTCAAAGAAAAATTAGAAAAAATAAAATAATAAAAATATTTTGCATACATAAAGATTTAGTTATATTTCACTTCGTTTAGTTTTATCCTTCTTGTTTCGATTAGATGACCTGAAGATGTCAGTAAGTTCCCGAAACCGATTTAAACTAGAAGAACAAGTGATATAAGAAGAAGATATTTCTGAGGTATCTCTACATGAGGGAGTATGGTAGTTATCCGTGGCTCTATCCCACGGCATTTCTTTTACGAATGCTCGGAACTAATTCTTTACAGCTTCGAAGAGATGGGCATCTCATAACCCATTTCTTTAAATTAATCAGGGGATATTTCGAGAACTCGGCCGTGCTAGAGGGTGTTGGTCTTCTTGTCCCTGATAGATTTCTCCGACAGCAACAGCACAGTTTATTTTGGCAACTGGCCACCAGAACTAATCTGCCTCTGGTGACACCCGTGGGAAGAGCAATTAGTCTGCTGAACGCGGTCTTCTCGAAGATCGACGTCTTTTATATTAGTGAAGGTACGTTCAGGGGACAAATACTCTTGACTTTAGAAAGTATCTTGTCTTCCTAATGTCGAACCATCTTTAATGCGTTCCCGGTACTTTGTTGTATTTTTATAATATTTTACCTGTACTTAATGCCTTAAACATTTTCCTGTTTGTAATGTTTTTCGAGTTAATAAACTGATTTGATTTGATTTGATATGCCATACGCTCTCTCCTTGTCTGATATGACCCTGACGGTAAGATTAGTGATCAATTTGCCCGAAAATCCCAAGATCACGATTCCACTCTTGGACTCTAGGGAGTCGAACTTACTGAAAGTCTTGCTATTGTCAAGCCTTTATATGGCATTATCCAATTCAAAACGTACGTTTTATTCAATATTGGAAACTATATTATATAAGAATAACTAACAAACCATTTCTCCAGAGGGATAGGGAGAGGCTGTCTATCGTGATGTACGCTGTAGAGACGCGGGCTGACATTGTGCGAACCAAGGGACTACTAAGAACATCGGAGATGAAGGTCCTAAGATCAATTACTGGAAAAACCCTCCGAGATCGTGTCCGCAACGTAGACATAAGAAAGACTTGCGAAATAGAGGATATCGTTCAGGGGAGTAGATCCAGAAGAAGATACTGGAGGGACCATGTTGCCCGAATGGATGGTGACAGACTTGCATATACAGCCGCTTATGAAATCCCCTCCCGACACCGCCCACCTGGAAGACCGCCTAAGAGATGGAGGGACAGCTGGATCTCATCATCTGACGAGACATGATTTCTGTGTCACAGATCGTCAGATCTATTAAAAGAAGAAGAAGATAGGGAGAGGATGGATTGCTCTATCCTAACACACCTCTCGATTTTCTCTACATTCGTACATCGTAACATGCACGCTCGCTTATTTTTCAGACTTTGAATGTGGCCGCCTTTAAGTATTTGAATAATTTATTCATGCCGTGTTTTCTTTAATCTTCCACGGGTTCTCTTTCCATTCACATTACTTCACTCCACTTATACAACATTTAAATGATTCTTCTCTCATCCATTCGATGTATCCAAACCACCTCAGGGTCCCTTTTTTTAATTTTACTTATAATGCGATCACCTGCCTTACATTTTTTCCTTATTTCGTTGATGTTTTTTCCGCACATTCCTCTCAGTGATCTAATTTCTACGGCATTTATGCTGCTTTCATCTTTCTTTTTCCAGCTCCAAGATTTAATTACATACATAAGGGTTGGCACTAGAACTCCGTTATTTACCGCCATATTTGTCATTATGTACTGACAATATCACATTCCATAAATATCTTAACGGATAAGGAGATTGTTGTAGTTATATCTATGTCATGTTTCATTTCATATTTAGCTTACACATAATATTTGGGAATATTCTATGCGACCAGAAAATCGTGAGGCGTTTTCACAGCCACGCAAACCATATTTAAGGAGTATATTTAGCTGTGCAAATAATTTTCTTAGAAACCAATACAATTTACGGGTATTCCCTCTGGGCATGTTTTCCCTCTCCACGGTTCATTATAAGGGATAAACAAACCACGGCAAATGTTTTAGTATTTGAAAACAACTAAAGGGAATATATTAGCTAAATTTAGTTTTTAATATAAGCGCCTCTGTGCGGAGAACGTTTAACGCCGAACAAAACATTGATTTCAAAATTAAACGCCCTTTTCCATAATAAATTTCATTTAGGTGTGAACGGGAAATATTCCAAAATATACACATGTGCCTTCATTCTAAATATTAAGGGATGCCTTCGGGATTCTTGTCCCGCATAACCTTAAAACTGGTAAGCGTTGGTGACATATACACTTATTGGAAGAAAACTTTATTTGTGTACTAAAAAATATTATTCAATTGGATTAGGTTGTGAAATCAATTAGTAATTTTTAATATAAAAAAAATATTTACATATGTGAAAATTTTTTCACATATTATATAATAGATAGAACAAAATCCAACAGATTTATAAATAAATAAATAATAAAGAGAGCACATTGGTGTCCTGTATCGAAAATTATGTACAGAGGGATTGGATAAATATGATAAAAGACGGGATCAATGTAAAATAAAATTTTACATATATATATAACTAAACATTCTACCAGTAATACATGTAAGCATTGCAGTCGCATACGCTTTGAATATTAATATATAATCATGTGACCAACCGCAATAAAAAACAAAATCATATTTTCCGAAAAATGTTTTTGATTTGAGTGACTTGTTTTTTGAGTATGTCCAAGATTAAACATAAAAAATATGCTGATAATAATAAGATTTAAACAGATACAAAAAACTTGACAATTTCGCAATTCTACAGATACTAAAAAAATCATATAAAACAGAGGAAGACCTAGGATTGGAGGAAGTACAAATTAATTTTATTAATATAACGGTAATATAACAGATGAGAGTAGTGATGTCAGGAGTTCCACTAAAAAACACCAAGGAGTGTGTCTACCTCGGGAGCAAAATAACATGGGACGGTCGGTCTAAGAGCGAGGTCGACAGCCGTATACATCAGGCTAGGCTTGTATTTAATAAAAGGTCGAAAATAATAGAGTCAAATAATATAGACCTAAAACTGAGAATACTCCTCATCAAGACCTATGTATGGAGTGTCTTGATGTACGGCTGCGAGACATGGTGCCTATCCGAAAGGGATAAGCGGAGACTAGAGGCTTTTGAGATGTGGTCCCATAGAAGACTCTTTGGAATTTCCTGGAGAGACCACATCACGAATGAGGAAGTTCTTCAAGGAATCGAAGGAGGAAGGCACCTGCTCAGAACCTTGTCCGAAAGGCGTGCAAGATGGATCGGCCATGTAATACGTCAAGAAGGTCTCTTGCATGCCATAATGGAGGGTATGATCGAGGGGACAAACTCTAGGGGACGCCCATGCCGAGAGTACCTGGAGGACCTGTTGGTGGACGTGCGCTGCTCATCATATGCAGATTTCAAAAGAGCCGCACAAGACAGGGAAGAATGGAAGAGAAGAATAGAGGAAATTGCTGCAAACCAATCCCAGGATTGAAACCAGAGAAGAAGAACAAAATATTCTTCCAGAAATACATGTAATATTATGTAATATGTATACGAGTAGTGTAATATAAAAATACTTTTTTTGTAACTTTAAGGCGAGCATTCTGTTTTTTTTAACATAACAATTTATTTTTAAATAATCTCAAAAAATATTAATAATTATAAACCTTTTAATTCAAAACTTTGATTTATGTATCACAATTGTATTTTTATTTTTCGATAGTTGTTGACTTTAGTTGATATATTATTGTAACACCAGATGATGTCAACATACGTTGACGAAATAGCTGTCGCGAAAAATAAAAATACAATTGTGATGCAAAACAAAGTGTTCCGGCCAAACAATGGACTATTTTATTAATAATCACATTTTAAAAATATCATTTCATTTAAAGGATCGCGTATGGAATGTGGAAACCACAGAGCTATTAGTCTTTAGAGTGTCGTTGGTAAAGTCTATGGCAGAATTTTAATAGAAAGAGTAAGAAAATTGACGAGTGACAAAGTTTGGGATGTGCAAGGTGCCTTTATGAAGGGCAGAGGATGTATGGATCAAATTTTTGGACTTCGTACATTGACAGAGAAGTTTCTGGCCAAAAACCGCAAACTTTTCTGTGCATTTGTCGACTTGCAAAAAGCATATGATTACGTTAATAGAGAAAAGTGGTGGGAAATATTGTCTGAATATGGAATAAGTACAAAACTGATCACGGCAATTAAGTCGCTATACACAGAAAGCACTGTCAGAATAAATGGAGATCTTACAGCCTGGTTCGATATCAATAAAGGTGTCAAACAGGGTTGCGTAATGTCCCCGTGGTTATTTAATCTATACATGGACAAGTGTATGAAAGAACTGAAAGGGTCGGAAATAGGTGCCAAAATGAGTGGAGTGTCAGTAAGCTGTCTCTTGTATACGGATGACGCTGTCCTTCTTGCAGACAACGAGCATGAACTACAAGTCCTGGTGAATTGTATGTATGAGGTATGCATGCGAAATGATCTGATGATGAATGTTAATAAGTCCAAGATAATGATTTTTGAAAAGGAAGAAACCACGACAGTCTGCAACATTAGCGTGAATGGTGAAAATTTGGAGAAAGTAGTTGAGTTCGTGTATTTAGGTAGTATGTTAACAAGAGATGGGCGAGTGGAGAGGGATATCGAAAAAAGGGTTGGGGCAGGCAACAAAGTGAATGGTGCACTTAAAGTTGTCATCGCAAACAAAAACCTATCAAAAAAAGCTAGAATGGCAGTGCACAATGGTGTTCTTCTTCCGACCCTTATGTATGGAAGCGAAGCATGGAACTGGCAAAAGAAGGATGAAAGTAGAATAAATGCAGTTGAAATGAGATCTCTTTGAAGAATGTGTGGATACTCTGTGTATGATAGAGTGCCGAATGAAAATATAAGAAGTGAATGCGGTGCGAATGATGGTGTCATGAACAAAATAATGAAAGGATCATAAAGATGGTTTGGACATATGGAATGAATGAATGAAGAAAGAATGGTAAAAATTATATGTTAATGATGTAAATGGAACCAGAAATAGAGGAAGACCGAGGAAAACGTGGCACGATCAAATAAATCAAATATTGAATGTCGGCTATGTGAGGAGTCAGAGAAATCGACGCGCGTGCATGACACGATGTATGAATGTTGAGGAAGCGAAAGAAATATGTCAGGAAAGAAAAGTGTGGCAGTCCATTCTTTCTGCCTACCCCTTCGGGGAGACGGCGTGATGGTTAGTTAGTTAGTTAGTTAGTTTAAAAATATAATAATTAATCCCCCCCGTTGGTGATAAAAAAAAAATTTTTTGAAACACAACGAGAAACATAAACTAAAAAATGCAACGACTGTGTTAAAAAAACGCTAAATACAACTAACTTACTAAGTAACCATCACGCCGTCTCCTCGAAGGGGTAGGCAGAAATAATGGACTGACACACTTTTCTTTTCTGACATATTTCTCTCGCTTCCTCAACTTTCATACATCATTCATCATTCGCACCGCATTCACTTCTTATATTTTCATTCGACACTCTATCATACACAGAGTATCACACATTCATCTAAAAGATCTCATTTTTACTGCATTTATTCTACTTTCATCCTCCTACCAGTTCCATGCTTAGCTTCCATACATAAGGATCGGTAGAAGAACACCATTGTGCACTGCCATTCTAGCTTTTTTTGATAGGTTTTTGTTAAAACGTTAAACAATAATTCTTTTTTAAATTAAACCAGTTCCTAGAGAATAATGCATTGGGGAAATTCCCCCTGCGAAATAAGAAATAAAACAAAAGAAAAACAGCGTTTCTTAATTGGATCGTAATTAAAACAAAGGACCTAATTATGCAAGCTTAAATTCCCCACTAAATTCTACTCTGTAGCATTGCGGACACATACGCTTTGAATATTAATATATAATCATGTGACCAACCGCAATAAAAAAAAATCTTGTAAATCTTGCTTATATAGCTGAATTATTCAAATTGCATGGAAACCGTTTGGTACTAAACCGAATTACTGTATGGACGATACAAAATATCTGTTTGTTCCAATGCGTCTTCTCTCAAGGACTGGCATTGATGAATAATAAATTCATCACATTCGAAATCAAAACAACGGAGCCAGGAGTTCATAATGAAAATCTTTTTTAATAAGAGATATCAAATGTTAAATCTACTTTTGAAAATAAACCTGGTAGTCGAGAAAGAAAGATAGAAAGACGGTAGTAGAGGACAACAGGAATGGAGGCAGAAGTTCATGGAAGCTATGACTCCATTTGGGCTGTAGCGCCATCGAAGTAAAAGAAGTCAGGAATAAAGTCCAAAAATTTGAAATAATCATGTAAATATTAGAATATTTTTATGAAATGCTTGATTTTATTTCCAGAAAATGTGTCAATAGAGCACCACCGATTGAAGAGGTATTGAAAGAAGGGTTAATTTGTGATACATGTTAGTGAATGAGACATAAATTGTCAAAGAAAACTAAACGTGCCTTAAAAGAAAATATTGAGAGCATAATGGTGTCCTGTATCGAAAATTATGTATAGAGGGGTTGCATAAATATGATCAAAAAAGGATCAATGTAAAATAAATGCGGTTGAAATATATGATTCCATTCTCCAATAACATTTTTACGATGTGTATAAAACGTCGAAATGAGTACATAATGCAATAAAGTAAATGAAAGGATTAAAAATATTGTTTGGACACTCAAAAAGAATGAACAAGAAAGTGTAAAGGTCGATATTTGAATTATACGAAGACCAAAGATATTGTCGCAGGACGAAATCAATCAAACTTTGTTGAAATGATTGAAGCTGAAAGGCTATAAAAGCTTGTTGGAATAGTTTATATTAGTCTTTGTTTTGTCATACTGTAACTTCTTCTTCTTCTCCTTATAGACCTTTGGTCTGTTCCTGAAATCAGGCTGGCCTCTCTTGGGAGGTTGACTCCATCTCTTCGGTGGTCTTCCGGGGGGACGGCAACCGGCAGGAATCTGATGCCCCACAGCATGTGGGATTCTGGTGGGATCCATCATCTGCACGTGCGCATTCCAGTATCTTCTGCGTTGTCTGCCCCATCTCACGACATCCTCCACCTTGCAGATCTCGCGGATGGCTGTGTTCCTCACCCTATCGCGAATATTCCTTCCTGCTATCATTCTCAGCGTCCTCATCTCTGCCACCCGTACGTTCGCCTTCGTTCTTGTGGTATCCGCTCTGGTCTCAATGCTATATGTCAGTATAGGCCTTACGCAGGTTTTATAAATTCTGACCTTACTGTCAGTTCTCATATACTTGTTTTTCCATGTTATATCCTTGAGACAACCTGATACCGCCGAGGCCTTGTTGACTTGTCCTATTGTTACACTGACAAAATCATTTTGACTGAGCAGATCCACTCCCAGATATCTAAACTTTGTAACCTGTTCCAGCATTCTGTCATTTAAGGATAACCTGCATCCCAAGGGTTCTTTTGAGAATGTCATGGTTTTTGTTTTTTCAACTGAGATCATCATATTGAAGTTGGCGGCCGATGTCTGAAATCTATTTAAAAGTCTTTGCAGTTCGTTTTCCGACTTCGCTATCAGTGCAGCATCGTCCGCGTAGCATATAACGCTCACTACATCCTTCCCTATGCAGTATCCCAAACCATGTGATGTGATATCTCCTATTATTTCATCCATAATGAGGTTGAAAAGAAATGGGCTCAAACTGTCTCCTTGTCTTATGCCTATTGAAGTTTTTATGGATTTGGACAGTTCTCCGTCTACTCCTTTACTCTAACTATATTTATCAATTTAAAAAATTATTAATTAAACACCATTTTTTTTATTCTATAAGTTTATTTTTCTCGATATACTTCAGAGTTTTTATAAGTTCATCATCGGTGAACGATAAGTGTTTTGATTCTAAAAAACAAACTTCATTATAGAATTTCAAAGTGTTAACGCCTTGAGTTTATCAAAAATTAAATTCAATTATGTATTGTAGTCTTCGGTAATTAAAAAATCATGACAGCGACCGGTTTCGCCAGGCTCGCTAGCATCGACAGACTGGAGACACTATTGTAAACTTAGTCCTTTATATACATACAGATCAGGGGTGGTAAACATGATTCTATACAAAAATAATCTTCAAATATTTATGTAAAATTTTCTGAATTTAAATATTGGTATTACAGGTATTCTTGGTTATGGTTATTGTTTATGGTATAACCGGTCGCTGTTTAAATAAAGACAAAAGTGGAAGTAGTAAAAAAACATCGTTTTATTTAATTATTATTTAAAATGAACTTCCATCAAGAGATTTCAGTAAAATCATTTGATTATCTTAAAAAATCATGAATTGATATATTTAAATTTGAAACATTGTTCTTTGTACGTATCACAATTTACTAAATTGTATTCAAATAATGGTGTTTCAAATTAAGACATTTAATATCAAAGAGTTTCGTCCAAAACAAAGGATTATAGTGGAATTACAATTCAATTGCGAAATAGAAGAGAGTATATATTCTTCGAAGTTCAAAATATCTCCCAATCCAATCGATCTTTTAGGAAACCACTGGTAGGTACTCGTACATGAGAAATACATTGAAAGTTAGACTACCGTTGTCTGGCTTCCGAATGTAAGCAGGGAGAATATTGTACAGAAGGTAAAAAGATTTACTATACTTAACCTTTCGTTCGTCTCGTGGGTATGACCAGTTAAAAAATAGATTATCTAACTTTTAAGTACAAATTAGTACAAGAACACTTGGTTAGATCTAGCGTATAACTGATACAATGCACGATACGATTAAATGAATGATCTTTTTTTTTTTTTTTTTTATTTTTAACAAAGATAATGGCGTTGAAATTTTGCATATTAATAATATAAATATAACTTTGAGCAATAAAAAAGCAATTAAAAATAAAGAAAATATTATAAATATACAAATAAATTTAACGTCAAGTCCAATTTTTGATTTATTTCCTTTGTTTTAAGTAATTACCTGAACCCTAATAAGAATTTTTAATTATTATTTTAAAATTTAAATTGATTCATAATATTTATTATAACAAAAGCATAAACGTTCCAAAATAAATCTTTATAACATCTGTCAAAACTGATCATATTTGTAGACAATTTTATAATATTTTAAATATGTAACTTTTTAATATCACTGAGGAAGGACCGGTTGTCCGAAACATGTCTGATATATATTTTTAATTTTTTTTAAAGTTAGTGTTGTGTATACAAAGTATATAAAAACGAAAAAGACAAATTAAACGTCTACAATACAAAGTATGGTGAACATTGTAGTTCGGATATGGTTGTTTCAAAATGACGCCCATGGGCGGCTGTCATTTGAAGCTTCTCACAAAAAAAAATCTGCATTTTGGCAATCCTTTAAGATTAAAAACAGCTCCAAATACAAGTGTATGCATCATCATGAGTGGTTTATTATTTTTAATTGGTACATACTCTCATACTCAAATTGTACATCGCTCTGCACGCCTTCTCATCAGCCAGCCAATTAAAATGACAACCTCTGCTTGAATAGGCTTTTACCTCCGGTGCCGCCGCCAAAGTTCCTGACCATCGTAATCGCTCACTCTCCATTTAGCCTTTGCTATCATCTTCCTGACCCGCTGCCATCTCCAAGTCTGATGGCGTTCCTCGAACCCCTCCATTCCTTCCTTCTCCTGCCGCCGTCGACGCCTTCTCCCCCTGCACCGCAGCCTCTCTGTCCTACCGCCTCCTCCTGCTCCGCCGCCGCCATCGCTACCGACTCGCTGTTTAATCCAACGGTTCATGCCTAAACCATTACTTTCCACCATCCTTATCCCATCCTGTATCTCAACCCCATTGCCATATTGGTTCCCACCCAAGGCCACCGGCCCACGTCCAAGGCCACTCTTGTTCCACTTGGTTCCATATCCAGGACCAACCGGTCCCCACCCAAGGCCACTCCCTGTCACCGTCCCTCAGTCTCCACCCAAGTCCTCGGCCTCTTCCATGGTCATCCCCAACCCCTACACACTCCCTCCTACCCGGGTTGTCAGGTACAAATATCGGACACAACCCACTACATCCTCCAAGTAACCCTCCTCTCACCATCCAACAATTTCCAATTTCATCTCCAAGAAAGAAATTTCCAACAATAGCCTTCGGGCTGGTACTCCCGAAAAGACAATATCCAAGATCCAAGAAGTTCGGATATGTTAGTCTATTTACAATCGTATAGGTAAGTACACAATTTGATCCCTACACTTCTTTAAAGTAAGTCTCAAAATCTTAGAAATTATCACTGTCATTTTAGCGCTAATTTAAAATTTTATATTTATAGAATACAATGAAAATACAGAAAAATCTTTATATATTTTTCTTCCACGTCAGATAACAAAAAGGCTATTGACACAATGAAAACCTATATCTTCGAATACATATTTTAAAGTAAACAAAAACATGAATTCGTATTATTTATTGTACAAACATGTATAGGTTCGTAATTGATTCACAGAACGGGGCGCCCAACCTTTTCGTAAAGTTTATATACGCTTGAAAGAACGGTTTTATATCGTAAAAATGAACACACCATGTCACAAGCAGATTAATATTTTATAACATTCAAACGGAGGCTAGAGGCTGTGTTTTAGGAGGAAATGTTTTTTTAATACGTTCCGCCTTCAAGACCCCTATTCGGGGTCTGGATGTGACTGGATACGTGTCGTTGGACTACTATGAGAAAAACCTTAGTTCGTTTGTTTCTATCTGGTAAACAGAGGTTAACTAATAGGTTATCCTTTATTTTTGAAATCATCAATAAATAACTGTGTATGTACATGTAAGAAGTTGTATTTCTTTGGCGTTTTTTTTTCATATGAAACATTAACTTCGTAGTTAGACATTTTAAACTTACTGATAAAAAATACTAAAACTCTTAGTATTTAACCACGGTATGGTTATTATAATTAATGCCAACTAGTTTTGCTTGGACCGAAGCTTCATCAGGACAGTATAATAACAGTTAGTGAGAAAGTTTCAATCCTGGGATTGGTTTGCAGCAATTTCTTCTATTCTTCTCTTCCATTCTTCCCCTCTGGTGCGACTCTTTTGAAATCTGCATATGATGAGCAGCGCACGTCCACCAACAGGTCCTCCAGGTACTCTCGGTGTGGGAGTCCCCTAGAGTTTGTCCCCTCAGTCATACCCTCCATTATGGCATGCAAGAGACCTTCTTGACGTATTACATGGCCGATCATCTTGCATGCCTTTCGGACAAGGTCCTGAGAAGGTGTCTTCCTCCCTCGATTCCTTGAAGAACTTTCTCATTCGTGATGTGGTCTCTCCAGGAAATTCTTAATAGTCTTCTATAGGATCACATCTCAAATCCCTCCAGTCTCGCAGCCGTACATCAAGATACTCCATAAATAGGTCTTGATGAGGAGTATTCTCAGTTTTAGGTCTATATTATTTGATTATATTATTTTCGACCTTTTATTAAATGTAAGCCTTGCCTGATGTATACGGCTGTCGACCTCGCTCTTAGACCGACCGTCCCATGTTATTTTGCTCCCGAGGTAGACAAACTCTTTGGTGTTCTTTAGTGGAACTCCTGACATCACTACTCTCATCTGATGTTGCGTTCGGCCTACAGCCAGCAGCTTTGTTTTGTCTTTATTTTTCTTCATGTTGTAGCTATCTTGAAGAATACCTTGTAATGTTGCCTCTTGCTCCTCCTCACTTTCAGCAACCATAGCAATATCGTCAGCAAACCTGCACCCCTTACACCTTCTCTGTGACTCATTCTCTCTCTCAAGTCGTCAATCGCATTCTGTATATAAACGTTAAAATAACAGTAAGTAACAATTAAGTGTTTTATTATTTTATATCTATAAGCTTAAAACAAAAAAACTAAAAAAAATTCCCGAATGCCAAATCCCTACGTTAGAAGAAAAGACGATTATATGATAGAAGAAAAATATTTAATATAAATAATGATAGATTCATTAAAAACATACCGAAAGAAAAATTGCTTCAAAAAGACTATCAACAACTTAACCTCAATTTTAAAAACAGTTTTTTTTGTTTTTAATATAATATATGAAATTACCCCACTCAAATGTAACCGTTCGTTGGTAGTACTTTACACTGTTCATGACTAACTTCATTCATGTCTCGTTTCATGACATGTTTTCGCAATTCGTGAGCTGGCACACGTAAAATGTGCATTGTTATATATCATTAATAGTTAACTTTATCATGTCGCACTTCCATAACAGTATGCGCGCGCAGTTTTCAATTTTATACTCTACTAAACGCACCGTAGAAGTATAACTTCAGAAAAATTCCCTGTTTAATATTATATAAAGTTGTAAGTAAATAAAATTGATTTTTTCGTTTCGATGTTACACTGATTTCCTAATCAAGTTTTCAAATTATAATCTAAGAATTATTTTACAGAGAACTGAGGGAAAATGTTTTTAAGCGATGGTTTTCTTTAAGAGGAATAAAAACAAAAGAATTGCTGTTGTTTTAAAATAAAATGCTTATAAAACTAAATAAATTATTTATGTAACAAAAACAGAAGTGAATGTAATGAGAGTGAAATTGACTAAATATTACAGTAAGAAATTATGATATTAAAATAAAAGTGTATTTTCTAATACAACATTTTTAATGTATACAAATACTTGTAGACAAATACTGGAATAAATACCATTGCGCAAAATTAACTCTTTTTGAATAAAAAAAAACGTATCCCGTAGGTAGGCAGAAAAATATTGATCCCACATCGTTATTTTATGATTCCCGCTCGTCAATTTGGTCATGTCACGTTTTTTCAATATTCGTCTATTTCCTGTACTGTTCACGATGTTTAAGTTTAGTTTCTTCATTACTCTTTCTTCATTCATTCTTTCCATGGCACCAAGTCATCCTAATAATCATATCATTATTTTGGTCGTGACGCTTTCATTCGCGCTGTGATTACTTCTTATATTTCGCACGCTTAATAGTAAACTGACCGATTATGGTTTAGGTCATAATTGAGTTAACATTAGACAGAGGCTTGTGTTAACGCTATCCATCTATTTATCACAATGTTAACGCTATCCATTCGTACGTACGATAATCGTTCATAATGTTAACGCTATCCATTCGTACGTGTTTTTCGACTGTTTTTGTTAAAACACCGACTCATGTCGGATTGAGCAAAACTTGCTTTATTGAATTAAGCCAGTGTTCTGATTTGTATTCTTCACTTCCATAAATAAGGGTCAGTATAAGAAAACCTTTGTGCACTACCATCTTAGGATTTTTGGATAGTCTTGTGACCATTTGTTTTGTTTGGATTATTTTTTGTTAACGTCGATCTTTATATAATAAAATTAAGAAAAGAACTCTTTATAATAATAAAGACTCGTCCCAAATTCTGTGGGAAAAATTCTGTTCTGAAAAAATCTGTTGAGGAACTTTAATAATATTGTTTGTTTATTCAAAGATAAAAGTAATAAAGTTAAGGAAGAATCTCTAAAAATGATGTTAGAAAAATATTATATTATTGTGTAAGAATTGATCAGTAACCAATATTTTTTACGCTTTTTATCAGAGTTTAATAGAAAAATATATTTATTTTATTTTTATTTTTGAAATTACATTTTCGTTTAGGTAAGTAAATAGAAAAAATAAATAATTGACCATAAATAAATGAAATTAATGCTATTAAATAAATAAAAGATTAACTATAAGAATTGAAATCGCTCATTCAGTGGTAAGAGTTCTGACGACCATACCGAAGGTCCCAGGTTCGATTCCCGGCGATGGCAGAGTGATTGTCACACTGTCGATGGTCTAGTGTAGAATTCGCGTGACAATAAATGGCGATAGACTAACTTCCTATCACATGTCATGAGCAGTGGAGGTACTCCCATAGAAGCCCAGAAGCCCGGCTTGTGTAAAAAATTTTGAATCAAAACCTCTTCTTACTTACAGAGGTTCAGCTCTTGTGGCTATTCCTCTTATGTCTGATGGGAACATTGTTGGAAGGTAATTTGGTGGGTTGTTAGTTTATATGGGGGCATGATTACTTAGATTTGGGGGTTTTGATTAAAAATGTCTTACGTAAGCCGGGCTTCTGGGCTTCTATGGGAGTACCGCCACTGGTCATGAGCATCAATATAATAGATTTAAAAATGTATAGGTAATTGGGTTCATTTGACCCGCTGTAAACAACAAAAAAGAAGGACTCGGGTTATATACAGGTTTGACCTAAACACCCTGAATCAGAAGCCAAAGCGTTGTGTTTGTAGTTCTTCTTATTCTTCTGATTGTAGAAGTTGCGATTTGTTTATGCAGGATATCAACATTCTTCCTATGATGAATTCTCTCGATGTGGTCCCTCCAGAATCGTCTTCTCTGTCTACTCCATCTCAATAAATATTCTGCAGGATTTGCGAATTTCTTCATTGGGTATCCTATCTCTAAGGGTTCTCCCCGCAAGAGGTCGCTATGTTCTCATTTCTGCTATTCTTAAGAGATGTTTGGTTCCGACAGTGTCTGCTCTTGCTTCGATTCCATTAGTCATTATGTGCTGGATGCATGTTTTATAGATTTCAATTTTGCTTTCCACTAGCATATGCTTATTGTCCCAAACAATGTCCCTCAGGCATTCGGAGATAACTGCTGCTCTAAAAAAATGCAGTTTTTTTAACTTCATTATACAGATCGTTGCAACTAGATATCTCCACACCCAGATATCTGAACTTCATGACGTGTTCTATGGGTTTATCGTCTATAGCCAGTTTGCATCTGAGTGTCCGGATATTTTTAGATATTTTGTTTTGGCGACGAATATCATTATATTATACTTCTCAGTATCGTTGCATCGTCAGCATAGCATAACACATTGATGAGCTTTTCTCCCATCCTATATTCGAGGTTAAGAATGCAACCTCCTCTATTATCTACCCCATGATGAGGTTAAAAAGGAACGGACTGAGACTGTCGCCCTGTCTTATTCCTGATATATCAGGTATCTCTCTAGAGAGCTCACCATCTGCCTTTAGTGTTAAGGTCTTGTCGTTTTGCCATTAGTGTTAAGGTCTTGTTTTCTTTTATTATAGATGGTGATATACATCTTTTCAAAATGATATCGACAATGTCTTTTAGCAATACTCTATCAAACGCTTTGTAGTTTTTGATTATAAATAAATTAAATAGTTTAGTTTAAAACTAAGCTTAAACAACATTAACAATTTTGAGTACGACGCATAATATGAGCAATATGCATGAAGGGGCTAAATAGATAAAGCAAATTTACGCATATACGAGCAGAATTAGGCCAATAAATTTGTTAGTTTATTTGGTGCAGTTCCATTATAACATTAATTAATTGCCAAATAACTCTGGGAACACGGTGCGCTTTAAACACAAAATTTGAACACACATTACAAATGAAAGGCTACAGAGGTGGCGGGGAAGATTTTTATAAAACAGACTCTACCATATTGATGAAATATTACCAAAGTCAATTTATAACGGCAGTGTTATAAGTAAACGGCGTGAAGAAGGTATTTTTCCGTTCACAAGTGTCTATAAAAATCATGTCTTTATAACGAAATATGTCTCTTTCAATTCATTATTATCCCCATTGCAGAGAACCATGCCTCATGAAGTATGTGCGGTTGTTATTTTAGATGTTTTTTTCTTCTTCTCACGACAACTTGGCTTTAATTGGATAATGAGTGAATCCGTAATACTTAATTCATAATGTAGGAACTTTTCTCCTTCCCGGAGATTTCTCTGATTACTAATTTTTCAGATCGAGTGTTTTTCATTTACTAAGAGAAAAGCACTTCAAAAGTATTTACTAATGATGAATCGTCCGCTTATTGAAGTTTTAGTACACGTATTTAATGGGTAAGACAAAAGCTGCAAAATGAACCATTAATGGGAACTTAGAAGTAGTACTAGTTAAATTTAGAAAGGTTTACTTAAATAGATTGGACAGCCAAAAAATAGATAGCCACCTTATTACAAGTTGGAAAAATAGACGGATATGTGTTTCACGATATTTAGAGGAAGCTCGTATCACGGTTGTTCACCCTCTCCGCATATCCGTTATTTACTTAGTTGGTGAACGTTTATGTAACATTTAGAATTTTTTTTGAAGTAGAATTAATCTTTAAACTCGTTGAATAACAAAATTCAAAAAAATAAAATTGTGAAGTTCGTTTCTCAGGCAAGCGCTTGTAGTTTTATTCAATAAAATAATGTTTTTACAGTACAAGAAATAAAATTCAGCAACCTGTAGATTCTCCGATATTATGCAGATAAAGGTAAGGCGAAAAACTCCTTCGTGGTATCAATATTTGCTTTCTTCTTTCTCCTTTACTCCTTCCATGAGCGAAAACTACGATCCCATTAAGTGAAAGCAGAAGGAAAGAGAGAACAAGAAGTGTTGTCAATCGCTCTTGAATAAGTAAAAACAAGAGTTCAAGTACTAAAGGATATGATTTTAGACTTAGGATGTTCTATGCGCCACTTTATCTACTTTCTTTGTTTTATTTCGATATTAAAATATTAAAATTATGATTTCCATACACTTTTATTAGTTTCTTCACCACTTTTTGCTTCACCACTACAACCAAACGGTTTCACTCCTGCCGAAGCTTTGTCGGGGTTACAAAAGACACAAACAATGTATTTTGTAACTCTATCGAAGCTCTGGCGGGAGCGAAGTCGGTTGGTTATTGCGATTGTTTGGATAGTAATTATGATTTTGATGATTATGACGGAATGAATGGTTCTATTTTGCAGATACTATCTGCAAAATAGAACCATTCGGAGGGATGGGTGCACATTTAACCATTTCTTCAGACTTATCAGGATATTCTTTGATAATTCCATCATCTTGGAGGCTGTCCATCTTTATGTTCCGGATGGTTATATTCGACCCAGGATGCAGAACCTACCTGCCTCTGCCGGTGGGGAGAGTAATCAAACTGCTGAACATGATCGCTTCGGAAATCGATGTCTTTAATATTCGTGAAAGTACGTTCAGAAGACAAATATTCTTGACTTTGGAGAGTATCTTGTATTTCCAATGTTGAACCATCTGTCATGCGTTCCTGGTATTATTTACTCGTATTTTTAATATTATATTATATTTTACCTGTTCTCAATAGATGCCCTAAATTATAATTCTTTTTTTGTCTTTTGAGAAAATAAACTGATTTGATTTGATTATTCCCGGCGATGAAAGTGCGAAAAAAATCACGCTGTCTTCGTTCTTGCAGAATACACGCGACAATAAAAATTTCGATAGACTAGCTACCTTTCACTTATCATGAGAATCAATAGCTAAACATTAATTGTATTAATTATATACAGTTAATGGGTTCAAATTACCTGATCTATCCAAACATGTGGAAAGCAACAGGAAACTACTTTAAATGGCCACGTGGCATCCCAAGAACCAACAAAAATTTTGCACTTTGCTAGGATAGAAATTAAAAAAAAATAGTGAAAAAATCGTTTATCTTCTTCTCCGGTCTCAATCTAATGATTGGTCTGCAGCAAGGCGACGCATCTCTTCTTCCACTCCGCTCTGTTCTCGGCAACTCTCTTCAACTCCACATAAGAAGTGCAGCCCATATCTCGTCAAATATGGTCTAGGTACTCCTGGCGAGGTCGTCCTCTGCCAATCGATCCCTCGACCATTCCCTCCAATACATCATGCAGGAAACATTCGTGTCGCAACACATGACCAATCCATCTCGCGCGCCTCTCCGCTATGGTGTTCAACATGTGGAAATAAATAAAAAAAGTAAAAATATAGTTTATAATACCAGTAGGAGTACTTAAATTTTTTGGTTTTAGGACTGATAACTTGACTTTTAATTTAGATGAAGTCAATTCGATACTAGGCAAGGACTTCTGCTAATATTTGGATCAATAAATAACTTTATATACTTTCATATGAAGTAATTAATTTGTGTTTTGATATTTTTATAAATAAATGATACACTAAACTATGTTGTTATAACACCATTTTGTTTTATTTATTTATTTAAACATTACCGACCAGTTTTGGTTTGAGGAGAGGTTCCTCAGGGTAACAAAACGAGTTTGTTTGACTTACCGTGAAGTAGCTCCGTTTGAATCAAAACCGGTCGGTAGTGTTTTAAAAAACTAAAAAGTGAAGTTAAAACAAAATATTTAAATGTTACATTTATTTTTAATATGTTCAAATGAAAATGAATAATACACATATAGCAAAAATCACAATCTATAAATGTCAACACAACATATTTAATATATATTTTTACAGCGATATTATTATTTTATCTATGGAATTGTTTGAATGTAGCACGCATTAATTTATTTCAGAATTTTTAATCATTAGATATATTTATTAATTTTATTTCATGAAGGTAACGACACTGGACAAATCACTTGTTTGTAGTGTTGTTGTTGTTTTCATCTGATGATGCCAACGTTGGCTGGCGAAACAGCTGTTGCGACGAATTCATAGAATTTAAATGAGTACATTGTGATAATATTACAGCCTTACGTATCGTGCATACAAATGTGATACTATTTGTGCTTTTATGTCTAATAGAATTATAAATTCTGATTTTGAATATTTGGTTTGGTTCATGTGGCGCTCCTGTAAATTTGGAGATATTTCGCGTATAAGTGAATTGTTTTGGTAAATTTAACTGTTACCGAACTTTATAATAGTTAATTGTGACACGTAATACGTTTGTATTGTTTTGCTGTTAAAATTATATTAGTTTTATCGTTTTTATAAAGAATTTAACAGGTGTAAAAATAAAATTTTCATTTGTTCCACTGACAACTTGAATAATTTCTTCAATATTATTTTTAAGTTCTTGCTGGTGAAGTGCCTAATTACAGTTAATTTAAAAAAAACGGTGGATAAGTGTAACATAAATAAAAAAAAACACAAAAGTCCGGATCGTCCATGTCAACATGTGCAACATCGAAAAAAACATTATGTGTTATTACATTATGTGCTAAATTAAGAAAACGGTGGATTTGTGGAACATAAATTAAATAGACAACATGTGCACCATCTAAAAATAACATTTTGTGTTAAATTATTTTTATTTTGTTATTTTATTTTATATCATTGTATTTTATATTATTTGTTTTAGATTTATTTTGTGGGTGATGGACGATCGAAGTGTGCGCGGGAGATGCCTATTGGTGGCGATGAGGTTCGCGACCCATCACACCGCGTCTCCCGCGGAGCGAAAAGAGAAGGATGGAGTGCCGCATCAATAAAAGTGTGACAGTCCATTCTTTCTGCCTACCCTTTCGGGGAGACGGCGTGATGGTTAGTTAGTTAGTTAGTTAGAAGTAATACGCGGGTAGCTTAAATAATTCTATCGCGTGATTTCTGCCTATGAGATATCCCCTTTGATTACAAAAAAAAAATCAATTTCAATAAAGGAATAATTGAAAACGCTTCATGGGCCGGCCCGCAGGAACAGAGCGGTATTCCTAAAGGGGGTTTTTCGCAGGATAATAAATCGCCCCTCACCCCGCCCGACACCGCCCCAACACTGTGCGGCAGTCGTTAGCAACGCGGTGACTTTAGTGAGGCTGTACGTATATCCGAGGCTCAAGAGAACGCTAGGGTAAAACAGTTTTGTATGTATGCACGAACGTTTAAGCCCTGGAACACGGAATAAACTACTTACGCGTTCAGTCGAGTAGGCTCAAGTGAGTAAACTTGTTCGGCTCAGGATTTTTTGTATAGTTTTACTCCAAACTGAGATTGGATGCCATGAACAGGAGCGAGTAATAAAGAATTTAGTTGTAATGTTCGTAATGAAATACATAATAAACATAGCATTTAACAATGAGAGAAAATAACTAACTAACTGACTAACTATCACGCCGTCTCCCCGAAATAATGGACTGTCACACTTGAACCGATGCGGCACTCCGTCCTTCTCTTTTCGCCCCGCGGGAGACGCGGTGTGATGGGTTGCGAACCTCATCGCCACCAATAGGCATCTCTCGCGCACACTTCGATCGTCCAACACCCACAAAATAAATCTAAAACAAATAATATAAAATACAATGATATAAAATAAAATAACAAAATAAAAATAATTTAAACACAAAATGTTATTTTTAGATGGTGCACATGTTGTCTATTTAATTTATGTTCCACAAATCCACCGTTTTTTTAATTTAGCACATAATGTAATAACAAATAATGTTTTTTTCGATGTTGCACATGTTGACATGGACGATCCGGACTTTTGTGTTTTTTTTTAATTTATGTTACACTTATCCACCGGTTTTTTTAAAATTAACTGTAATTAGGCACTTAACCAGCAAGAACTTAAAAATAATATTGAAGAAATTATTCAAATTGTCATTGGAACAAATGAAAAATTTATTTTTACACCTGTCAAAATTCTTTATAAAAACGAAAATACGTATATAATTTTAACAGCAAAACAGTACCAACGTATTACGTGTCACAATTGACTATTATAAAGTACGGCAACAATTAAATTGACAAAAATTAACTAAAAAACTGAATATGTAATATTAGTAAATATTATTATTTACGTGTTAAAGTAAATCATAGTTAGTTCAAAGAAACCTGTATATAAATTTATTTCCCATTGAGATCAAGTGCGTTTTCTATTATTTAGGGTTAAAATTTTACAATCAATTAATCGATTCATACGTACAATGTCGAGAGTAAAACAGCATTTAAATTTACATAAATGAAATCCATCTTCACAATGGCGTTTTATGACGACCTTTATGTACGAAAATGATTCATGAAACTGGTCAAATAAGATAAAAGTAGAATAAATACAGTAAAAATGAGATCTCTTAGACGCATGTGTGTAAATCTATGTATGAAAGAGTGACAAATGCAATTGAATGCACTGCGAATGAAAATGTTATGGACAAAATAATGAAATAGTAATTAAGATGGTTTGGACATATGAATATATTCTGGTGAAGAAAGTGTATGTCAATAACGCAAACCGAAATAGAAATAGTTGAAATAATGGCACGATCAAATCAATCGAATATTATTGTCGGCCACTTAAGGAGTTGGAGAAATCGACGTGTGTGATGGACGAAAAAGATGAGCAGACTGCGTGGTAAAAGACTGGGGAAAACTAGAAAGCCCTAAGAATAGTCAATGGTCAGAAGGCCTAATTCCAATCATTTTTTTTAATCAATTAATTTAATCTTATAAGTTTACAAACGTAGCACTCTGCAGTGAAAGCGAAGCGGATGCGAAACTCTAGCGAATAGCGAAACTCTGTGTATTATATTTTTTAATGAGTCGTCCCACACAGCATGCGGAACGAAAGCGGGCCGAATTCAGTTCGCCTGAAGTCCGCAAAAAGTTTGTACGTGTCGACAGAGTTTCGCACTCGTAAAAAATGAAAAATTTATTTTATCTGTTCAAGAGGGACCGTCTTATTTTTACATAAAAAATGTACTCCTACTATGTCAAATAAACCATTGCCTTAGAAATGCTATGTGCTATTTTACATTATAAATCACACAAGTCAATGTACTGTTAAACGTCAAAAAATGGGGTAGATTCGGTTAGCATCCGGTCTACATTCATATAGGCAAACTAAGCGAAAGCTATAGGGTCAGTTTTCGTTTCGCTTCCGTGCCTCTGTGTGCTGAGGCGCCAATATAACCAGCATTATTTTATAGTATTCACGGAAGATTTCGATTTTAGAAAATAAAAATATATGTACTCAACTCAGTGAATGGTGCACTTAAAGTTGTCATCGCAAGCAAAAACCCATCCAAAAAAGCTAGAATGGCAGTGCACAATGGTGTTCTTCTACCGACCCTTATGTATGGAAGCGAAGCATGGAACTGGCAAAACAAGGATGAAAGTAGAATAAATGCAGTAGAAATGAGATCTCTTAGACGAATTTGTGTATATTCTGTGTATGATAGAGTGTCGAATGAATATATAAGAAGTGAATGCAGTGCGAATGATGGTGTTATGATCAATATAATGAAAGGATCATTTAGATGGTTTGGGCATATGGAAATAATGAATGAAGAAAGAATGGTAAAAAATAAATGTCAACGATGTAAATGGAACCAGAAATAGAGGAAGACCGAGGAAAACGTGGCACGATCAAATAAATCAAATATTGAATGTCGGCCATGTTAGGAGTCAGAGAAATCGATGTATGAATGTTGAGGAATCGAGAGAAATATGTCAGGAAAGAAAAGTGTGGCAGTCCATTCTTACTGCCTACCCCTTTGGGGAGACGGCGTGATGGTTAGTTAGGTAGTTTTTGTACTCATTTGCCTTGTATTTTTTCGAATTACAAGTGTTTTCTTTAGAACACTTGATATATTGTATTAGGTAGGTAGTGAAAGTATATTATATTATATCCGCGTTTTTGAGCCAAAGCCAGTTCTTACGTACTCAGTATCCTGAAAATTTAAAAGGTTCTGGTATAGAGTCGAAAGGTATTTTTAAGACGAGACGCTAAGGTATGATCACCCTTGCGTGGCGCAGAAGAAAAGAGTTTGTGACGCGAACGCGGGGTTTATTGAATTCCGGGCCTTGTTTGAACCCTGGAGTTTTACATCAATACATTATCATACGATACTCTTATTGCATATATAAATTGGTTTATAATATGCTAAAAGGGATGCCTTTACACAAAGAGGAAGTATGAAAATTATCATACGGACTGTTGCAAAACTTTTGTTGGAATTTATTAAAAAAACATTTTGATCTCGTCAATGCTGATCAGACATGGTTACCAATACCAAAGACCTGAGGCGAGCTAGAGTTGACAGGGAATTGTTATCAACAATCAAGGTTCGAAATATCTCATATCTGGGTCATATACCTTCTCCAACTGATATTGGAGGGAAAAATTGAGGGACGCCAAGGGCCCGGAAGGAGACAAATGTCCTGGCTGCGAAACGTGAGGGAGTGGACCGGCATCCGAAGTATTGAGGAGCTGTTCCGAGCAGCGCAGGACAGGTACAGGTTAGCCGAGGTGATCGCCAACGTTGGGGAGACCCGACAGGGCACTTGAAGAAGAATAAGAATGCTGATCAGTATCTCTACATTTCTCGTGCCGGTAATAACACATTAAACATCTTCTTCTCTTCTTTTCGCTAGCCATCTTTCAATGGCCGGATGCAGGCCTCTTCAAACAGTTTCCATTTTTCTTTACTATTCGCGACACTTATCCATCTTCTTCTCTCAACCGGAAGTATGTACATGTCCATCTTTTTTGGAGTCGACTGATGCCTCTTTTTCCTTCACTGATAAGAAATTGACCGAACTGTTAAAAACAAAAAAATAACATTTGATACATTAAAATTTTTTTTTTTTTGACTAATCAAAAGATTTTTTTATATCGCACAATCGATTTTCAATGGAATGCCTAGCATCTAACTTCACCTTTTTGATAATGTTCTACCATTTAGAATCTAACAAGTTTAATTTACAATTTTTTTTGCGATTAATGATTTTTTCGCATTGTAGGTATATATTAAAGATTCAAATTGCATATGTTACAGTGAAGCCAGTGATAAAATTTATTTAGTCAGACGGTCGAAAATATCCTATTACTCTACCGCCCACAACATTCCAGCAATCAGCTATACCTCAATGGTTAACCATTATACATAAAGTGTACAAAAGTATAGTTTTTTTGTTCTAAGTACTAAATAGCGAATACAATTCAGGTTAATTAGTATCGTTTTTAATTCATTTAAATAACCCATTTAAATAAAAAAAATTGGTATGTATATATACAATATATTTATTCAAGACACTTTCAAAAAAGTATTGTTATTTAAAATATCATTGTTGAAGTTCATTGCAAATAATGAAAAAAAAAAATGTTAAATTATATATTTAGATAAATTCTACTAAGGTATGGCTTAGACTCCCCGCCATCTCCTGGAAGATCCTTGAAGATCCCAGAAGATGCCAGCGAGCTACCGAAACCGGTCAAAACCATAATTTTTAATTATTTTATTTTTATTGTCATTTTACATATTTTTTAATTGAAAAGTTTAATAATGAAAATTTATCGCAAATAATGTCAACATTCGCATTTTTAAGATACGCACTCGTATAATAAATTTCAATGAGAAACTGTGGTTCCAGGGCAATCAATATCCTATGCGAAAATTCTCCTTTCTAACTCAGACTATCTTTCATGTCCCCATAATAATATACGATCCCTTAAGCCCCATGTCTTGATATATTATTACCCCGAAAGTGTTGAGTAATATAAAATTTTAGTACGCAATAAAATAGCATATCCTATCTATCTATTACTGCAGAAAAATGTCCGATGTGATCAAAACAAATAAAAATTGATCTTTTAATTGTGGTCCAAGTATAAAATGTACATAAATACTAACTCACTAACTAACAAAATAACTTACCATCACGCCGTCTCCCCGGAGGGGTAGACAGAAAGAATGGAACGCCACACTGTTCTGTCCTGACATACTTCTCTCGCATCCTCTACATTCATACATCTTGTCATGCACGCACGTCGATTTCTCCGACTCCTCACGTGACCGACATTCAATATTTGATTGATTTGATCGTGCCACGTTTTCCTCGGCCTTCCTCTATTTCTAGCTCCGTTCACGCCGTTTACATATGCCATCTTTACCATTCTGTCTTCACTCATTATTTCCATGTGTCCAAACCATATTAATGACCCTTTCCTTATTTTGTTCATAATACTTTCATTCGCACCACATTCACTTCTTATACTTGCATTTGTCACTCTATTATATACAGATTTGCCACACATTCGTCTTAGAGATCTCATTTCAACTGCATTTATTCTACATTCATCCTTCTTTTGCCAGTTCCATGCTTCACTTCCATACATAAGGGTCGGCACAAGAACACCATTGTGCATAAATACTAGATTACTTAATCGATCACGCATCTGCTTCAAACTTAGCGGTAGAAGTTCTTTATTGAAGATACAGTAGAACGTCTTTTATCCGGACGTCAATTACCCGGACAAGCCGAGATGACGTTTTGTACCGTGCCCTATGCATGACTTAGCCTAACATACCCCACCACACCTACATAACGTTTGGTGAGGGTAAAACGACGATGAAATTGTTTCTCTGGTACAAAAAGAGAGTGAGGATGAAGATGATGATGAAAGCTCAAATGAGGATGAGAAAGGAGAACGAATCAGTCACGGAGAAACCTTTACAGCATTAGAAACTGTGCTATCATGTTTTGAAGAGCTAGAGGAAAGCAACTTAACTCAATTGCTTTTAATGTAACGAATATTTAGCTGCAAAATAGGACGAGGTAATCTTATTAAAAAAAATCTTTGACTATTTTTCCAGTACTGTATAGTAATGTAAGCCTCTTTATGGTATGTACGTGTACTACATACATACTTGTTTTCGACCTAACGTTTGTAAATAATGAAAACAAAAAAATGGTGATACAAAATTAATTTTGTTTAATTTTTGTTTTTGTTTCAACTAACTAACTAACTTACCATCACGCCGTCTCCCCGAAAGGGTAGGCAGAAAGAATGGACTGCCACACTTATCTTTATCGTGGCACGATCGTATATATTTGATCGTGCCACGTTTCCCTCGGTATTCCTCTATTTCTGGTTCCATTTACATCGTTAACATATAATTTTTTTACCATTCTTTCTTCATACATTCTTTACATATGTCCAAACCATCTTAATGATCCTTTCATTATTTTGTTCATGACACCATCATTCGCACCGCATTTACTTCTTATATTTTCATTCGAAACTCTATCATACACCGAGTATCCACACATTCGTCTAAGAGATCCCATTTCTACTGCATTTATTCTACTTTCATCCTTCTTTTGCCAGTTCTATGCTTCGCTTCCATACATACGGGAATTGTATTTACAAGAGACAGAAAAATGAGGATAAGGTATATACAGTTTATCTATATAGAGCTTTAGTACAAAAGTTTTGTATCCAATTAACATGTTTGTGCAGTCCTCTCGTAAAAATAAATATTTAAATATTTATCCAAAAGTAAACATCGTTCCTTTCATATCTCTCAGAGTTATTGGACCCTTATGTCCCACAGAGGTGAACGGGATTTTTTTTATTAAATTTGATCTCGGCAAACAACGAGAAATATTATTGAATCTCTTTGTCGGCGGGCAGAACGCCAAATAATTGGTTTGATCCTTCATCATTTTCCATTTTCGTCACCACAGATGTCAAATATTTCAAAGAAGTTTATCTTCGTTCCGCAGGTTTAATATCAAGCGGATTAAATGGAAAATACGGCGAGAAAACCAAATTTAATATGACTCTAACCAATATATTATTATGCATCACATAAAACTGAATTAATTGTACAATATATCCTTTAAATACATAATACGTTTAAGTGAATAATTTAAGGAAAGTAGCATCTAAGAGATAGGAAGATGACTCTATTGATAATTACTCTTTAGGTGTAGCTTAATTGGTTAAGCACTTCGTGCTTGGATAAGGATAGACTGAAATTTTATTTATTTTTTGCTGCATAGATATGAGAGAATTGATTGAAAGATGTCTGAAGAGTTGGATAAAGCTTTATTATGAATTTATTTGTTTTATTATATCGCAATATTATATTTATTATACTATTAACTTACCTCCTATATAAATAACTAAGCATGTTTATATAGTTAACATATAATTTGATAACATTAGTTAACATAGGATTTTGGTTCTGATTTAGAAAATTTGGTTTGGTTCATATGGTGCTCCCGTCAATTTGGAGATATTTCGCGTATAAGTGAATTGTTTTGGTCAATTTGATTATTGCCGCTCTTTATGATAGTTATTTGTGACAAAAAATACGTTTTTACTGTTTTGGTGTTAAAATTATATAAGTTTTTTCGTTTATAAAAAGAATTTTGACAGGTGTAAAAATAAATGTTTCATTTGTTCCAATGACAATTTGAATAAATTCTTCAATAATATTTTTAAGTTCTTACTGGTGTTGGATTGTTTTAAGTGCCTAATTACAGTAAATTAAAAAAACAGTGGATAACGTGGAATAAAAATGAAATAAACACAAATGTCTGGATCGTCCAGCTGACGACAAGTGCACCATCTAAAATAACAATATGTGTTAAATTATTTTTCTTTGTTATTTTTTTTTATATCATTGTATTTCAGATAATTTGTTTTAGATTTATTATGTAGACGTCGAACGATCGAAGTGTGCGCGGGAGATGCCTTTTGGTGGCGATGAGGTTCGCAACCCATCACACCGCGTCTCTCGCGATGGCGAAAAGAGAAGGATGGAGTGCCGCATCGATTAAAGTGTGGCAGTCCATTCTTTCTGCCTACCCTTTCTGGGAGACGGCGTGATGGTTAGTTAGTTAGTTAGTTAGTTATAATTTGATGAAAAGAAAGAAAAACTTGAGCAATGGTTATTTCTTTGATAACGACACATTATTAAAAAAAAATTAGAATTAAATTGACATGTTTCGGACACAGACGCCCTTCTTCGCTCCTATGAAAGGACAAGAACAAGAACTTCTGGGTTAAGATAATTAATTTTATTTTTAATAAAGTGTAGTTTACAAGAAATAAATATTGCTCAATAAATCCGCAACACAAAGTAATGATGAACAAAGAATAAATAAAAACGGATTATAATAAATAATTTTGCAATACAAACTTTAATAATAAAGAATGATAATTATGTTTGAAGGCAACGTATAAAACATTATGTAAAACTTGTGCACACGTACTAATACGATAATGTATATGATATATGACCGACGGTTCTTGAGAATATTTTGTTAATATTTAAACAAGTCTTAAGTCTCTACTCAGTTTTCCAGTGACCTTCCTTTGAAACGCGTTTGATTTTTGCTTGGAAATACGAGCGTAAATGTAGGGCAGAGTGTAACTCTCAGATGGTCCAGAATATATTTAAATTGAAATAATTCCGAATATACTAAGATATAACTTGGAAAGAATCAGCCATTCTTAACGTCGTGAATTTTTCTTCTTCTTTTTCAGCTAGTTATAGACTTAAGAGTCTGTTATTACAGGATCCTCCTGCTATGATGCTGAGCTCCAGCTATCTCTCAATCGTTTTGGGGGTCTCTCTGATGGACTCAGTTCATCAGGTATTCCATGCAGAGCTTATGGAACTTTTGTGGGATTCATTCTTCACATAAATATCTGTTTTATTGTGAAAGATAAATAAAAAAGGGAAATGAATTGACTTGG
The DNA here is from genome assembly GCA_022606425.2 of Lepidostoma basale. Classification (NCBI taxonomy): domain Eukaryota; kingdom Metazoa; phylum Arthropoda; class Insecta; order Trichoptera; family Lepidostomatidae; genus Lepidostoma; species Lepidostoma basale. The sequence goes on from JAHDVF020000207.1 coordinate 140,626, forward strand.
TTGACATGTCTTCAATTTCATTTCGATTGATATTTTTTTATGATATCACATACATATTTTCGTTTCTTCTTCTGGTGCCATGTCAGATCACTCTAACGTTGGCGATCACTGCAGCGAAGGCATCTCAGTGCTGCGCCACCTGAAACAGATTCTCAACTCTGCTTATTCCTGTCCAATCTTTAATGATTCGCAGCCAGGACAACTGCCTTCTACCAACTCCCCGACGTCTTTCTATTTTACCCACAATTATTAAACAAAGAGGGAGTCGATAATTTCATAATTTATGTTTTTTTAAAAGAGTTTGGTACCGTTGTATTTTATTTTCAGCCTAATTATGTTTTTTTAGCAACCATAAAATAATGATACAAAAAAATACGACTAACATGCCTAATTTATCTTATGTTTGTTTATCGAACAATATCAACCGTTTACTTTGAAACACTTTCCTTAGACAGCACTTAGGGTGTTCCTGATGCTAACATCGGTTCGCGAAACAGTTGTTGCAACAAATTCATAAAAAAAATATGAACAAATTGTGAAATTATATGTTTTCAAATTAAACCGATAATAATGCATTAGATTGTTTTCATCAAAACAATATATATTTCATTTTAATAAGTTATGAACGTGAGATTGAAGTGGTGTTATATTGTTTGAGTGCTGTTTTAAATTCAATTTAAATATGATTATGAACTTATTCACCAACGCTTTAAGTTTTACTTTGATCTAGAGAGAACGTGTGTTAAAACTTGGGAGTATATTACTTACATTGCAAGGAAGGTGCCTAGTTTCCGAATGAATTACGTGCATAGACGTAACAAAGTATTGCGGGACAATGGACCCACAGCGTATGGCGAGCTCCGTTTAGAATTCCTTACTTTACAGGCAAATTGCTTCAAAACTTCACCGGCAAACGAGCCTTCACCTAATCTAGCCGCTTTAATAGGCACATTCGACACACTTTGTTACTATGTTATCTTAAGATGTGATTCGGCGCATTGTGAAAATTTTACTATTATCGCTATGCGATAAATCAATTCAGAGAAAAAATCTTTTTTTTTTTTAATATCGTATGAATGAAGTGTTTCACCTTTACATTGTTTTATAAATAGTTGATGAGTCCCTTGTAATTATCAACTTGTGACTGTTCGTAACCTTCTAGAAAATGGGAAAATATACAGTTTTAACACGAAACGAAACGAAACAACGGAAACCAATGATACATTTGAACGGAAACAAACCTATGTTTCAACATCATCAGGTGATTGATATAAACAACCGAAACAGCTGTCGCGATAAACTCATTTAAATAAATCGTGATATATAATATAATAACAGTGTTCTAAATTTAAATCTCGGCCCCTTTCCAAGGCCATCCCCGACCCCTCCAAACTCTTCCCTATCCGGGTAGTTAGGTCCAAATGTCGGACACTATCCACAATATCCTCTAAGAAACCCTCCCCTCATCATCCAACAATATCCAACCTCATCATCCAAGAAAGAAATTGAAAACCCCCGTTGAGAGATATAACTAACTAACTAACTAACAATCACGCCATTTCCCCGGAGGGGATGGCAGAGAGGATGGATCGCCACAAGGCTCTGTCCTGGCATACCTCTCGGGCTTCCTCTACATTCATACATCGTACCACGCACCCACGTCGATTATTCCGACTTCGAATGTGACCGCCTTTTAGTAATTGATTAATTTGGTCATGCCATGCTTTCCTCGGTCGTCCTCGGCTTCTTTTCCCACTCACGCTGCTTGTGTACAACTTTTTAACCATTCTGCTGTCATCCATTTGTTCCAAACCATCTCAGGGATCCTTTTTTATTTTTATCCATGATGCAGTCATCGGCCTTACATTTCTTTCTTATTTCATCGTTCGGTATTCTATCATACAACGTTTTCCGCGCATGTTTCTTAGTGATCTCATTTCTGCGTTTATCTTGCTTCATCCTTCTTTTGCCAGCTCCAAGCTTCATTTCCATACATGAAGGTTGGCACTAGAACTCCATTGTGTACTGCCATCTTTGCTTCTGTGGATATATTTCTATTTGCAGTAATGACTTTGAGTGCGCCATTTATTTTATTCCCAGCACCAACCCTTCTTTCGATGTCTTTCTCTATGTTGAGAGATATTAAAACCATGTACTTGGTAAATTATCAATAAATAAAATGTATGCTGTATATTATTTCCCAATAAACAATTTTCATTAAGATTAAGCCTATTAATTTAAAGTATAATTATTTTAGTTACTTTTTTATTAAATTATGGAGTCGTGGAAGACCGAGAAAAACTTGTCATGACCAAAGAAATCAAATTTCAAAGGTAGGCCATGTTAGAAGTCGGAAGAATCGATGTGCGTGTATGACTCGCTGTATGAATGGGGAGAAAGCTATAGAGGTGTGTCAGGATCGATAAGTGTGGCGTTCCATTCTATCCTTCGTAGAAATGGCGTGATAGTTTGTTATTCTCGTTATTGTAGAATGTTTCGTATGTTGCACATGCTTAATAATTAATTTTAAAAACTTTTCGAAAATCAATTAAATATATGACAAGCAAACCAAAAAAATGAAACGGCTATTAATAATAATAATAAAAAACGCAATTTTATTTCTATACTTAATTAGAATGGTTAAGAAAGTTAAAATGGTTAATGATGAAAATGGATTACGGAGTCGAGGCAGACCGAGGAAAACATGGCATGACCATATTAATCAAATTTTAAAGGTTGGTCATGTTAGAAATCAGAAGAATCGACGTGCGTGTATGACTCGCTGTATGCATGTGGAGGAAGCTAGAAAAGTGTGCCAGGATAGAGTGGTTTGGCGGTCTATTCTCTCTGCCTTCCCCTACGGGGAAACGACGTGATGGTTCGTTGTTGTTGTTATTTATTTTTTTAAAGGTTAATTTTACACAAAAAACGTGATTAATCATCCACAACATGTATATTAAAAAAAGAGTAACAAAAAACAAATAAGTACTTATTGCATCTAAAACAAAAAAATATTTATAACACGTTAAATATTATCCCCGATCCCAGCACGCCTGACTATATACTAAAATAACACCTGCAAATGGCGGTGCCGGGATAAAATCAATTTCCCATGAATTAGATATCAGATGCACTCTCCTCTGTACCACCGCTTTAATATGCACAACCTAACCAAATAACTAAATTTATCGATCGATGGTTATAAAATAATAATTCCATTCACACCAATGTGAATCGATTATAGAATCTTAAAACACCTGCAGCCAAAAGTAATCAACAATTAACATAATAGTTATAAAATGAAATACGTTTTAGATTTTTTATTATTATTTTGTTGAATCGCTCTTTAGCGGACCGATGAATGAATGTAGAGGAAGCGAGAAAAGTATGTCAGGACAAAACAGTGTGGTGGTCCATTATTTGATGGAGACGTCCAGGAGACGGAGTGATGGTTGGTTAGTTAGTTAGTTAGCTCATTAAATGGTAAAGCTATCGTATTAATTCTCGTGACATGTGATAGGTAGCTAATCTATCGCCATTTTATTGTCACGTGAATTCTACACCAGACCACAGAGAGTGTGATAATCATATAGGCACCACCGGGAATCGAACTCGGGTGGTGGTCTAGGGGATAGAACGCTTGGCTCCTGATCCAAGGGACGTGGGTTTAAGCCTGGACACGACCAGATTCTTTCTTAATAATAATGAGCTATTTTCTGCTCACATTGAAGATTGCAAAAATAAATTCTAATATCGTTGATTTAAATCTTTGGTATTAGACTTTTTTACAATAAAAAAAAAATCAAAATAGTCTTTAAGATGGAAGAAGCCAGGCTCGCTGGCATCGACAGATTGGTGATGCCAGAGAGCACCAGTCTGTCGATGCCAGCGAGCCTGGCGAAACCGGTCGTTGTCGAAATAAAGACAAAAGTGGAAGTAGTTTAGTAACATCGTTTTATTGAATTATTATTATATTTCTTTACATAAAGAAGCGCTAAAGTATGCAATGTGTCTTGAACAATGATGTAAAACTCAATATTAAATAATTAATACGAATGAAAACGTCCGTTTTTCTAGAAGTTTTGTTTTATCTTATGGGAATTACGTGTTTCGCCATTGTTGTGGAATATCGAATATTTATAAATTTACGTATTTGATAATACCTTAGAAAGATGAAACATTTTATTCCCATAAAATATAATAAACTAACTAACTAACCATCACGGCGTCTCCCCGAAATGGTAGGCAGAAAGAATGGACTGTCACACTTTTACTGATGCGGCACTCCATCCTTCTCTTTTCGCCCCGGGGGAGACGCGGTGTGATGGGTTGCGAACCTCATATAATATAATATAATAAATATTCTAAAAAAAATGTTTTTTTTTATCCGAATTAATTGTAGCGAAGGGTATTGTAGTATGTCGATACTGATATATATTCAAATTAAATTCGCACATGGTTCTATCAATTAATAATATTGTGCGTTTTAGCTAAATCACTAAAATAGAAAAAAAAGTTTGCGAAATATGTTTAAAAAAAATAGCACTGTTTAAAGAATTCCCCAAAGTATATTCAAATCAGTGAATTTATTTTGTGTTATTATAGAGACTTTCAAATTTCGGGTTGGAAAAGAAAACAGTTAGCCAAGTTAAATGGCTCGGCAAAAGTCTACGGCCTCCCTCTCCTAATGCCGTCGTAATTCTACAAAATGAAAGAATGGATGATCATCCCACAAGCAAAGTCGCGCTTTCGAGTTAATTTATTTACTCCTCAGAATACGAGTTGAGCCAGAATATTAATATTTTTGATGATAACATCTTTCGTAAATGCATTATTTATATATTACGTTAATGGCTCGGAGCATACTGTGAATTTCGTCTTCTTTTTCTTCCTAGCCTTGTCCCATTTACTTCTTTTTACGGCTTCTCCTAGACTGCCTGTTCTGGGTGGCGTCGTAGCGGGATCCGTTTTTTTAGACTCGTTTGAACGAGTCCCATCCATATAAACTTGGGCCTGCCACATCTTTGGGTCGCTGGTCCGCTTCCATTACCCTCCATGTACACGTCAACTGGGCACCTCAGACCGTTATCCTCAAGTTTATCTGAAACAACCGTAGATTTGGTTGTTGATTTGATGGTACATACTATAAATATGTACATGTCGCCGCCATCTAGTTAAATACGCCGCTCAATTGAACGGCTAGGCTGATAATGAAATGGCGGAATTCAATGTAGTGACTAGGCCGGTAGTTGAATAAATTAAGATAGCTCAACGTTTTAGTTCTAATTTTTACCACTGCAACGCTAGCAGTCATCTAACAATGTTCAACTGTCAGTCGGCATTCGATAACATGTGTTTTTGTAAAAAGTAACGCGATTTTCAAACAAAAAAGAGAGAGAGCAATCACCCAGGCTACAGAAAAAACACTTTTTAATTATTAATGATATCATCGAGAATCGAACCTTTAGGTTAGAGTTAGTTTTTTTTTTAAATAATACATCCCACATCCCCTATCTACTCATCAATTTTTTACGCAAATGCTAAAAACTTTTTTAACAAAATCTCTATTTTATTTGTGTTCAAATAAATTAATTAATTCACGATAACATAAAGTCACAATAACGTTGCTTTCAACATGTCGGCTAAGCGTCCGTTAGCCATGTCATTGAAATCCGGCATTTTATTATCGGCCTGGCGATGTTTAGCCTTTTGGTTGAGCAAGTTGGCTAAGCCATGTTATTGAATGCCACCATTTCATTATCAGCCTAGCCGTTCAATTGAGCGGCGTATATAACTAGATGGCGGCGACATACATGCTACAAATGTGAACAATTTATATTGTTATTTGCAGCTGACAAGTGGGTTACATATAAATACAAATACGTGTCGTGAAAGCGAGTAGAGAAATATGTTTTGGTTTCCACTTAATGTTACATTACAGTATTTTAAAGGAGAGTACTTCATGAAATCTTCGGCCCAGTAAGCATGGATGGAGTTTGGCGACGGTAAACCGCTGCCGTTGAGCCCGGATTAAGGATACAGCATAGTGTATATTATATTTTATAACAGTGGAGTAGTGTATATTTGAGGCAACTAAATTTTACTCTGGGGTTTGGCGCTTGATATTTTAATAATTAAATATATTTTTAAGATAACACTACAGTCTACGTATTTAATTTATCGCAATTTTTTTTAGAGTGTTATTTCAGCTTGAAACATGTCTTGCTGAAACGTGTATAGGTAAATATGAATTAGATACACAAAATGAAGGCGAATATATTTAAGATCAGAACTATTTTACAAATGGGTAAATAAACATAAAAAAAATATACATAACCATGTACAGATCTGAAAGGATACACTTATCCAAAAGCAACTCTCTCTCTCATCAGAACCAACTACGTATGACAATTATAACTTTAGGAAATTGAAAATAGCTTTGTTTAATCCACTATTTATTAAAAAATATATTTAAAAAAACACGACACGTTTCGGAGGATACCCTCCATCTTTTTATATTTTTTTATATTATCATCATGTATTATTATTATTTAATATTATTTATTAGTTCTTACTGTTAAAAAAATAATAGTTAGTACCTACTTATATCAAGTAGCCTAGGTTAATTTTTAAATTTGAATTATTGCATTGAATTTTAAATGCGTTTTTTATTAGTCTTTCTTTGTTAACTTTTTATTATATTTTTACACCTGAAGATGGATATCCTCCGAAACATGTCGTGTTTCTTAAATATTTTTTAAAATAAATAGTGGATTAAACAAAGCTATTTTCAATTTCCTAAGTATATTATTGTGGAATTCCACAGTGTAAATGCCTTAGCGTTCAATAAATTACACTTTACATAATATTTATAGTTAGCAAAAGTTATAAACGCCAATTAATTATTAATTGTCCAAAGAGCTATGAAAAGAGCAATATTGGGGATCAGTTAAGCGAACAGGGTAAGAAACACTACTATTAGAGCCAGAACTTGAGTGTCAGACATCATTGGAAGAGTAGTAGTGCTAAAATGGCGCTGGGCAGCCTATGCCGCTAGCAATTCTGACAAAACGCCTCCTTTGCTGGTGTCCTAGATATGTGACCTGAAATCTAAGGCATTCCCAACATCGATGGAGGGACTATATTAAAGATACCGTCGTTATGATATGGATGAGTGTTGCTCAGGATTGACAGACACGGAAGCAAACCGAAAAGTCCTACTTCCAGGGGTGAACGTATTCAGACTGATGATGTTGATTAAAATAATGAAAATAAAATTTAAAAATCTTTTTAAAGTGTACATATAGTTAAAATCCTTTTGTTTTTGGGTCTTCGAGCGGTTTCAGCAGCTCGCTACCTTCTTCTGGTACCTGTGTAAAATTTTGTTAGGCTTACTCGTATACTCGTAAATGGAATAAAAATGGTGTGGCGTTGAAGTTTAACGATTCAATATAATCCAATGGTTTTAAAAGGTTCGAACAGTATTACTAAAATTAATATTATTGTTAATAACATACATTTTTTTTTAATGTTACCAATATTTGTAGACAAATACTGGATTTTACCCATTGCGGGTTAATCATTTTTAAAGATTGATTGTATCTCAATAGAGACGAAGATGTAAATTTTTTTTTTTGGAAACAGAATATGGTGGTCGAGGCGTTTACAGGATGTATGATCTGTCATGTTGGGTTAAGTGATCGCTTTATGTTAACAACAAAAACAATTAACAAAAAAACAATTCACATATTCATCTCTATTGAGATAGATCATTTTACATATTTTTTGTCATTTAAATTATTATCTCTGAAATTTTCAATGATCATAAAATCTTAATAATCTCTAAAATTTTCCAGTCTTCCTAAATAATCCTTTATACAGGAATTTTACAACTGAAATGAAATATCCAGGACTCGTGTCATTTGGAATAGAGCTCAGAGGAGTATGTTAAGTGGAAAATTCTATGAAATATACGTACCGTTATAAGGATGAACTTCTTTTCAAGACATTTCCTTGTCGCGAATCTTATGCCGCATTAAATACGTTTCTGGTATGTGCTTTAATAAATCTAAACAGAGTTACAAAGTCTGTTTCTAAAAAACTTTTTATTGTTATTTCAACTACAAAAAAATTGTATCTGAGCTTAATAAACAATGAAAATTTTACAGATTCTTATTTTTAGGATATTGGGTAGAACAAGTTTTTCAAGCACGAGGCATGATATATTGGACTATTCGATTTCTGTCTGCCTTTTCGAGGTTGAATATCGATTGGGAGAAATACGTTTCGTTTTTAGATAAGCAAAATAGTTCTAATATAGATTTAAATTAATCTCTTATGAATCCACCCTCCCTAATGTATGGAAGCGAAGCATGGAACTGGCAGAAGAAGGATGAGAGCAGAATAAATGCGGTAGAGATGAGGTCCCTAAGACGTATGTGTGGTAGAACGATATACGACAGAATCTCAAATACTGATATAAGAAAGAAATGTAGAACGGAAGAAGGTATTATGAACAAAATTATGAAAGGATCGCTGCGTTGGTTCGGACATATGGAGTGCATGGATGGAGAAAGAATGGTTAAGGAAGTATACGTTAGTAATGTTAATGGAGTACGGAGTCGAGGCAGACCGAGAAAAACATGGCATGACCAAATTAATTCAGTTTTTAAGGTTGGTCATGTTAGAAGTCGGAGGAATCGACGTGCGTGTATGACTCGTATGAATATGGAGGAAGCCTGAGAGGTTTGCCAGGATAGAGTAATGTGGCGGTCTATTCTCTCTGCCTACCCCTGCGGGGAAACGGCGTGATGGTTTGTTGTTGTTGTTGTTGTCTCTTATGAATCTGTGTTCAAAGTTTCACACAAGGTTAAAATATATATTTTTTATAATTAATACGAATGAAAAAATCTGTTTTATGGAAGTTTTATTATATTATATGTGAATGACAAGTATCGCTTTTGTAAAGCTTTATTAATTGTCATTAGTATGAATTTTTTTGAACATTTTCATTCGTATTCTTAATTAATATGGAGTTTTTATTGTTCAAGAAACAATAAATATATTTTTTGTATTTATTTAAGGCATATTTATTCTCAATTAGGCTTTCCATTGTTTTTATGATAAAGGCAAAATGAAATCATCGGTTTTTGAGATACTAAATAATAATATATAATACAGAGACCGTCTAAAGATGGTAAATCAGAGGTTAGGTTATATTCTTAATATAACGTACTAAATAATTTTAAAATCGTGAAATATTTTGAAATCAGAGTTTTAATTATATTTAAAAAAAGAATACAAGGTGTAAATACAAATTGACAAGTATTTTAATATTATATTTAATAATGCCACATCCCAAATGAAGTGCTTAATACGAATGTGCAAACAATTTACTTAAAGTACTCATTTATATGAATACATGTAACAGTTGAAAAAGTATTTAATGTAGCTTTATAATATATGTTAACAAAAAACAGACAATATTGAATACTTGCGATGTTAGTGATACGATACGTGTAGCTTAAAATGAAATTTTTGTGGGGATTTGTGGTGAGAGTTGAAAGACGGCGGAGGTTTCAGCGTTTATTGCGGATCACGAGTAATTACACGTAACTGTATGATATACTCGTGATGGAGCGTGGCTGGATGTCGATAGCAGCGGGGCGGAGTCCGGTGGTAAGTCGTAGAGGATGAGGGCTCGCTGGGCGGTATCGTCGAGTGGCTGGAGCGAGGAGTCGTCGGAGGTTTCTCGTACGTAGACTGGGTAGTGGAGACTCGTGTCACTTCGAGATCGCGATACTGGCTGACGTTTAGAGTTGACTGACGTAGCTTCGTAGGTCGGCGGGGGAGGGAGTCCGATATCCCTCGTGGTCCGATATCCCAGAGTTGACTGACTGTTTTGGGTGCTCGGGAGTACTGCTTTTATATGCTTTGGTTTCGTCATCCGATGACCTGATCCGATGACCTGACCTAGTGACCAACTTGAAGAATTCGGGGCCCACGAATCATCAAATTTGATAATTAGGGCTTGGGTCGGCGTTTTTGTGTTTATTCGTGTCATATATTTCTTCATGAAATATGTTTATCTGGGTTATGCATTTAACCCCGACAGTTATATTTAAATATTGCATTAATAATACTCTTTAGTAATAAAATCATTTGAAGTGAGCGTTAAAATTAATTGGCTTATCTAATCTGAGAACACCGCTAAAAGCATCGATACAGAGTATAGACACGTGCAGTATCATTTAACCTATTCCAAAAGGTAAACACTTTTACCATATTATGAGCATTAGCCCCAAACGGCTCCCGTAATATGAATATTCATTACCGGTGGCTGTTAATAAACGCAATTCATGCAAGCAAACACAAAACCAATTTTCGACATAACAAGCTTATATTAATAAATTTCTTCGTTTAGAGGTTATTTTTGTAGTTTAATAAACAAACTGAAAGCAAGTTTATTACCCGTTGCATCTCAATTACAAAACATATCATACTATGCAATATTATAATCATACAAGAAGTCTTTAGTGATACATTTTATTGAAAACTAAATTTTAATAAAATAATCCTTAAGCTCCCCAGTAACACATTAGACTATCAATTCTTCTTATTTGTTCTCAGCGCTACATCCCGCTGCGGGATTATATACAATAACTACTAGTTGCAACCCGTAAAATATTCACGGAAGAAAAAATATTTTCTACCCCACAAATACTTGGTTCACTGAACAATCGTAATCTTTTATAAGCTTTAATTTTTAAGGTAAATCTTTTTTTTCTTCATATATGTTAAAAACTTATTGATTGACAACACCATATTGTTTTCCGTGAGTTTTCTGCACTACTGTCATACAAAAAAAGAACAGAATTCAAAATAATCAAAAAACTATCTCGGGCAAGCTCATCGTGTGCGCTTCAAATTACTCTCGGAAAGAATCGAAATATTCCTCTCTCGCTTTCTTGTATTCAAAAGATTATTGTACCCTTTCTTGACGATATCCGGATTTCGCCAAATTATATTCTGATATAACTATTACGACGCTGTTTAGAACTTAATTAAAATAATTCAAAGTTTTTTGATACAACTTCTAACAAATTTCTAAAATTCGCTATTGACAACAGCCAAAATATCAACTTGAACACATTTTTGACTATCAATTATAAAATTTCCTTAAACCTAAAAAGTTCCGGTGGGCACGAAGCCGATAAGTTCCTTAAAACAAATAAAGTGGTGTAAAAACAAAATATAAGAGCATATTCAAATATTTTCATGATGATACACTGAAAATTGAGCGCTTCAAATGTATCAAAAAATCTGAATCATAGAAATTTAACACTATTTTATTACAATGTTGAAACTCGGCGTTTACCCAATATTTTTGGTAAGAAGCAAATGTATATTTACAGAGTTATTGACTCATTTGAGCTTATGAGGTTAACAACTATTATAAAACCTGAGAATAAAATAATAAACAACCTTAAGGTTTATTTAATAGTATAATGTTTAATATCGTTTTGTAAAATTTATAATATTTAACACATTTTATATTTATAAGTATACAAAATAACATAAGCATTTTTTTTTGTTTCTTGGACAATGAAATAAAATATGAAGCAAGCGTCTATTTTAGTTTTATAATATATTTGGAGAGTGGAATATTTCGTTTCACACGGGGATATTAATAATCACACGTTCGATTCCTGCCACATTCGATGATTGCCTAGGAAGGCGAAAAATTCAATTGCATAAAATATAAGTGAATTTCTAAAATAAATGTTGTTTTCGTCAATATTAAATACACGCAAAGTTTATATTTATGACTGGGTAAACCGAACAAAAAATAACTTATAACAGTATTGAATTGCAATATCCGATATTCGCAAAGTACAATTTATCTGGATTAGATAATTTATCATTTTTGTGGGGTAAAGCTACAAGGATGATTGTGCTTTTATAGAAAGAAAGCCGAAATTTCATGAAAATACTTAGCTAATAGAAAGCTGCCGGGTATAAATGTATCAACAACGGGAAAACCGAAATTTTATAGACGAAAAAATCGTGGAGCTTACCCATAAAATAAAGATATGAAAAGCGGATTGGGCGGAAAAACGATTAAGTTTCAGAACAAAAAATAAACATCACGGATTTAACATCGGAGGAGGATGGTACATAAAAAAAATCACGAACAAGACGTACTTATTGACCAGGAAACATTAGTGAGATACTGTAAGTCTCAACAAGTGGTAATTTAGAAACAACGATAGATACAGAACACCAAAAATTATCTCTAGAGTGCTGCGTGAATTGATACTAAGAGGCAGACCAAGAAAATGATGGCCTGACTGCGTCGAGGAGGACTGGAGCAGATTTGGAAGATGTAGAGAATGGAGTAGTATTCCTAAGGATTTAAGCCAATATATAACATTTGTATCATAGGTCAATTTAATAACATTATTATAAGAGGGATGAAAGATAAGTTTTGGCAAAAAACAAAAATTCTGTATATTTCATATTATATTATTAACTAGCTGACCCGACGAACTTCGTACCGCCTCACAATCAATAAATGTTGTGTTAACTTATTAGCTAAATTTAATTCACCTTTTTATTGAATTACAATTAATACTTAAAATGAATTAAGTTCACGAAATGTGCAAAAGTCAAAATAAAAAATATTAATTACAATGGAATATAATTCACGTGGAAGCCTGCATGAATACTTAAAATGAATTATAAATTGTTAATTAAAAACTTTGTTTTATGTATCACAATTGTTTTTTTATTTTTTCGCGACAATATATTCAACCAAAGTGGAATCTACCAGATTAATTGTGAGGATTGTGATGCCTTGTATATTGGAAAGACGGGTCGATCATTTTGAAGAGGTTATATGAACACAACATTTAATACAAAAACAGAATCATTGTGTGAATTTTGACCATTCAACCAAAGTGGAATCTACCAGATTAATTGTGAGGATTGTGATGCCGTGTATATTGGAAAGACGGGTCGATCATTTTGAAGAGGTTATATGAACACAACATTTAATACAAAAACAGAATCATTGTGTGAATTTTGATCATCATTTCAATACCAAAAACACATTTTTTTGCATATAGCAAACAATTTTTAAAAAAATTGAGAAATTAGAAAATTGAGAAATTTTTAAAGCAAAGACATGTAAATTGAATGTTATAAATAACCAAATTCCAGCTTATTCCCCCTTAGTATATATGTAGTACATTAAAAACTTTTCCTTTATACAATCTACCAAAAAAATATTAATACTACCTTCCACTTTTGTCCCTTTCTTACTAATGTAATCTGCTTCCTTATAGTGTTTATCGTCTTTAATATATTAGGATTCATCGTTTTTGACTCTATATTATGTATGATTGTTCCTTCTAATTACTGTTTTAATTATTATTATGATTATTATCATTCTTATTATTTTATTATTATAAATAAATGAATTTAATATAACAATACAACAACAACAACAACAAACCATCACGCCGTTTCTCCGCAGGGGTAGGCAGAGAGAATGGACCGCCATACTACTATATCCTGGCACACCTCTCTAGCTTCCTCCACATTCATACATTGAGTCATACACGCACGTCGATTCTTCCGGCTTCTGACATGACCAACCTTTAATATTTGATTAATTTGGTCATGCCATGTTTTTCTCGGTCTACCTCGACTCCTTACACCATTTACATCGTTAACGTATACTTTTTTAACCATTCTTTCTTCACCCATGCGCTCCATATGTTCGAACCAACTCAACGAACCTTTCATAATTTTGTTCATAATACCTTCTTTCGCTCTACATTCCTTCCTAATATCAGCATTTGAGATTCTGTCATACATCGTTCTACCACACATACGTCTTAGGGACCTCATCTCTACCGCATTTATTCTGCTCTCATCTTTCTTCTGCCAGTTCCATGCTTCGCTCCATACATAAGGGTTGGGACCGGAACTCCATTGTGAACGGCCATTTTCGCTTTCATTGATAAATTCTTGTTTTCAATAACTACTTTTAAAGCTCCATTCACTTTGTTACCCGCACCAACCCTTCTTTCAACATCACTCTCCGTTCGGCCATCCGCTGTGAACATGCTACCTAAATACACAAATTCCCTCACCTGTTCCAAGTTCTCTTCATTTACACTTATATTACAAACTGTCATTTGCTCTTCCCTTTAAAAAACTAACACCTTTGACTTTCCGACATTCATCAAAACACGTTAAAACAATTAAATAGCAGACAACATAATTTTGAATAAGTGTGATCCATCAATGAACTCCGTTTTCATCATTAGCATCATCATTTGCAGAGTTTGATGATTCAGTGTCCTTATCAATTGAAAAAAGAAATTCCTCGTCTTCATCTAGCCAAATATTTCGTTTATTAAGTACTCGCGGCTGCATTTCGTATGGTAACAATTCTCTGGACCGAATGTACACAGATACACCTATAAAATCAATACAAAATATACAATACGTATTTTTATTATTATTCACTAATCATAAATCGGTTATTTAATCTCTACGGAACACTCATCTGTCATCTTTTTCGAATGGAATTAATGGCGCAAATATTCTCTGCTCTCCTTCACAAAAGGGGGGTTAACTTTTAGAATTGTCTCTCTTATACTGATTTTTATAACTTTGGGCATTGTTAATCTAAAATTAATAAAGAAAACCAAAAATCCCGGCGACGATTTAAACATAGCCTCAAATCTATCACATTGACATCTGGCATCAACAATACACCACCTACAGGCGATACCGAAACTAAAATAGACGCCATTTTGATATTATACTATTTACTCTTAAGTCAAATTTAGTCAAATGTATGACAAATATAATTAATTTTAAATCATTTAAGTGATTTTTTCAAATGTTTTAATAATTATTCTGTTATCCGGAACGGAGACAAATCCAGCAAATATAAGATCTTCAAAATTGGTCCAGCCGTTCTCGAGTTATAAATGGTGTAACTAACACGATTTTTGACTTTGTTTTATATATATAGATAATTTGTGGAAAGGTATTATTGCAATTAAAAGCAAATTTCGTTTTTAACATTCGAAGTCGAAGATATAATTTAATTATAATACATTACAATTAACTGATTTAATTTAATTACTGATTCCGTTTCTGGTTCTGATTTTGATAATTTGATTTGGTTCATGCGGTTCTCCCGTAAATTTTGAGATATTTCGTGTAAAAGTGAATTATTTTGGTTAATTTGATTGTTGCCACATTTTATAATAGTCAATTGTTACACGTAATACGATATTAATAATTAATAATTTTGACAGGTTATTTGTTGTTTCTTGAACAATGATGTAAAACTCAATATTAAATAATTAATACGAATGAAAACGTCAGTTTTCAAGAAGTTTTATTATATTTTATGGGAATTGACATGTTCCGCCCTTCTAAGGCATATCAAATGGTAATTATTATGTTTGATAATGCCTTAGAAGGGCGAAACATGTCATTCCCATAAAATATAATAAAAAATCTAGAAAACTGTCATTTTCATTCGTATTAATCATTAATTTTGACAGGGGTTAAAATAATTTTTTCATTTGTTTCGTTTGTTCCAATGACAAATTGAATAATTTGTTCAATATTATTTTAAAGTTCTTGCTGGTGTTGGATTGTTTTAAGTGCCTTATTACAGCTAATTAAAAAAAACGGTGGAAAAGTGGAGTAACAAATTATATTAAATTGAGTTCAAAAGTTCTTGCAAGAGTTGGATTGTTTTAAGTGCCTAATTACAGTTATTTAAAAGAACGGTGGATGCGTGGAATATACATCAAATAAATAGAAAAGTCCGGATCGTTCAGCTGACAACATGTCCACCATCTAAAATAACATTATGTGTTATATTATTTAAATTTCGTTATTTTATTTATAGTATTTGTTTTATTATAGATTTATTTATTTTGTGAACTTGGACGATCGAAATGTGCGCGTGAGATGCTTATTGGTGGCGATGAGGTTTGCAATCTATCGCACCGCGTCTCCCGCGGGCGTGAAAAGAGAAGGATGCGGCATTTCGCATCGGTTAAAGTGTGGCAGTCCATTCTTTCTGCCTACCTCTTCGGAGAGACGGCGTGATGGTTAGTTAGTTAGTTAGTTAACTTTTTTTAAAATAAAATCATTTTTTCCCTCGTACCACTGGTCCCCTGAGCCGCGAAGGTGCAAAAAGCTTTAACTGTAGACCACATAACCACATCGACCCGGTCAACAATGAAATGGCTCCCACCCCTAGACTTGATAAATCTCAATGAGTTTTAGAGCTCTTTTATTAAGTGCGGTAAGTGCGGTAAGCCACACTTGGAGTTGCGTAGCTTCATTATAAATTAATTTGCCAATAAACTGCTCCAATGGGTAAATAACAGCAAATCCCATAACACTTTAGCCCTCACGAGACCCAATGTTGACCAACCCCATGTTGATAAATTAATTATCGAAATGATTCCTACCACTTGCACTGCCGTATAGCTTCATTACAATGATTGCGGCACTGCCTAACAATAAACAAACCTGAATGTTTTTCTTTTATCATTTCTTTTCAATTGATAATGCCTTAAACAGGTAAAATATGTATATATATATACATAAATTATTATAAAAATTCAAGAAAACAGGCTTATTAATATTTTAATATGGAGTTTAACATCATTGTTCTAGAAACAATAAATATTTTGTTCTTCTTCATAATAGTTTTGTATATACACATTATAAATTAAATATGATACTCAAAAATTGAGATTCGGAAAGAAGTCTTTTAAAAAACAAATTTATGAACATTTTCCAGGCATTAATAATAACTAATTAATTAAATTTTATATGGAATTACATGTTTCGCCCTTCGTAGGCACATAAATTCACATTTGAACGCCTTAGAAGGGCGAAACATGATGAGAAATGGTAAAGCAGATTCTGTACAAAAATAATAATAATAAAAATACTGAATTTAAATATGAATGTGAATATAATTTTTTTATTAGTATAAAGAAACGTTTTGTTTCTTAATGTTATAATAATACAAATAAGTTTTTTTAATTGTATATGTAAAGTTATTTTTGAGATAAGGTTTTTCTTTTGCATTTCTTATTTAAAACTAAACAAAAAAAGCATTATAACTTTTTAAGAGTATGTACTATATAAATAGAAGACAAATACTCGAGATTGCAGATGCTTTCGTGGAAAAAGATATCCATTAAGGACAGTCATTATTTATTCTAGAATTTGAATCTTGTAAAGTTCTAATACGTTAATGCTATCAGATAAACGTTTCTTGGATCAAAATTTCATATTCTGTTTTAAAACTTTTCTGGGTAATCGGAATAAGAAATTTGGTAACATCTGTTACGAAAATCCAACAGATATGAACTCAAAAAGAGTTAACGTTTCGCGCTATTTTAAAAATAAACATTTTAATTTTGTAATTCTTTACGTTTGGAAGTGAAACATAAAACTGGCAAATGATGGATGAATGTAGAATAAATGCAGTAGAAATAAGATCTCTTAGACCAATGTGTTAAAAATCTGTGTATGATAGAGTGTCAAATGAAAATATAAGAATTGAATACAGTGCGAATGAAAGTATTATGAACAAAATAACGAAAGAATCATTAAGATGGTTTGGACACATGGAAAGAATGAATAAAGAAATAATGGTAAAAAAATGTATATGTTAACCATGTAAACGAAACTAGAAATAGATAATCATAAGGAAAACGCGGCACGATAAAACAAACCAAATACTTAATATCGGCCATGTGGGGATTCAGAGAAATCGACGTGCATGCGTGACACGGTGTATTTATGATATTTTTTTTTAAAAGACTAAAGCCAAGGATTTGAATCGATGACATATAAATTTATTTTACAATCTTCAATATGAGCAGAAAATAGATTATTATTATGAAGAAGGAATATGGTTGTGTCCAGGCTTGACCCAATGTCCCCTGGATCAGAACCCCAGGGTTCTATTCCCTAGACCACCACTTGCCAACCAACCAGCAACTGGCACATGTATCTACGATGAGAGATCTCGGGATCATCTATGAGAGTAGGCTGACTTTTCGTGCACATGTTGAGAGGATTTGTGGCACTGCACTGAAGATGTTGGGCTTCATCGTCCGGACCGGCAGAGTTTTCAGGGATCCCAATGTGCTCAGAGTCCTATACAACGCATTGGTTCGGAGCAGACTCGAAAGTGGTTCTGTGATATGGAGTCCTCACGAGGCGAGATATTCCGTTATGCTGGAGAGGGTTCAGAAAAAAGTTCTAAGGTATCTCTACATGAGGGAGTATGGTAGCTATCCTTGGCTCTTGTTACGATAATATTTTTTAATCGAAACCATCTTAATGATCCTTTCTTTATTTTGTTCATAACACTTTCATTTGCCTACATTCACTTATTTTATTTACATTTGATAGAGTTTTGAATGTTTATTGGGATATATTAAAGAATATTGACAGTAGAAAATGTACAGTAATGAAATTGGTGACAGTAATTTAAAAATTGACAATTGAACTTTGTTTTTGATCAGAATTCAATGAAACTTTATTATTTGAGTGCGTTATTAAGTCAAGAGTAGTCTATAAGCAAAAACAAAGAGAGTTATAGTGAAGTGAAGCTTCTGATGACAAAAGTAGGATGAAAGTAAAATAAAGCTGTAGAATTGAAAACTATGAGAATAATGTGAGGGAAAACGACGTATAATAGAATACCGAACGATGAAATAAGGAAGCAATGTAAGACAGATGATTGCATCAAAAGTAAAATTAAAAAAGGATCCCTGAAATTGTTTGGAAATATGGAACGAATGGATTAGATAAAAATCGTTAAAATGTTGTATTAAAATAATGTGAGTGTGAAGAGAAGAAAGACCAAGTTAATCAAATATCAAAAGGCGACCATATTTGAAGTCGGAAAAATCGACGAGGGTGCATGTTACGATGTATGAATGTAGAGGAATCTAAAGAGATACATCAGTAAAGAGCAGTATGACGGTTCATCCTCTCTGCCTACCACTCTGGGGAAATGGTGTGATGTTAAGTTATTAACTATGTATTTTTTAGTACTTTTCAAATAGTTATAACGGATTCGATTGTATAGAAAATCGAATATGCCCACACCTACACATTTGTATTAAATGCATAAAAGCAGCGCCATATTCTGTCAGAGAAAGGGATGAAATTTTTGAGGGGCCGAAATTTAAACTAAAATACCCACGCAAGTACTCGGCACTCGAAAAAAAAAATCAATTGCTGAGCTGCCAAACGGCAGGATTCGTGATTAAAATTTTAGATTGGTAAAAGCGGGAATCAATAGCGCAATTTTAAAAATTCTTTCCAAGTGTTCCATTTTGGGTCCATAAAATACATTACATTGACGCATTTTTATAAATTTTAAAGTTCTTTTTATTCAATTAGCCCGACCATTGAATAGGTCATATACATTTAAGAAATAAATAAATAAAACTTGGTTTTAAAGTTTTTCGTCATTTAAACATTGGTAATGTTACTTATGCGTGATGATAATGATGCATGTTACTTAATTGTGTACTAAGGACTTGAATATTATGCTTAAGCTGGAAATGATTGAGTAGATAATATCAATATGTAACTAACTAACTAACCATCACGCCGTTTCCCTGGAAGAGTAGGTACAGATGGACTGCCAAACTGTTCTATCCTGACATACTTTTCGAGCTTCCTCTATTTTATATTATATAATTATTTTTATTATTATTATCGTTTTATTGAATCGCTCTTTACATCATTGATTAACATGACATGTGATAGGTAGCAATCTATCGCCATTTTATTGTAACGTGAATTCTATACCAGACCAAATACAGTGTGACAATCACACTGCCATCCTGGAATTGAACCTGTGACCTTCTATGCGACAGTCACAATAGCACTTGCCACCCGGTCACGAAGGTCGTGAAGATGCACGAGTGTACAATCTAGGCAAAAAACGTTTACTAGGAAACTTGTGAAAAATAATGCTCGAGCTAAATTAGAAACATGTGTGAGCAAATTTATTTGCTAAGAGAAAATTGTTTTATTGATACAACTAATGTTTGTATATCAATATATCCATAATCTTACGTATAATGAACATGAAAGCTATGTTTTATGCGTTAACAATCTATTCTGGCTGAGTCAAAGCTTTTCTTCCAGTATTTAATGTAGGCTACATGAAATAAATACACGAGTTCGCGAAGAAACTCACAATTAATAAGAAATATACGTATAAGTTTAAATCCTCCCCTTCGATCTGCAAAATATTGGTCCCGCGATGTCGTATATCACGCTTTAATCCACCGAAGAAAATAAATGGCAATGATTGAAATAAACTCGCTTCAAATAAATTAACAATCTTCAGCTTGAAATGCATTCGAGAATACGATTTCATAATTTTGCATTCAACGCTATAAACGTCAATGGTTACATATTCTAAAAGCGTTAAGTTTAATATACGATCTCACCATTTAAAAAAGTAAAAAATCTTAATTGTTTTGCGAATATGACACAATGTTACGTTTTTTTTAAATATAATAATTGTTTAATCCACTTTTTTGTTTATTTTCTCGACATGTTTCGGAGGTAACTTTCGTCGTCAGGTGAACGATATAAATTATGTTAAATAAAATTAAATTAAAGATGAGGAATGAATTGAAATTATTTTTTTGGTTTAATTTTTTATTTTTCGAATGAGCGTTGGTGAGTGATTAGGTACTTTAAATCTGGGTAGGTCTTCAGCTATTGATTTCGTATTTATTTTAAATAGGAACATAAAAAACAAAAGACAACAGATGTCAAAAACAAATTAGCGATATTGGTTCGTAGTTTAATATATTTTTTGTGTGTATGGTTTGCATATCCAAACTGAAAAAAAATACTATTGTTAGAAGTATTGTAATGTGACGAGACATGAACTGAAAAGCATCTAACCATCTTACACCACAATTATATTGTAGATATATATGTTAGGCTTTTTAGTAAAATAATTTGACAAAATAGTGCGCATGTAAAACAGTGTTCAAATTAGTAAAAAATAATATTTTTGGAATTCCATAGTGATAACGTATTTGATTATATTGTGATAAAGTTAATTATCTAAATGAAAGAATGGAATACAAACTATGTATAAATGGAATACAAACTTTCTCACATGCAATCTTTATTAATTATATCTCAGCAAAGAGCGAATTAATGATACTTAAGAAACCAGAATGTGGAAAGCGACGGAAAACTACCACATAAAAAGGCCCGATCGATATTCCAAGAACCATCAAAGATATTTAACTATGCTGCAAACCAATCCATTAGATTGAAACTAGCGAAGAAGAAGAAACTAAACTTGAATATTCCTTGTGACATCATGTATATTCATACCGTTAGTGAATCTGAAATGCGTTGAAAATGCAAGAACATTTTACAATTGGATGAAATGTATACGTTGTGAGTTGATTATCTTCCTTGCATACATTATCTGCATACGACGTGCTACCGCACCGCGTCAGAGTTTGTAGTTGTCTTGAAACAACGCAATTTCTAAAACACTTCCGAAAACAGGCACCCATGTACGTGGTCTGTTAATAAACTGCATTATTCAAATATGGTTTAGTACAATAACGATGCTGTTCGCATGTTGGGGGGCTGTTTGCTATTCATAGGAGCTTATTGGTCCGAATAGTGGATAAAAGGCAACAGAATAACTTATTTTCTGGTATAATAACTGTAGGTTTTATATTACCAAAAATTGTATGTTACTCTAGTATATATATGTATACAAGTACAATAGAAATTCTGAAAGATGTTCAAAGGCGGTATATTTTGGTGGGATCGCGCTGTTTCTTTGTGTTATTTGGATATTTTATATTATTTTTACGCTATTACACTTGGGTACTTCCAGTACTGACATTTGGAGCAGAAACGCTAATCCTCACCAAGTCGACCATAAGGAGACTCCGTGTAGCACAGAGGAAACACGAAAGAGCCATGCTACACGTAAGACTCTCAGACCGGATAAGAAATTCTAAAATACGTAGAAGGTCGGAAGTAACAGATGTCGTCGCAAGGGTAGCGAAGCTTAAATAGTCATTTGCGGGACATGTTGCCAGATTGGTAGACGATAGATGGACCAGAAGGGTGGTAGAGTGGAGACCCTGCGAAGACAAACGAAACAGAAGGAGACCCCCCCCACACGATGGTCCGACAATATTGGAAGAATTGCTGGCGATTGGATGCAAAAGGTACAAGACAGGGATACGTGGAGAAGTATGGGGGAGGCCTATGTACAGCAGTGGACGACAACGGCTGTTTAAGTAAGTAAGTAACAGTATTTCACTAAGTTTTGATTGGGAATACTTAAATGTAAAACATTTATTATTTTACTTATACTTCTTGTTCTCCTGTTGTCATGTCGGTTACTATCTAACGTTAACTATCACTTGAAATTAGGCATTTATTCTGGAAAAACTATCCTTGAAACATTCAAGTTTTGCCGTGTCTGGGGCCATTAGTTTTATTCCTCTTTCTAGTGATGACCTGAGGAATGATATCTACAGCCATTTCCTCTTGCTTTCTCTGGTGGATTTTCTGTTGGGTTTGCCTTCCTATGGCAAGATGAATCCAGTTTATGTTGCTGTCAATTCGCCATAAGTTCATTCTCTATTTGCTATGACACTGATTGTAATATCAGTAGTGACATTTTCCAGGGTTTTCGGGATCTAAGATACTTATCCTGGAAGCTAGAGATCTTGAGTTGGCCGTAGCGTTGTTAATGTCACGCTCAGAGTGTCAGAAATTAAGACGCTCGGATATATCTGGCAAGACACTGCAAGAGAGGATAAGGAATAGACGGATAAGGGAGATATGCGAGGTCGAGAATGTCGATAGGTGGGGAAGGCAAAGGAGAAGATACTGGTATGCACACGTGAGGAGAATGGATCCATCCAGACTCCCCTTCATTGTGTTGCACGGCCAGCCCCATGGTAGACGACCCCCGGGCAGACCATCAAAGAGATAGATCGACAGCTGGGAGTTGACTACGCAGGAGGCCAATAATTCCTATTAAGAAACAGGCCACTAGGCCTACACTTAGAATAAGAAAAGAAAAAAAACTTTTTAATATAAATATTTGTGGAATAATGTACCAATCAGTTATTATTCAAATACCGTTTTTACCAGCTTGTTTGATGAATAAATATTCCGTAAAAAATTTTAAGTACTCAATTCTCTACATTTCTTTATTGATGTTGGTGATTGAAATTTCTTGGTAGAAGTTCATTGTAAATAATGAAAATAAAAAATAAAAAAATTTAAGAATTTTTCTATGTTTATTTTTAGTGTAAAATCTACTTATTAATTTTCGTCTTCGACCTTCACCAGAAGAAGATTTTTTATTATTTTTTTTCATTAACTACATTTCTTTGTTATAATTTTTTTTTATTTGATAACTTGTAATCTACTTTTATAAATATTTCCATTTACATTACTCATTGAATTTTTTCAGAGCAATTCATTATACGTGGTATTATAAATAACAGTGAAAACAAGTAAAATGGGACAAATGGATTATTAAAGAACCTCAATACAATATGAAGATTGTTAATAAAATCAAGAACCATCAATAGAGGTGAACAGAATCAAAATATATTTTTTTCTTATGTTAATTTTAATAATTAATATTACCGAAATTTGTCATATTTACCAATTAAATTGTTACCCAGACGAAACCTCAGCGGGAGCGAAACCGGTTGGTTTTGACAAACATAAAGTGATATAATAACTAGTAAACGTGTTTTAAAATTAATTAATATGAATGAAAACTTCTGTTTTCTAGATGTTTGATATATGTTATGTTAATAACATGTTTCACCTTTCTAAGGTATTATCAAATATTTCGAAAAATGTCATATTTACAAATTAAATTAATAACATAATATAATAATTATAATGT
This sequence comes from Lepidostoma basale, assembly GCA_022606425.2. Taxonomy (NCBI): domain Eukaryota; kingdom Metazoa; phylum Arthropoda; class Insecta; order Trichoptera; family Lepidostomatidae; genus Lepidostoma; species Lepidostoma basale. The sequence continues at coordinate 164,651 of JAHDVF020000207.1, forward strand.
CCTACAGAGGCGAAACGTTTCATTCGCATAAAATATAATAAAACTATTACAGTATAAAATAGAGGATTTCATTCAATTATTTAATATGGAGTTTTACATAATTCTTTAAGTAACAATAAACATGTTAAAATTTAAATGTGGCCACGTGATTAATCGTAAATTTTGACGTGCGATGTATGCATGTTGAGGAATCAAGAGAAGTATGTCAGGAAATAACAATATGGCGTTCCATTATTTCTTCCTACCCCTTCGGAGCGACGATGTGATGGTTAGTTTGTTAGTTAACTAACTAACTAACTTACCATCACGCCGTCTCCCCGGAGGGGTAGGCAGAAAGAATGGAACACCACACTGTTCTGTCCTGACATACGTCTCTCGCTTCCTCTACATTCATACATCTTGTCATGCACGCAAGTCGGTTTTTCCGACTCCTCACGTGACCGACATTCAATATTTGATTGATTTGATCGTGCCACGTTTTCCTCGGCCTTCCTCTATTTCTAGCTCCGTTCACGCCGTTTACATATACCTTCTTTACCATTATGTCTTCACTCATTCTTTCCATGTGTCCAAACCATCTTAATGACCCTTTCCTTATTTTGTTCATAACACTCTCATTCGCACCACATTCACTTCTTATACTTGCATTTGTCACTCTATCATAAACAGATTTGCCACACATTCGTCTTAGAGATCTCATTTCTACTGCATTTATTCTACATTCATCCTTCTTTTGCCAGTTCCATGCTTCACTTCCATACATAAGGGTCGGCACAAGAACACCATTGTGCACTGCCATCTTAGCTTTTTTGGATAGGCTTTAGTTAATTATTCAAAATATAAATATTTATAATATAAGGTTTCCTGATGGTTTTCAGCAACAATTCTAAAAGCACGAGCCGTCCTTGATAATATGAGACCCTGGTTATCCAATCTAAAATTCAGCTTTCAGAATATGAATGGAGCATTTCAAACATTGGTGTTAGAGGTAAAAGCTTTACTACAAAGAGAGTAAATAGAGTTTTCTATACTAATTCTATATTTTGTTACTAATGTTAGTTTTCTCTACTTATTCTATATAGTGTTCACTATTATACAGCTGTACTTAAAACCTTAAAAAAAATTCGCTTATGATAAATTTCCATGCGCCTTTATATAAGTACACCGGAGATCGGAATAATATCTGTTTCGTAATAACAGAGTAATTGAACAAAATCTGATTCGTTAATCTATTCTATTAAAATATTATTTTTCGCTAGATATGCAAATAAAGATATTCCACATTATAATTGTAACTTCTTTTGGTGCCATGTCAGGTCACCCAACGTTGGCGATCATTGCAACAAAGGCATTTCTGTCATGCGCCACTTGGATAAGGTTCTATATTCTTGTAATTGCTGTCCATTATTTTATGTTCTGCAGCCAAGACAACTGCCTTCTACCAACTCCCCGATATCCCTCCACTTTACCCAATTATATTATTATTATGATTATTATTATTATTATTATTTTGTTGAAAAAACTCCTTACATCATTACAGCGAGAGCCAAATCGATGTAATGGGTGAAAAAAATATATCAAAGGAAATATACATAGAACCTTACGAATAGGAAAAGCCAGTTATTTGCTTGCTGCCTTTATCGTAAGGGCATTTACGAACTCGCCATAATTGCATCCAAAGAGTCTTTTGCAACCTTATTTAAGAAACGAATCGTTTTCAATACAGGAGAACTTCGAAGGGCCTCTGTGCGGCAATTTGAGGCATAAAATAATATATGCCCCCTTGCTCTGCTATAACTATGGGGAACGTACAGATTTAGCTCTCTCAGTATTCCTGGATTGAAAATACCTCCAGATAACAGTTTAAAAAAATGCTTTCCCAGAAAGATCATTCGACGAGCTTCAAGAGTGTTGAGAGTCCTGAGAGAAACAGTGAGGGGTACAAAATATGATAACAGTTATACTCCCTGAGGTATAAATACTTTAAAAATTGTTTCTGGATCTTTTCAAGCTCCAAGATGACTGTTCTTTCTCTAGGGTCGAGATCAGTCGAATGAGGTGTTATTTTTCGCCCCTTAGCACATGACCCAAATTCAATTCTATATAGCTGATAATTGTGAAAACTTTCAAACATTTTTTATGTGTTACGCTATTAAAAGTCGTATTGTGATTTTTATGTTGGTATCACAATTTTTTTTAGTGATGTGTGAAAATGACATATTGTATAAAATCTTATGTCGAACTCGTTTGAATCGATTGAAATTAATATCAACATTATGATGTGATGATCGTGTCGATTTTGGAATAACATTTTTTATTAAAATTTTCTTATTGTTCTGAGAGAATTAAAATAAAAAAATATTTAAATAATTTTGAGGAGAAAATATTTTCATTCTCGAAACTTAAAACTGATCAAATAGTCATTTTAAATAAAAAATATTTATGAAGATGTTATTAATCTATTTTAAAATCGGTTTATCATATACATTGATTGTTTTAAATGTTATTTTTTGTCTTGTTGATTTGTTCAGAATTAGTTTCATGTTTAATATTTCGTTTAATAAGCGGTCATGAGATATTTTGCAAATTGAAAAACGATTTTTATTATTTTAAGATGATCCAACCTTTTCTGAATATAAAGTATACTATTAAACGACTTGCTTGTTCGACAGCGATTATAGAAACGTGAAGTTATCATAGAATAAATGCTTTATTGTTGTATTATGTAATTTTCTTGATCAAATTTTCTTGTAAAAATTTTTCACAAGATTTCAAAAATTGTTTTACAATTTATAAATACATATTTTTTTATTGCTATTATTGTAAAAATATTCTTATATACAATTAAGAATATTTTTTTGAAAACTCGTTTGATTAATTTTTTGTATATTTTTGTTTCAGGTGAGTACAATGATTCAACTTGACTACGAGCAATATTTCTGTCAAAATCACCCATAAGGTAAATCACGTTAATATTACAATTGCTTATCTCATATTTACCATTCATTATGAAAAAGATGTTATAAACACTACACGTGTTAACAATGATTTCAATGGTTAAAACTCCTTTAAAAGTCTAGTTACTAATGAGTTGGTTGATAATTTCCTTTTCTGCTATGTCGTAGAAAATATAATACACAAAACCAATAATCTTAAGGTAACTAACTAACCATCACGCCGTCTCCCCGAAAGGGTAGGCAGAAAGAATGGACTGCCACACTTTAATCGATGCGGCACTCCATCCTTCTCTTTTCGCCATCGCGAGAGACGCGGTGTGATGGGTTGCGAACCTCATATAATATAATGCAATATCACAATAATTATTATTTTATAAATTAACTGTTTTTTTTTTTTTTAATTTTCCGTTCATTTTTCTGTACATGTTTTGTTGAAGGTTTTATATTAAAAATATTTTCAACTATTAATATCGTATCCGAGTTTATATTTTCAATGATGAAGGTGTAAAACCTTCGAAACATGTTGAGAATATTAACTCAAAAATGTAAAAAAAAACTGGGTTTTAATTTATAAATAAAATTCGACAAAATTAAGTTAGTCAGTAGTTATAATAATACACACAGTACGTCACAAAAGTTATTCTTGGAAATTTTCACGAAACCGTTATTCTATAATCTGAAAATGGCACAAAGCTGTTTTCATCCATTAGTCAGCCGTGTTCATAAGAGCGCTTGCAGCTAAGATAGCAGTGTACACACAATTAATCTGGTCTTTGTTGACGTGAAGTTGTTCCACTAGAAACACGATCCCATCCCTAGCATGCTTCGCCCGCGAGTAACTAAGTTGTACTCCTATTGCCTCCTAGCCTTGACTTTATGGTTATGCGGATTTTGGTATAGTACAAGGATAATGTAAGAAACTCGTAATGTACTATTTGCATATACGAGTATACTTAATAAGATATACAAAAATGTTTGAATACATTTATACATATCAGAAGCATGAAAGAAACTTTAAGATAGTCATCACTTTGTGTTGTGAATTCATAATCGAATGGTTTTTAAAACATTGTATTTTCACAACACCCTATTGCGATTTTCACAAAAATGTTTTTTTCACCCTTTTCCTCGGTGTAGAAATTTTATTTAAATTAGATTTTTTTTATAAAATTTCTAACTAACTAACTAACTAACCATCACGCCGTCTCCACGAAGGGGTAGGCTGAAAGATTGGACTGCCACACTTTTCTTTCCTGACATATTTCTCTCGCTTCCTCAACATTCATACATCGTGTCAAGCACGCGCGTCGATTTCTCTGACTCCTAACATGGCCGACATTCAATATTTGATTAGTTTGATCATGCCGCGTTTTCCTCGGTCTTCCTCTACTTCTGGTTCCATTTACATCGTTAACATATATTTTTTTACCATTCTTTCTTCATTCATTCTTTTCAAACCATCTAAATGATCCTTTCATTATTTTGTTCATAACACCATCATTCGCACCGCATTCTCTTCTTATATTTTCATTCGACACTATCATACAAATAGTATGCACACATTCGTCTAAGAGATCTCATTTCTATTGCATTTATTCTACTTTCAACCTTCTTTTGCCAGTTCCATGCTTCGCTTCCATACATAAGGGTCGGTAGAAGAACACCGACTTTTTATTTAGAGATTTTTTATTTATTTAAATCTGCAATTTCAATATTTAAAATAAAAATGACTTTGTGAAGTGATGCAAGTTGTCTCGAATAAGAACCATCCTGAACCACCTTGTTTACAGCAAAATAGATTGCATTCTCTATTTGCCATGTACAATGTAAACAAAACAGTTGCACACGAGTCGACGGGAGATGAAATAAATGAAATACAGGTGCGCCTGACTACGTCTGCCGTGAGTTGATTCGTTTAAAGTTGTGACTGATGTTAAATAATTTATCCTGTTTCGAATTCTTTCGAGTGATATTCTCTGAAAGTGGCATTGTTCGAGAGTTGAAGAAATGTTGGTACCGTAAGCTGAGCGTAAGAAATGTGTTTTCTTTATTTCTTAGAGTTTACTTTTTATTTAATGAAATTCCTACATATTTTCTTTTCTCAACGTTCAAGATAAATAACAAGGCTCTATCAATTCAACCGTTTTTTTTTTAAGTTTCAATTCTAGAGATTGGTTTGCAGTAAAGTCTATGAACATCTATGCTGGTTCATGGGATGCCACTTGGATCTTTTAATGTGGTAGTTTCTCGCACATTTTTACATATTAATATTATATTATTATCATCATTATTTTGATGAGTTGCTCTTTAGATCATTACAGCACGATCCAAATCGATGTAAGGCATTAGAGCTATTATATTGATTCTCGTGACATGTAATAAGTAGCATACATATCTACCGCTGTTTAATTGTCATGTGAATTCTACGCCAGACCAAAGACAGTATGACGATTACACTGCCATCACCAGGAATCGAACCCGGGACCTTCGGTGCGGTAATCAAAGCAAAGCAGTCAAAGCAATATATTACACCAATTACTGTATGCATATGAGGCGTATAGAAACAAAGACGGCAATGTCAAGCTAAATACGAAAATGAGTTAAATATGCAGTTTGATAGAGAAAATTTATTAAAATCTGAGTGTACATTTGGTTTGAAACAAATCCGCCATTAAAACATACATTTTAAACTTTTTAAAATCAGATATGAAACAAACCCGGTAGTGTCAACAAAATTTTAGAACAAAAGCGGCAGTTACTAAATGAACCAATCGGAAAGCGAGAAATGGCATTTTTCAAGATGGCGTCCCATACAAATATCGTTCGTAAACGACCTGCTGTATACAGAAAAAAAAAACGCAGTTTTGTAACTTATGTGTGCTTGTATGAGTAAATGGGGTTATTTCTCTTAATTAAATAATAATTAAATAAAACGATGTTTTTTAACTACTTCCACTTTTGTCTTTATTTAGACAGCGACCGGTTTCGCCAGGCTCGCTGGCATCGATAACCAGTCTGTCGTGCCAGCGAGCCTGGCGCTAAGAAAAAGTGAAAGTAGTTAAAAAACATCGTTTTATTTAATTATTATTTAAAATGAACTTCCATCAAGAGATTTCAGTAAAATCATTTGATTATTCTCTAAATTATGTATTTTATTTTCATTGCAATTAGATTAAGCTTAATTGTATGTACTGACTTATCATGAAATTCTAAATTCAAAGTATTTGGAATTCTTTCATTGGTTAAGAAATAAATCTGGATCAATTTATATGAAAAGTATAAATCCTCTTTTCATTCTTTCTTGCAAAGCCGCACGCTTCACTACACTTCACAAGATTATTAAACATTGTTTAATAATGTAAAGTTAAACTCCTTAAGAAATCCGAATGGAGAAATGCGATTTGGAATGAAATAGAATTTCTTTTTAATATGAAATTTCTTTCATCTGTTTCCGTTTTCGCATTATAATCCCCTCGAAATATCGTTATATAATAGTATTGCTGGAACACCCACGGGAGGTGATCCGTCACGAAAGAGGAGAGTATTTTTGTAAAATTGTATATTTTAAAATATAATACGGTTTTTCGTCCATGTCGAATAGCTTTGTCGTTATTGATTCATTGGTAATGTTACTTCATGCGTTGCGAAGGACTTGAATATAACGCTTAAATTGGAAATAATAGGTTCGTATCAATATTGAACTAATTACCTAACCATCAAGCCGTTTTCCAAGAGGGAAGAGCAGTTGAACCGCCACTCTGTTCTATCCTGACATTTCTCTCGCGCTTTTTCTACATTCATACACCGTGATACCCACGTCTTTTTGTCATGCCGCGTCTTCCTTGGCCTCCTGGATTTAATTTTCCACTTACTCTACTTATTTGTATCTTTTTAACCTTTCTTCCCCAATCCATTCGTTTCGTAGTGACCCATTCTTAATTTTGTTTAGAACGCAGTAACCCGCTTAACATTATTTTTAGGTATTCTATAATATGTTGTTATCCACACATTCTTCGAAGTGTTCTTATTACTACGTCATTTTTCCTACTTTCATCCTTCTTCTGCCAATTCCAAGCTTCCCTTCCATACATAAAGTGTGTACTGACCCATATCAATTCTATAGCTTACACGTTAGTCACCAACAAGTTTTAAGATACTGAGGATGATAGCAGGCAATACACTGAGACATCGCGTATGAAACATCAGAATAATAGATATATGTGAGGCTGAGGATATAATAAGATGGAGTAGATAGCGAAAGAGGGACTGGTACGGTCATGTCCAAATAATGGATACCACCAGACTCCCCTATATTGCACTACAAAAGTAGCCTCACGGGACTAGTCCTCGTGAAAGACCTCCTAAAATATGGGAAGACAGCTGGGAATCCAGCTCACAGGAAGAGCAACTCTCTGGAGAACAGACCACATAGGTCTGCATCAAGAAAGAAGAAGATGAAGAAGAAGACACGTTAGAAATGGTAAATCCATTAAGAAGGATCAAATCGTTTTTCAAACGTGTAAACCGTTAGTGTTAAGATAAGTTAGTTATTTTAGCATAGTTTAGATAGACCAATAAAAAAGATAAAATATTTCAAAGAATTGTATTTTTTTATATACTTATGTAAATGATATTTTAAATTTTAGACTAACAAAATAACTAACCTCCTTTTAATTCTTCGTTCAATCTTGATATTATCATAAAGATATCTTTACTTTCACAAAATAAACATTTTCTACTTTCATACATAAATAACATTTACGTAATTTATTTTCTTAACCCACATAAAAATGCGATTTCTTCATTACATGGTTCATTTCACTTTCGTTCTCAATCTCATATTAATAATTTTATCAAAACTATTATTTATTTGACAGCTTAATAAATGTATTATGAATATAAGGGTAGCATGTATCACAAGTTCAAAGTTGCATTGTATCTTTTACGAATATTGCATATTCATCAGCTCGTCTCCCGGAAGAAATAGGAAGAAAGAATGGGCCGCCATACTGTTCTTTTCTGACATATGTTTCTTTAACATGCATACATCGTGTCATGCACGCACGTTGAAATTTTCGATTTATAGCGTGGCCGCCATTTTTTTTTAATTTTATTTATTTATTGAAAAATAAAAACATAATTTAATATTTGAATTATTCGATTATGCCACGCTTTCCTCGGTTTTTTTTCTATTCCTAGTTCCGTTTACATCGTTGACAAATACTTTCTTTACCATTATTTATTTGTTAATTCTTTCCACGTGTCTAAACCATCTAAATGATCCTTTTATTATTTTATTTTCACACTTGATTACACATTTGAAAGCTAGAAAATTTTAAATAATATTTGAGTATTTGCAAACCTAATTACTTTGTTTGCTTTTACTCCAGTTTTAAAAGTAATCTAATTCCATGATTACTTTTTTTAATATAGGGAAGGCAGTGTTAACATAACGAATTCCAGAGGTTTAGTAAGATTGAGCGCAGTTTCGTTACCCTGGCAGCGGGTATATTTCAGTGGTTATATTTTGTGTAAGTGTAACAAAACAACTCTTGTTACTGCGAGGGGGTCTGAAGATAGTTCTTGAGATATATAACACGAGTTGTTGGTGCTGAAGAGACCGCCGTGAGAGGGGAAACAAAGGAAAAACAAGTAAAACGCGAAAGAATTTTTTGTTGGTTATTTTATTTCTTTCTTTGTTTTTACTATTATGATTCGAAATGTTGATAACTGCAATATTATGTAACATATATTTTACTTTACACGTATAAAGTATTATTTATATTATAATGCAGCTTTTTTTTTACATTCATCTGTAAGATTTATTCGTGGTTTGTGTTTGCGTATTGGCGTGAAATCTACATCACATTCGAAAAATGTTATTCCTATAATACATAATAAAACTTCAAGAGATCAGATGTTTTCATTCATATTAAATATTTAAAACATTAAATATTTTGTTGTGCATATTTCAAATAATATCACAAAGGCTCTAAATATATAGCTATATCATTCAGCAAAACAAAAAGACTAACAATATCCAAACAACCTATAAGATGTAAGCAGACTTTTGATGATACCTGTCGAGCTTGTAATGATTTTCAGATATTTGGAAGTAGAGATCTGCAGCCATAATAACCTTTATACTAAGTACGAGAACAAGTCAATAAAGCCTCTGCCGTTTCTGGGTGTCTGAAGAAAGTGTGTTGGAAGAACAAGCAAGCACTTGCGTATTGACAGCAAGGTCAGAATTTATAAGACATGCGTGCGACCTATCATGACGTATCATCACCGGCTGTCCCTCGTGTCCGAGGAAGACTGTCCTTCACGGTTGTGGGTCCGCATGTGGCTGAAGAGCCCGATTCTGGACCCACATATTTTGGGGCATCTGGGGCAGGGGAAGGTGCCTGTAGTGGAGCCGTCACCGTCTCCCAGGGGTCTCTCCTTTCTCCTCCTCCTCCTCTCAGCGGTGTCGTCTCTGCGCTGTGCCTCAGACGTATGCTGAGCTGCTGAACCAAGGATCTGCTAAGAACATCTGAGCTGAAGATCGTAAGATCCATTACTGGAAAACCTCTCCAAGATCGTGTCCGTAACGCAGACGAAACTAAACTTGTGAAATAGAGGATATCGTTCGGTTAATACTGGAGGGACCATGTAGCCAGAATGGATAGTGACTCCCATATACAACCGCTTACGACAGCCCTCAGGACGCCATCCACCTGAAAGAGTACATAAGAGATGAAGAGACAGCTGGTCCTCATCATTCCAGAAGACATGATTTCTTTGCCACAGATTCTCAAATCTGTTAAAAGAAGAAGAAGAAATATAATTTATAAGTGATTAATATATACGAAAAAACATTTTTTTACTCTATAAAACAATCTAAATCACTTTTTTATAGCCGATTAGGGAATTAATAAATTGCACTGCCGAAGAAAATCCGCTCCATTTATCTGGTTGTATCGGAAACGCTTGGAGCGTGCATTTCTCAAAAGCTCAGAGAAAAGGAAAAATGGGTAACATTTCCTACAATGGGATTCATGATCCGAGCCGTGGTATACCCGTATAATACTTAAATTTATCTAGCTTACGTAATGTATAAATTGAACAGGAGTGAGTACAATGTAGGCATATGCTCTTTCGTTTTACTTTCTATGACCTAATAGATTTATATTCAGATTTAATGTAGTCGGGAGTTAAATATTGTTAACTACAAATTTGAAAAAAAAATTGTTTCTTGAACAATGGTGTAAAACTCCATATTAAGTAATTAATACTAATAAAATAAAAATCGAATATCTAGATGTTTTTTATATTATATGGGAATGATATGCTTCGCCTTGCTAAGGCATTTGATAATAAAAGTATTTTTTTTCTGATAAACTTAAGACATTAACACTGTGAAATTCCATTCTAACGATTTTTAATCGACATGTTTCGATGGTTTAAGCCTTCAAGATAAAATATAATCTAACTTCTAGAAAATATTCGTTTTCATCAACATTACATATCACAACTAACTAACTAGCTAACCATCACGCCGTCTCCCCGAAAGGGTAGGCAGAAAGAATGGACTGTCACACTTTTACTGATGCGGCACTCCATCCTTCTCTTTTCGCTCCGCGGGAGACGCGGTGTGATGGGTTGCGAACCTCATCGCCACCAATAGGCATCTCCCGCGCACACTTCGATCGTCCAACACCCACATAATAAATCTAAAACAAATAATATAAAATACAATGATATAAAATAAAATAACAAAAAAAAAAAATTTAACACAAAATGTTATTTTTAGATGGTGCACATATTCTTATTTTATCACATATAATTTTCTATTGATATATTAAACATCGGGCATTTATTTTATATTTTTAAATAATATTACTACATAAAGTCTTTGCTATTATATTATTTCTTACTTAAGCTTATCTTTCAATTCAGTCTTATAAACTAATATATATGTGTATTTTTAGAGAAGTTTTCATTTTTATAAGTAAAAAATAAATCGTTTGAATAATAATAAAAAAAATGCAAACAAATTGAAAGAAAATATTAATGTACAAACAAAATCACAGAGAAAATATTATTATAACTTTATGATTTTCTCTTTTTTGTTCTTGACTGAGAGAAAATTTCATTAAACAGCGTTTTCGTTGAAACGGGATTGTTTAATGTAGGAAAAATTCAGTTTAAAAATAAAACAAACACCGAAAACGAAATGAATGAGAACGCTCACTTCGGGCAATTCATTTTTAATCACAACCTGGGTAATTGAGTTTACCTCCAGCATTCATCGTGGGGATGAAAATAATTTCATTAGGGGTGTTGCATGCTGATTTCATCATGCGCTCAGCGCTGCTTAATGGAACTTTTATTCAATTCGTCCACAATATGAAAGTCTAGCAATAGTACGTGGTTTCAAACACTTGAATTCATTAGGTCTAAGGGAATTCATTACTAACATTCAAACTTCAAAGTAACTTCGAATTGCTTGTGGGAGCATTGGACGTTGGAAATATACAACTTTACTAATTTAAACAAGAATTTCATATGTACGGTGTTAAGTGAAACGAGATATTTATTATGCCAAGGTTTTGGTATTGTAAGAAAAAATAAATATATTAAAGTATAATTTTTTTTAATCCTTATGTGCATTTGTTCCAGTGTCAATTTAAATAATTTCTTTGATAACATTTTGAAGTTATTGCTGGATTGTTTTAGGTGCTCAATTACAGTTAATTAAAAGAAAGGTGGATACGTGAAATATAAATTTAATAAACACAAAAGTCCGGATCGTCCAGCTGGCATGTGCACCATAAAAATAACATTATGTGTTATGTTATTTTCATTTTATTATTTTATTTTATATCATTGTATTTTATATTGTGTATTTGTTTTAGATTTATTTTGTGGACGTTGGACGATCGAAATGTGCGCGGGAGATGCCTATTGGTGGCGATAAGGTTCGCAATCCATCACACCGCGTCTCCCGCGGGGGCGAAAAGCGAAGGATGGAGTTAAAGTGGGGCAGTTCATTATTTCTGCCAACCGTTTCGAGGAGACAATTTTCTTTAGTGATAAACTTTTCTCGCTTCCTTAACATTTTTACATAGTGTCATGCACGCCCGTCGATTTCTCCGACCCCTCACGTGGCCGATATGCAATATTTGATTTACTTGATCGTGCTACATTTTCCTCGGTCTTCCTCTATTTCTATTTCCATATGCATCGTTAACATATACTGTTTATTACCATTATTTATTCGTTCATTCTTGCAATGTGTCCAAACCATCTTAATAAATGTCAATAATATTAAAAGGGTATTCCTTGAAACTGATTAGTTAATTTATTATTGAATATGGAGTTTCACATCACTTTTACACAATAAATATATAGATGGTTTGGGCACGTGGAATGAATGAATGAAGAAATATGGTGAAAAAGTATATGTTAACGTTGTAAATGAAACTAAAAATAGAGAAAGACCAAGGAAAACGTGTCACGATCAAATAAATCAAATATTGATCTGCGCCACATGAGAAGTCAGAGAAATCGAAGCGCGTGCATGACACGAAGTATGAATGTTGAGCTAGCGAGAGAAATATGTCAGGAAAGAAAAGTGTGGCAGTCCAAATTTCGGTTAGTTAGTTAGTTAAATAAATATCATTCAAATTCGTATTTTTGATATACCTCATTTTTATTTTTGCATATATATATTTTGGTTGTGACGCAATCTTTTTCGATGTAAACAATTATAACAATAAAATATAACACAATCGTCACTTGTATACTAAAAAGCGGTGAATTTAGGTTTAAGGGTGGGGGTAAATTAATTCAAATAAGGGTTTGGGGGAGAAGGAGGAGAACATTTCGAACATGGGAATTGAAATTAAATAACACACAAAGTGAAGGCGAATTTTGCAGAAATTTCAAATCATTGTTCATGAAACAAAAATAAAATTTTAATTATTCTAGTTGGTGAATTATATACATTATGAACAATCTCACGAAAAAAAATATTCTTTTGAATTTTATGATATACGAAAGATTTTACTGAAATCTTTCGATGGAAGTTAATTTAAAATAATAATGTAATAAAACGATATTTTTAACTCATTCCATTTGTCTTTGTTTCGACAGCGACCGGTTTCGCCAGGCTTGAAATGGTTTTTTCGATATTCGGATTTTCGATAAACTATATACTAAATGACATTTGACATTTCATAAGAATTTGTTTGGTTTTTATTTTAATGCAAATTCATAAACAATGTTGCAATATTCTTTAATAAACACGCAATACACAAATATAAATATAAATAACTGAAAATAAAACGTTCCACTTAAGATTGATTTTCGTTGAATGCACATGTATGTAATTGAAATTCATGAAAGATCATGTAAGATATTCACTTTACATATTTGCACTATGCATGTATTTAAGTACACTCCATTTATGATTTAAAACGTCATTTCGATATGTTTTGTCAATGAATAATAGACTCAAACGCACGCAATTGTGATATATGACTAATATGGAATATCGAAACACAGCGAACAGCATTTTAAATCTACGTCACGCTACAACGCATGCTTAAACACAAAATTCGACATCAGCGCCATCTGGTAAACAAACATAAATATGAATTATTCACAGAATGTAAATCATCAAAGAACCTTCTCGAACACATAAAATATTTAATTTTACAATATTAAAATTAATAAAATATAATAATTATACCATTTCATCGAGCAATTGAATGTGGCGTAGTTGAGTTTTCTAATAAGGAGTAAAAGTAATCATTGATTAGTTACTGAGAGGAGAGATCGTGAAGTCGGTTGATAATTAATGTCTTGGCTTCGATATAATAGCGACCCTCTCGACGATTTGGGAAATATGTGGGAACTGTTTTCACCGACATAGGCTTTCTCGCAAATGGTGGTTAACATCTGGGGGATATTACGAACAAATTAATAATAAAGATAGTTATTTACCATTCGATGCATTAAAATTATATTAATATAATTCAGATGATTAATCAATTACTGAAAGGGGGCGCATTATATGTAAGAAAAATCTACGAGCCTGCGTATTACCATGAATGAATGTAGAAGAAGCTCGATAGGTATCATTCAATACAAAAAAATAAAACTCTCTGTTCACATTAGGAAACACCAAACGAAAACATCAAACATTTTAATTGACAATTTCCAAAAGAAAAGGCGATTAAAAAAATCATTTATAAATATTTCCATGTAGATTTTTTTAAATATCTGATTATTATCAGCTTTGACCTTAATAATATAAAAGCCTTCGAAACATGTCGAGAAAATAAAATAAAGAGTGGAAAAAACAGTGTTGTAATTAATAAAAAATCGTTATCATGGAATTCCATAGTAACGCGTAAGTTTAAAAAAATACACATAAATATAATAAGTGAATGCTGTGCGAATAAAAGTATTATGAACGAAATAATGAAAAGATCATTTAAATGGTTTGAACACATGGAAAGCGTGGCACGATCAAATCAATCAAATCTTAAATATCGCCCGTGGGAGGATTCGGAGAAATCGACGCGCGTTCATGACACGACACATGAATGTTGAGGAACGATAGAAGTATATCAGGAAATAACAATGTGGTGGTTCATTATTTTTGCTTACCACTTCAGGAGACGTCATGATGGTTAGTTAGCTAATTAGTCATATGCTTTGAAGTGACTGAACATATCACAAGTATGAATAATTTAAAAGTTAATTAATTCTTATTGACTAGAAGCTTTCGCTTTGAGATGAGGATTTCCGTTATCTTGATCTTACTTAACATGCTTGTAGGAATGCTCTGAATAATTTAGTTTCTTCGACATTATGCTTTAACGCAAGTATCACTAAGTTTCTGGATTATTTCTGTTCAGAAGGATTAAATGATTCACAACCCCACTCCACGATACTGATTTTTTATATATTATAATGTATTCCTAATCGTAAATACAATTTTAGAATAGCAATCGAATAATCTCTCAAACTCTTTGCAGATCACAAAATGTGAAATGTGAAAAACCCCTTTATCCTTAAAACGCTAGCCAGTTTTCCCAATATGTCTTATTCGATAACTAAATCATAAATAATTCATTGAGAGTTGAAAATTCAGGCTCATTTGAAAATTTCATATGAACCAGCCCTTAATGTATAAAATAAAAAAACAGGATTATATACCAAAATGTTATTTGTATAACGTTCGAATGTTTATTTTTAAACTTTTACAAACATTTTAGATAATCTAAAGGCGTTAACACTGGAATTCCATTATGCCGATTTTTTCATGAATTAAAACACTGTTTTTCCACTTTTAAAAGTGGAAAAAAAACAGTGTTTTAATTTATAAAAAATCGTTTTACAAATATGTTTCAGGCCGCAGAGGCTTTACCTAATCGTAGAAATATTAGCAACAATACGGGACAAAATCTTTACTCATATATTGAATAATAATAAATGAAAGTGTGTGGGGGGGGGGGGGGATTCGAGTTAAGTCATAACATAAGCTTTTTTTAAATTTATATGTATAATTATAAAATGACCAAACAAACCATCACGCCATTTCTCCGTACTCCATTTACATCATTAACGTATACTTTCTTAACCATTATTTCTCCATCTATGCGTTCCATTCATAATTTTGTTCATAATACCTTCTTCCGCTCTACATTCCTTTCTTATATCAGCATTTGAGATTCTGTCGTATATCGTTCTACCACACAAACGTCTTAGGGAACTCATTTCTACCGCTTTTATTCTGCTTTCATCCTCCTTCTGCCAGTTCCATGCTTCGATTCCATACATTAGGGATGGGACCAGAACTCCATTGTGAACGGCCATAAAATGATATTAGACTAAAACTGTGATCGCTTTACCGTGCTTTAGAGTCAAAAACAAATCTTACATTTTGTCTAGTAATTCTAATCGTATATTTTTTAAGGATTCTGAAATTTAAAATAATATCTGTGGGCTTAATTCAAAAATAATCAAATATCGCCCTACCCATATTAAACCTTACCTCACTCCCTCAACAAACCCCAAGACATAGAATTTCATTTTCTCAAGTTCAGCTATATATTAAATGTTGGGTTCGATGCAGAAATTTCAAATATTCCAAGCGCCAGGAGCCTTCATTTTTCCACCTCTGAGCCGTATATCTTAATTAATTCGATTCCCCCTCTTCCGGTTCCAAAGGCCCCTAATACTCCATAATCACGTGGATTATATTCGTCTTTGAACCACGTCAAAACTTATGGCCTATTAAAGGCACCGTTTGAAAAGAATAAATGACAAAAGTTATCATAATAGAGGAATAGGAACGTGACGCACAGAGTAGAGTATCTATCAACATTAGTTGTTGATGATACTTTTGAGAGTGAAAATATCTAACTAACCATCACACCGTTTCTCCGAAGGGGTATGTAAAGAGGGTAGACCGCCATACTGCTCTCTCCTGACATACCTCTCGGGTTTCCTCTACATTCATACACTGTGAAAGGATCGCTGCGTTGGTTCGGACATATGGAACGCATGGATGGAAAAATAATGGTTAAGAAAGTATACGTTAATGATGTAAATGGGGTACGAAGTCGAGGCAGACCGAGGAAAACATGGCATGACCAAATTAATCCAATTTTAAAGGTTGGTCATGTTAGAAGTCGGAGGAATCTACGTGCGTGTATGACTCGCTGTATGAATGTGGAGGAAGCTAGAGAGGTTTGCCAGGATAGATTAGCGTGGTGGTCCATTCTATCTGCCTACCCCTGCGGCGAAACGGCGTGATGGTTTGTTTGTTTGTAAAATACACGTTCGTCGATTCTTCTGACTTTGAATGTGGCCGCCTTTAATTCATTAATTTGTCGCGCAACCCAGCGCCTTTGAGATGATTATAAGATCATAGGAATTGAAATGTATACGTCATATTTTTTATTTATTATATTTGTCATTCCATATGTTTCTCGGCCATCCTCACTTTTTTTTTAAATCTAATAAGTATTATATTACAATATTAACATATCTTAATACGTATTATGCTTTGGAATCTTACATTTATTAAATAAAATTAACTTAGAAAATCTATATTTTCTTTTATAAAAAAAATCTGATTCTAAGTTTTTTTCACAATTATAAAAATTTTCTTAACTCTTTAAGTACCGGATTGATTAGTATGACTGATCTTGGAGGGCAGTCTATAGTCCATTATTTTAAAATTAAAACCTTGTAGAATTATGGTTATTTACTATACCATATATTCAAAGGATATTATGAAAAATCTCAGCAAAGAGTTGTGTGAGAATACACCACAATCGTATTATTAACCGTCGCGTTGCCATGTGGTCAATTGAGTTTCCACTGCCAATTTAAAGTTGATTTTCTTAAAACCTATGGACCCTAACATTATAGAAAAAAATTGTAATCCTCCATTGAAGTGTTCTCAATATTTCGTAATAAAAAAAATGCAAAAAATTACTTCCTTCATTCCAAAAAAAAATATTTTCTAAGACTGCCCTCACCTTCATTCGTGTTAAGGCAGAATTTGTTTTGCTAATATTTACAACTTTATCAAAAGTGACAAATACTTACTCGCTGTTTTGAACGTATTATAAATTATATGTTTGGCCTTTCTCATAGGTACGTAATAATACCGACTGTGGACGGAAACGCAGCACGCAACTTAATAATATAAGAACTGTGAAAATATTAACACTTTACCAAAAGGGACAAATATTAATACGTACTCGTTGTCTTGAACGTACCATACATTTTGCCTAGGTGCCTTTATCATACGTAAAATTATAGCGCCACGGCGCGCAGCGCGCGCGGCGGGGCGAGACAAGTTCATACTTGGTGTCAGTTGCTCATATGCTGTGTCGCATTCTATATCAGAAATCGCATGGTTCCAGAAAAAAATTAATAATGATATGTTTTTCAAATAATCCATGTATGTTATAGATATCGATCTACTCCTAATGAAATTCCCTACAAGATGACATAAATTAAATTTTGATTCATCGAGTCATATGCTTGATATTTAGATAAAGTTAGCGGTAAACTGAATTGACCACATGGGAGCGAGCGTTTTGTTTTGAACACGGTACGTTAAGGGTTAACAAAACAATCTTGTTAATAAAAACGTCTTTACACTATTCATAATAATAAGTTATAATGTATAGCAGTAACTAATATATTATATAATTATTGCGACTGTCGACTGTCATGATGTTAAACTTTTTAGTTAATCTCTGCAAAAACGATAATATTAATAAATCGTAATATCATAGTATTGATTCATCATCCCAATTGATGTCTTTATATGTTCCATACTTTAGATTATTTGAATTCATACTAGAGATTATTTAAAAACAGACATAAAATTGAGCGAGTTAACTGGCTCAATTTTATGGCCGACTCCACGGGAAAGGCAACAGAGCGCGAGTATACTCGTTTAAGGCACCCAACCGGTTATATAATTATTCTTGAAAATATATCAAGAATCAAATATATCAAAAATAAAGTATTTAGTATTGATGTACTTTTTTAATTCCTTGCTGATCCGGGGCGGCAGAACTCGGTGTTATTTTATTAGGTACGGCTGTCCTTAGCCGGAAGTTTGGCCTTATCACGCAAGGGTGGTTTATTCAATGGTTTTGATATGAATGCGGGTTTAGCAATTTTCAGGTGTCGAGTTGATAAACAAAATATGCTTTCTTTATCGTGTATGCATTTTATGAAGTAATTTTATTTAAAAATAATCGTGCAAGCATCACATCCGTTATAAAAATGTTATTAGTTTTTGCGACCAGTCAATCACACATACTTTCTTATGAATATTTTTTTGAGTTTATTATTTTTACAAATATGGTACATAACTTCATACGTATTAATCATACTGCACAGGTATTTGTTCACAAATATAATGAATTTAAAGAGAATTACTCTTTTTCAATTTATTATGGTTTGCTCACACCATGTTTTCAATTTTTTTCCTTAATTTATCTTTGTGTGTTTTTTCCCAATTGACATCTCCCAATAAATCTTTAAAGAAAAATAAAAATGTTGACATATCTGTACCAAAAAATATTTTAAAAAAACTTCTAGAAAGCTAATATTTTTAAAACACCTTTACTATATAGTTTTCCGCCATTTTTTTTTTTTGTAAAACCATACGAAGCTTCTTCAGTGTTACAAAACAAACAGTTAATTTTTTAACCGTGGCGAAGCTCTGACGGGATCGAAACTGGTTGATTTTGGCAAAAATAAATTTGTATAAAAACTAGTAAAGTTTTTTTGGTATCTTTGTATATGGGAGAGGAAATGAACAGACTATTATTGATTGCGTCATCGTTGACTTAAGATTACCATCGAACACTGTAGACACCAGAGTGTTCAGAGGGACCGAACTCGGAATGGACTATTATTTCGTGGTATCAAAAGTAAACCTCTTCTGAGTTTGACGCACAAAACAGTGGCCACCTCATCGAGAATTTAGAGGTTTTGAAAGTGAAGTAATTATTTTTGCTATTGAAATTCTAAATGTTGTCATCTGTAATTTCTTCATCATAATATTGCCTAATAATATAATATTAGTTGTCATCGCAAACAAAAACCTATCCAAAAAAGCTAGAATGGCAGTGCACAATGGTGTTCTTCTACCGACCCTTATGTATGGAAGCGAAGCATGGAACTGGCAAAGGAAGGATGAAAGTAGAATAAATGCAGTAGAAATGAGATCTCTTAGACGAATGTGTGGATATTCTGTGTATGATAGAGTGTCGAATGAAAATATAAGAAGTGAATGCGGTGTGAATGATGGTGTCATGAACAAAATAATGAAAGGATCATTAAGATGGTTTGGACATATGGAAAGAATGAATGAAGAAAGAATGGTAAAAAAATTATATGTTAATGATGTAAATGGTACCAGAAATAGAGGAAGACCGAGGGAAACGTGGCACGATCAAATAAATCAAATATTGAATGTCGGCCATGTGAGGAGTCAGAGAAATCGACGCGCGTGTATGACACGATGTATGAATGTTGAGGAAGCGAGAGAAATATGTCAGGAAAGAAAGGTGTGGCAGTCCATTCTTTCTGCCTACCCCTTCGGGGAGACGGCGTGATGGTTAGTTAGTTAGTTAGTTAGTTAATATTGCCAAAAAAATACCATTATCAAAAACCTAATTCCTAAGTTAATTATTTAATGAAGTGTACGGAACCGGTCAGATTTTATCAAACAACAAATGAAAAAGTGTGTTTTCAAGAAGATTATAGATTATATTTTATGGGAATTAAATGTTTTGCTTTACAAAGACATTATCAAATTAGTAAGGCGAAACATATCATCATTTTTATTAAATATCACAAAACTTCTAGAAAACGAACGTTATCTTTCATATTATTATTTTTTTACATGGGTTTTACTTCATTGTTCAAGAAAGATTAAACAACTTGTTTTTTATAATACTGGTAATAACATTATAGCAAATTATAACCTAATGAAACTGTTTCGAATATCACTCGTTTTTTTATGATCAACATTTTCATTATCTGCTTTCTAGCAGTTGGTATATATTGTAAAATTAACTAATCATCACGCCGTTTCCCCGAAAGGGTAGGCAGAAAGAATGGACTGCCACACTTTAACCGATGCGGCACTCTATCTTTCTCTTTTCGCCCCCGCGAGAGACGCGGTGTGATGGGTTGCGAGCCTCATCGCCACCTATAGGCATCTCCCGCGCACACTTCGATCATCCAACGTCTACAAAATAAATTTAAAACAAATTGTATAAAATGCAATGTTTTAAAATAAATAAATTAAAATACCAAAATAAATAAATAAATATATTACAATCAACCAAATCAATGATTTGGATTAAAATAAACACTTTGTCATATATTGTAGAAAAAAAACTTGATTGTTAGTTTTTTTTTAGGTACTCAGTGCCTATTTTACTTTAACCATTCAAATTCCTTATCAATGTTTTTTTTTAAATGGTCGTATGTATATACACATATGTAAAGTTAGTTGAATTAAATCACAGCGCCAAAGAAATAAAATATTGATTTTGCGTTCTGGCTCTCCATTCACTTCGTGATTGAAAACTTGGCTCCCCTAATGTTGATTGACAGGCCCGCTGTTTGCCGTTCGGTTCCTACGGCGTAGCGTGCCGCTTGTCTTCCTGTACACTCGGCTCCTTAACTCTAAAACGATCTCACCGAGAACCATTCGATGCTGTGAAAAAAAGTGTCATTTGTAACATTTGTTAAAATAAAACAAAGATATGTTTGAATATCAATCCCGCGCCACGTATAGGGTAGAGGGGGGCAAAGAGGGGTACCCATGTTATTGGATAAATTAACAGTCGCATCTAAATTCAAATGACGCTCGGTGATTGGTCTGTAGTCGGTTCATACCCTTGACCGCCGTCGCACGCTACCGCAAGCTGGATTTTTTTGTTTTCGGTGATTTATTGTAAAATTGCATTTTGGTTAAAAGTGTCGTCTAAATTCAGCGTGGAATCATTTTGGGATGTAGTGCTGCGATCGGGGTGAAATATCACTGGTCAATTCGGTGAACTCTATCAGATTAAACGCCTCAACTTCAGAGTTGCTGATAAACGAAGGTAAAATGGCGCTATCCGTGTTTTGTTGTTCAAGGCGATTGGGGCAAAGTGGGGTACTACTGAAATAAGGTACCCACTTTGCCTCTTATTATTTTCTGAATTTAATACTCATGCTATTATATCAATGTATATGTTTGTTACAGACCAAATGGTTCGGAATTGTGAAAAGTCCGTAAACCAATAATCTTAGTCTCCATTATCCACGAAAAAGCAGTACAGAGTGTTGTATCGAGAAAAATGGAATAAATAAATGATGAAAAAAAAAGCATCAAAGGTCCATGGCGTTCCGCAAACAACCCTTAAACGATATGTTCGTCAGCATCGGAGTAACCTTGATAATACTATTTTCTAGAAAAAGCTGGGCCGTTATAAAACTGCATTTTCTAAAAAAACAAGAGGAAAAACTGGTTCATATACAAAAATGATTGAAGGGAGGTTTCATGGTCCGACATCCTTTGAACTGAGATGGCTCACGTACGAGGTCGCAGAAAAAAAATTAATACAGATAAAACTCTAGCAGGAGTAGACTGGCTGAAGGGTTTCTTGAAGAGGCACCCAGATAGTAGCTACAGGAAGTCGGAATCTACCTCCGCAAACAGAGCTATGGTTTTAACAGAGAGGCTGTCGGAAAATATGACTGGAATTATTATATTTATATATTATTTATATATTACGGAAAATATTATTGGAATTGCACATCGTGTATCCAATGTAAATGAAACAGGTGTTTCTACAGTTCCCAAAAGCCACTCCAAAATTCTTGCTTCCACCGGTAAACGGCAGGTGGGAACTTTAACATCTACAGAAAGAGGAAAATTGATGACTGATTAAAAAAGTCAAAAGGAAAACAGAAGAAAACAGTAAAGCCTTACAAATAAAATACAATGTCTTTTTGTGCGAGCACACATGCCTTGGACATGTTGTGACGGACATCTACAAACGCGTCATCAATCTCATACTTTACATATGTCTGTGCGTAATCAATAAATAATTACGGCATCCGGTGACTATTTACCGCACACGCAAACAACCCGTTACTTTTTGCTATGTTATGATTGAATATCAGATTATAAATTAATTAATAAAAAACTAATACATTTTTTTAGTATCATATATTTAGTGGGCTTCCACTTGTGTTCAACGTCGACCGGTTTCGGCAGCTTACTGCCATCTTCTGGTGGAATCACAAGTGGACACTAGTCCACTAAATATATAATAATAAATAAATTTTATCAAAAATTTTATTTTATTTTCATTATTTAGAATGAACTTCTACCATCACGCCGTTTCCCCGGAGGGGTAGGCAGAGAAGATGAACCACCATACAGATCTGTCCTGACATACCTCTCTAGATACCTCCACATTCATTCGTCGATTTTTTCGACTTCGAAAGTGGCCGCCTTTCAGTATTTGATAAATTTGGTAATGCCATGCTTTCATTGGTCTTCCACGGCTATTCTTGTACTCAAACTGCTTGTATACAACATTTTAACCATTCTTCTGTAGTCCATTCGTTCCAAATGTACAAACCGTCTAAGGGATCCTTTTTAATTTTACTTATGATGCAATCATCTGCCTTACATTTGTCCTTTATGTCGTCGTTCGGTATTCTATCATGTATCGCTTTCCCGCACATTCTTCTCGGTGATCTTATTCCTATCTTAGCTCCAAATAGAAATATTCTACCAAGAAATTTCAATTAAAATATTATTTTATTTACACAATTAAGAATTTGACATGGGTAGTATTTGAATCAGAATTGTCTTAATGAGTATTTTTTTCAAGACGTCAAAAATGGCTTGTGTATGCTCACTTGTTTTATATATTCTTATCTTCTTCTTCTTCTTCAGCCCGTATTGACCGTCCACTCCTGGACGTAGGCCTCCTCACGCATTTTCCATTCTCTTCTATTCTGAGCGATCCGCATCCAGGCACTTCCCGCACTTCTCCGGATATCGTCGCGCCAACGCAACTGTGGGCGCCCAACTCCACGCTTTGCCGTCCTTGGCCACCAGCACAGCAGTCGCCTTGTCCACTTTTCTTCTGGATCGCGAGCGACATGTCCCGCCCATCGCCATCTGAGGGTTGTGGCCATCTTGACAACATCGGAAACCTTTGTCCTGACTCTTATGTCCTCATTTCTGAGTCTGTCCCGTAAACTGATACCCAACATGGCTCTCTCCATTGCTCTCTGAGTGACTCTCAGCTTGTTGGCACTTTTTTGTGACATTGTGACAAGCTTTTAATATATAAAAATAGATTCAGTATACATATTATATAGTTTGCATTTATGCATGCCTCAATTATTGAAACAAATCTTCAATGATTCTTCATTATCCTCTATAGTTGACGGAAATGAAGCTTCGAATTTATTATTTAAATCATCGGTATTAAAACATGTATGGATAATAATTTAATAATTGTAGCTTACTAAATGCCTTATGGAGTTCTAGTGCCAACCCTTAATGTATGGAAGTGAAGCTTGGAGCTGGCAAAAAAGGATGAATGTAGGATAAATTTTGAAGAAATGAGATCACAGAGAAGAATAGAATACCGAACGACAAAATAAGGAAGAAATGTAAGGCAGATGATTGCATCATAAGTAAAATAAAAAAAATGATCGCTTAGATGGTTTGGACATATAGAACCAATGGACGAAAGAAGAATGGTTAAAATGTTGTATACAAGCAGTGTGAGTGGAAAGAGAAGTCGTGGAAGATCAAGGAAAGCATGACATGATCAAATTAATCAAATACGATCAAAGCGGTCATATTCGAAGTCGGAAAAATCGAGGAACGTCCATGTTACGATGCAATGTGAAGGAAGCAAGAGAGGTATGTCAGGACAGAGCGGTATGGCGGTCTATATCTCTAACTACCCCTGCGTGGAGACGACGTGATAGTTTTTTTAGATAGTCAGTTAGTTACTTAGTAATACAAATATAATTAATAACATCATACATAAATACTTAAAATTTAAATTGTGGAAATTTTCTTATTTTTCCACGACTTATTATTAAAAATAAAATGTTAACGTTCATAAATTTGTGAAGTCAACTGTATAATATATCTGCGAATAAGGGCGACGTTTTCCAGCAGATATACAACTTAATAACGCATTATGCTTGAGGAGATTTAACTTTTTAATTTTAGCTCACATGCTAAACTATGAGTTTAACCTATATGCAAGATCAAAGAGTGTATTAAATACATGAATGTGGAGGATGCTAGAAAGGTGTGTCAGGATAGACCAGTGTGGCTGTCCATTTTCTCTACCTACCCTTAAGGAGAAAACAGAAAACGAGACACGAGATGAAATGTTGTGTTTGTAAATAAAAATAAAATATAGAATCAATTTCATAAAATTGTGTCTTTTTCTTGAGCAATGATGTAAAACTCCATATTAATTAATAAATACGATTGAGAACGTCTTTTTTCTAGAAGATTTATTTTATTTTATGGGAATGTCACGTTTCGCCTTACACGATTTTTAAACATTTGACAATCTTTTAGAAATTCGAAACGTGTCATTCCTACAAAATATAATAAAACTTCTGAAAACAGACGTTTTCGACAAAACGGCAAAAATTATTTTATCAAATAATGTAAATGGTGTCACAATCTACTTAACTACATTTTGCCCTGCTTAAGAATATGTTTATATTGCTTTTCCTCGTGTATAATTCTCACACTGCCGGCTTGGTTCGATTATATATGTATATCAAATCCCTTATATACCCTGTAAGGTTCTTTTGAACTGATATATAAATTTATAGATAGATGCATTTATCTACATTCCCCAAACGGTAAAAAGGCTTCAATGATTGAATCAATATTAAAAATAAAACACGTTTTATGATGACTGGGGGGGTTGTTCTTTGTTTTTCTAACTTCGAATTATGAAAATTATAACTAAATATATCCCAAATCACTTTAAGCGTTATTATAAAATTCAAATAAATGGTAACTAACTAACCATCACGCAATCTCCCCGAAGGAAGCAGAAAGAAAAAAACATACTGTTATTTCCTGACAAACATACTTTCTTTCGATTCTTCAACATTTATATATCGTATCATGCACGTGGCCGATATTTAATATTTGATTGATGATATCAAATAAATGATTATATTTAATCATTTTTTTAAATGTGCTTCCACAATATATGAAGTGTAATTAAATAAGCAATAAATAAAGGAAGTATTGAAAGTTAATTAAAATATAACTAATACATTACAGGTGGAACGTTTACTGCCATCTAGCGGCAAATTTAATAAATGTATTTCCAACGAACACCTTTCATTGCTGTTCAATAGATGTCAGTAAAATTTACCTAGGATGGAAAATTCAATCAATTTTCAAATGTTCGCTTTCCATTGAAGGTATTGTTTCTCACTGTTTTTCGAATCAGTGAAACTAACAATGACATCTAGCGGTCGTGGGTCCAGTTTGAATAATCAAACGATTAATGATTTGACAACTGCACTTAAAATTATTTGCCTACTGAAAATTCAGATGGCGCTAATAAACATCATTTTCAATTTCAGGAATGCACACAAAGATCTCAAAACAATTAATAAGGGTAAAGTAAATAATATTTTCCTATCTTAATTCATATAAAAAAAGTCTATTTAATTGTTTATGTTGTTGGTTGAAATTTCTTGGTAGAAGTTCATTGTAAATAATGAAAATAAAAAAAAATTGTTAAGATTTTTTCTATGTTTATTTATAGTGCAAAATCTACTTATTAATTGGTATGGAACCAGAAGATGGCAGCGAGCTGCCGAAACCGGTCGAAGACGAAAATTAATAAGTAGATTTTACACTAAAAATAAACAGAAAAATTCTTAATATATATTTTTTTTTTCATTATTTTCTATTTAATTGATTTTAAATAAACTAACTAACTAACTAACCATCACGCCGTCTCCCCGATAGGGTAGGTAGAAATAATGGACTGCGACACTTTTCTTTCCTGACATATTTCTCTCGCTTCCTCAACATTCATACATCGTGTCATGCACGCGCGTCGATTTCTCTGACTCCTCACATGGCCGACATTCAATATTTGATTTATTTGATCGTGCCACGTGGTCTTCCTCTATTTCTGGTTCCATTTTCATCGTTAATATATAATTTTTTTACCATTCTTTCTTCATTCATTCTTTCCATATGTCCAAACCATCTTAATGATCCTTTCATTATTTTGTTCATAACACCATCATTCGTACCCGCATTCACTTCTTATATTTTCATTCGACACTCTATCATACACAGAGTATCCACACATTCGACTAAGAGATATCATTTCTACTGCATTTATTCTACTTTCATCCTTCTTTCATCTTTCATTTATTGTTTTTCATCCGAGTGGTAAGTGATTTTAAAAACGTAATGAAAAAAATGGTAAATATCCACAATGCATTATACTTACTGATTTAAAGTTTAGTATTGTTATCAAATTGTGATAATAACTTAATTTTTTTACACTCAATTTAACCTTTAATTTAATTTTAAATTTGGAAGATATAAACTAGATTCGCCTTATGTGGGCATTTTCAAAAGTTTGGAAACAAATTAACCGAGTTTGAGAGGACCCTCACAAGGTGTAGGTACCTACCGAGTTTGTAACTCTCAAGTTTTAATAAAGTTGGATAACAAGATTTCCGGAAATTTTATAATTTGTACCATTACTATGCAATGAATAATTGAATTTTGTAAAGTTTTCAGCTAATGAACAGAAATGCATATCTTGAATTGAATATATTATAATATTGTTTCTTATTTTTTAATCAATGTTATGGATATTATAATAGATAGACGAGCTTCGTAGGCGAGTGGTAAGTGCATTGACTGCCACCCCGAAGGTTCCGGGTTCGATTCCCGGCGAGGGCAGTGTGATTGTCACACTGTCTTTGGTCTGGTGTAGAATTCACGTGACAATAAAATGGCGATAGATTAGCTACCTATCACATGATGATGTTTTTGTGATGGAATCATCTCGAGGGCGCATTAAGATGTGTTTTAAATATTTAAATCAGAGGTTCCCCAACTATTTTGTCCCGTAGACCCCTTGTCGATTTTTTCTATTATGTGTAGACCCCCTGCTTTCCTAAAATTGATTTTTCGAACGAGCTGTTGAGTGAAAAAAAAGGTCACCAACGATTTGGATAATCCGATTTTTCCCAAATGAGCTAAATGGTCCCTCATTTTTTTGCAACTTTCGTAGACCCCTTGTAAGTTGTCGTGGACCCCCGGGGGTCTGTATAGACCACTTTGAGAATCACTGCATTAAAATAATTAATCTGATATTTGTGATCGGTTACAAAATAAAATCAAATATACAAGGGGTAGGCAAAAATAATCGGTCGCCACATCGATCCTTTAACATTCATATCATGTCATGCACAGAAGTCGATATTATATTATGATTATTTGTATTTATATAATAATTAAATAAAACGATGTTTTTTTAACAACTTCCACTTTTGTCTTGGCTGGTCAGTCTGTCGATGCCAGCGAGCCTGGCGAAACCGGTCGCTGTCGAAATAAATATAAAAGTGGAAGTTGTTAAAAACATCGTTTAATTTAATTATTATTTAAATACAAATAATCATAATATTATATCGACTTCAGTAAAATTATTTGATTATTTGTATTTGTATAACGTATGATTGTATGTATGTATTTGCTGGAATACACTATTTATTTATTAATTTTATTCGGGGGTGTTTATGTTTAGGATAAAAGTAAAATATTCGAAGTTTTATGATGTCTGCAACATAAACATGGCGGAAAGTATCAAGTATTTGGTCAAACGACATTGTCCGAACTGTTCTGAAGATTGTCCTTTCGAGGTATAACCGCGTAACTACATATTTTGCACGTTGTGTACGATAGACTGCCAAATAAAAATATAAGAAGTGACTGCAGTGCGAATGAAAATGTTATGAACAAAAGAATGAAAGGAACATTAAGATGGTTTATACGCATGGAAAGAATGGTAAAATAGCATATTTTAGCGATGTTAATGGAACTAGAAACAAATGATGACCGAGGAAAACTTAACACAATCAAATAAATCAAATGTTGAATGTCGGCCACGCGAGGAATCGAAGTATGAATGTCGTAGAAGCGAGCAGTAGGTATATCAAGAAAGAAAAGGTAGGCAGTTCATTCTTTCTGCGTATCATTCACATTTGATAACACCTTAGGCAGCTGAAACAGGTCATTCACATAAAATATAATAAAACATTTATAAAAAAAGTCTTCATTCGTTTAAATTATTTAGTGTTGGATGAATGAAATCTCAAATTTCTAGTTATTTAAACTTATTTAATAACTCTACTACAAATTTTATTTTGCGCAAAAACCATCTCAAAATCAACTCTCCGAGATCGTGTCCGCAACGTAGACACAAGAAAAACTTTCGAAATAGAGAATATCGTTCAGTGGAGCAGATTCAGAAGAAGATATCGGAGGGACCATGTAGCCCAAATGAACGGTGATAGACTTGCACATACAGCCGCTTATGAAACCCCTCCGGACACCGCCCACCTGGAAGACCGCCTAAGAGATGGAAGGACCGCTGGACCTCATCATCCGACGAGACATGATTTCTGTGTCACAGATCGTCAGATCTATTAAAAGAAGAAGAAGCTCAAACCATTTTTTGCAAACGAATTTTGGAACAAGAAAAAAGTTTTTTTTTAAACACGATTAATGACAAGTTTTTTTCTAAAACAATGATACGAATATTTTTTTAAATTATAAAATTATTTAAAAAGTTATTTTTTTCTCGAAAACATTAATACTGTAAATATGTAATTAGAGTTACCATCGTGTTTCTTGGCCCATCGTAGATAGGTTATGTTCTTGTGTGTTACGCTACGTTTTCCACGTGGCGACAGGACATGGGGAGGGGGTAGAAGCTCCATGACGTCACGGGCGGCGCATTGCGGACGGCGTATGTGCGCGTGCGCGGAACGATTTTTGTACAGCATTCATTTACGATACCACAAATACCTACGGTCTATAGGGCGAATATAGATAATTTTATTATTGTAGTTACATACCATTACAAAGAAAATTTACATAATTATGTTTGGTCTGAATGTTTCATTTCGATTCCAAATAATTTATTTTTACAAATAAAGACGAAAAACAAAAAAATATTTTATTATATAATACGATATGACGAATAAACTTCAAAAAAAAAATTTTTTTTCTCTAAAACAAAATCATCGAAAAATTTACAAACAAAAGAAGAAATAGAAATATAATTAACCGTCGCGTTGCCATGTGGTCAATTGAGTTTCCACTGGCAATTTAAAGTTGATTTTCTTAAAACCTATGGACCCTAATATTATAAAAAAAATTGTAATCCTCCATTGAAGTGTTCTCAATATTTCGTAATAAAAAAAAAGCAAAAAATTACTTCCTTCATCCCAAAAAAAAATATTTTCTAAGACTGCCCTCACCTTCATTCGTGTTAAGGTAGAATTTGTTTTGCTAATATTTACAACTTTATCAAAAGTGACAAATACTTACTCGCTGTTTTGAACGTATTATAAATTATATGTTTGGCTTTTTCAATAGGTACGTAATAATACCGACTGTGGATGGAAACGCAGCACGCAACTTAATAATATCAGAACTGTGAAAATATTAACACTTTACCAAAAGGGACAAATATTAATACGTACTCGTTGTCTTGAACGTACTATACATTTTGCCTAGGTGCCTTTATCATACGTAAAATCTCGTAATGTCTCGCCCCGCCGGCTGCGGCGCGCAGACAAGTTTATACTTGGTGTCCAGTTGCTCGTATGCTGTGACGCATTCCATATGAGAAATCGCATGGTTCCAGAAAAAAATTAATAATGATATGTTTTTCAAATAATCCATGTATGTTATAGATATCGATCTATTCCTAATGAAATTCCCTATAAGATGACATAAATTAAATTTTGATTCATCTAGTCATATGCTTGATATTTAGATAAAGTTAGCGGTAAACTGAACTTACCACATGGGAGCGAGCGTTTTGTTTTGAACACGGTACGTTAAGGGTTAATAAAACGACTGCAGACGAAGTAATGGCATGGATAAACATTATTTATCGAATTTGGGAAAACTTGCTTTTTCGCAATTAAATATGTTAAAATACAGAGATGGTTGTAATAAGAAGCGTGGGGACGAAAAAGTCGACTCATTGAACAAGATTGCGGGTTCAATCCGATTCATAACTGGATCCTTCTTACGGCTTAACAACTGAACTGTGCAAATAAATTATAAGGAGTTTCGATAAATATGAATATATTTTTTAACGGAACACCTGTTAACGATCAAATCATTGAAATAAAGTTTTTTCGGAGAAATCGACGTGCGTGCATGACACGATAAATTAATGTCGAGGAAGCGAGAAAGTATGTAAGGAAAAAACAATGTGGCGGTCCAGTCTATCTGCTACTCTTTCGGGCAAACAGCGTGATGGTTAGTTATTTAGTTTTATAATACACCATGTATGTATTATGTCATTAAAAATAAAAAATAAAAATTATGGAGTTAAAATTTATTAGGAAGGTTTGGTGTTAGAAAAGCTAGAAAAAATATAGGTTATTTTTTTTAATGTATGGTAGTATTTAAGTAGTACGACTTTTGGCTTTCCTTAAAGTCATGCAGCTTGTACAGGCAACCAACCAAAATGATACAGAATTATTGTACGGATTTTAAATAATAAGTATCTCTCTCTCTCTCTCTCCCCACCCCTCTCTCTCTCTCTCTCCCCTCTCTCTCTCTCTCCCCCCCCCCTCTCTCTCTCTCTCTTCCCCTCTCTCACTCTCCAGGACCGGCAGTTTGTCAACGCTTTCCCTCTAATTTGGGCATTAATACGAACTTTTCAGTAACTGAACTTACTGAATGGAGGCCAAGGTTGGGCTGGAGAAGTGTCGGTAGATAGATGGAGAACACTGGCGAGAGACCGAGAGAGATAGTTTGTGGTGGAGAGGCTTACGTCCAGCAGTGGGGTGGAGACAAGCGGACGAAGATGAGCTTTTGGGGGTTGCAAGTCAAATTTCTAACAGATTAATTAAAAGAAATCCCACTACATTAATGAATCAATAAATGTTTGAAATTATTATAAATAAAATTATTTATTTTCAAATTTTTCTTATTTCAAAAAACTTTATATACAATTTTATACCAAAAGAAAATATATTAATTCCGATTTTATTTTGCTTTTACATAAATCAACAGACGACGTTGAAATCAAATTACTAAATGTCAAACAAGAAACACCCCTGAATTATTAAAATTGTTTTTAAATATTGCTCTTTGGTACTAGTTTAATGTTTGTAAGGAAATCTCTATTTAAACTAACTAACTAACCATCACGCCGTTTCCCCGAAAGGGTAGACAGAAAGAATGAACTGCAACACTTTAATCGATGCTGCACTCCATTCTTCTCTTTTCGCCAACGCGAGAGACGCGGTGTGATGGGTTGCGAACCTCATCGCCACCAATAGGCATCTCCCGCGCTATTCTAAATATATAATTAAAAAATGTGTACAAAAATAATAATAAAATATATTTATTATGATGCTATTGAATGACCAAAATGATTTGTGCACAACACTATTTGAATGGAAGTAAATTAGTTTACCGGGCTGATGAGTGAATTAAAATATGACATTTTGTACATTGTATAATAAGTTTTAATTTAAATTATTTAGATTCTACTTGCATTATAAATGTTACAAAATTGTTTAAAAAAAAAAACTTTTCCTATCATTTTTTTGCGTCCGTGCTTACAGTAAAGTATTACTATTTTATTTTATTTTTTATTTATTTTCAATTTGAAACAAATAAAAATTAGTGAAAATAATTAAAAAAAATTTAAGATGAATTGGTATCTTCAGTGCGGAGGGACAAAATGATAAAATTAAATTTCATTACAAGGATAAACATTTTTATGCCCAACAAAAACTAGAAACATTCATTATGCTATTTAATTTCTGGTTTATACAAAAGA
This sequence comes from Lepidostoma basale, assembly GCA_022606425.2. Classification (NCBI taxonomy): domain Eukaryota; kingdom Metazoa; phylum Arthropoda; class Insecta; order Trichoptera; family Lepidostomatidae; genus Lepidostoma; species Lepidostoma basale. The sequence goes on from JAHDVF020000207.1 coordinate 197,295, forward strand.
AAATGAGATGAATCTGAACAGAAATTCTGAATATTGGGATAAGGTTTTTTTTTTAACTGACTACATGGTGTTCTTCTACCGACCCTTATGTATGGAAGCGAAGCATGGAACTTCCAAAAGAAGGATGAAAGTAGAATAAATGCAAAGAAATGAGATCTCTTAGACGAATGTGTGGATACTCTGTGTATGATAGAGTGTCGAATGAAAATATAAGAAGTGAATGCAGTGCGAATGATGGTGTCATGAACAAAATAATGAAAGGATCATTAAGATGGTTTGGACATATGGAAAGAATGAATGAAGAAAGAATGGTAAAAAAATTATATGTTAATGATGTAAATGGAACCAGAAATAGAGGAAGACCGAGGAAAACGTGGCACGATAAAATAAATCAAATATTGAATGTCGGCCATGTGAGGAGTCAGAGAAATCGACGCGCGTGCATGACACGATGTATGAATTTTGAAGAAGCGAGAGAAATATGTCAGGAAAGAAAGGTGTGGCAGTCCATTCTTTCTGCCTACCCCTTCAGGGAGACGGCGTGATGGTTAGTTAGTTAGTTAGACTACAAAGTAACTAAATTCCACCAAAATTAAAATTATGCGCACCCTCATTTTCCCAAGTAACTCCGAGAAACCCAGAGAATATTTTTATAATATTTAGAATAAATATTTTAAAAGGGGTTTTGTGATAATACTATAATAATAAATTGAATGATTTCTGTACGCGAGAGATACATAGTTTGAAATGATTTGTTGGTCGAAATGAGTGGGGTCAGGTTGTCATAACGTTTAGAAGGCGCCCAGTGCAATTGTATGCCTAAACAGTTACTCTTTTATACACTTTGTGCTGGATAAACTAAAAAAATATTGTGAAATATTAATAGTACTAATAGGACTTTAATCTATACATGGACAAGTGTATGAAAGAACTGAAAGGGTTGGAAATAGGTGCCAAAATGAGCGGAGTGTCAGTAAGCTGTCTCTTGTATGCGGATGACGCTGTCCTTTTTGCAGACAACGAGCATGAACTACAATTCCTGGTTAACCGTCGCGTTGCCATGTGGTAAATTGAGTTTCCACTGCCAATTTAAAGTTGATTTTCTTAAAACCTATGGACCCTAATATTATAAAAAAAATTGTTATCCTCCATTGAAGTGTTTTCAATATTTCGTAATAAAAAAAAAAGCAAAAAATTACTTCCTTCATCCCAAAAAAAATATTTTCTAAGACTGCCCTCACCTTCATTCGTGTTAAGGTAGAATTTGTTTTGCTAATATTTACAACTTTATCAAAAGTGACAAATACTTACTCGCTGTTTTGAACGTATTATAAATTATATCTTTGACCTTTTCAATATGTACGTAATAATACCACTGTGGACGGAAACGCAGGACGCAACTTAATAATATCAGAACTGTGAAAATATTAACACTTTACCAAAAGGGAAAAATATTCATACGTACTCGTTGTCTTGAACGCACTATACATTTTGCCTAGGTGCCTTTATCCCCGCCCCGCCGGCCGCTGCGCGCAGACAAGTTTATACCCGCTTGTCCAGTCGCCCGTATGCTATGACGCATTACATATCAGAAATCGCATGGTTCCAGAAAAAAATTAATAATGATATGTTTTTCAAATAATCCATGTATGTTATAGATATCGATCTATTCCTAATGAAATTCCCTACAAGATGACATAAATTAAATTTTGATTCATCTGGTCATATGCTTGATATTTAGATAAAGTTAGCGGTAAACTGAACTTACCACATGGGAGCGAGCGTTTTGTTTTGAACACGGTACGTTAAGGGTTAATAGTATGCATGCGAAATGATCGGATGATGAATGTGAATAAGTCCAAGGTATGATTTTTGAAAAAGACAGCCATGACAGCCTGCAACATTAGCGTGAATGGTAAAAATTTGGAGCAATAGATGAGTTCGTGTATTTAGGTAGTATGTTAACAAAAGATGGGCGAGTGGAGAGGGATATTGAAAGAAGGGTTGGGCAAGCAACAAAGTGAATGGTGCACTTAAAGTTGTCATCGCAACCAAAATTTATGATAGTAATAATGCCACTTACAAAGGGTTCTTGGATTTGAATCCATATGAGGTTCCGGTACAAAAAGTAGTAGGTATGATATTTCTCGATTTATAACGATGAAATCACAAACCCTTGGGGCGCGTTTTTCTCGAAACTACAATACATTTATCAAATTTGCTGCAGTTATAATAACTCAAAGACAAATCATCCGATCGATTTGATTCTTGTTGCAGCTTGTTTTATATATTATATGTTTCTCCATTCCATCAAACCCCAATTTTCCGATCGTATAAAAAATGTAATTTTGGCAGGCCAAAATTCTCAAAATTTCCGCGCGAAATTTGAAACTTTTTTAAAAATTCCGCCATTTTCTTAAATTTATTTTTTTCGGTCCAGGGTCATGGTACGAAAAAAAACGTCTAGTTAGACAAACTTTTTTTTTTATATTTCAGTGGGGAGATTTTTTTTTAACCTTGTTAGATTGCAAATAACCCGCTGAATTTTAAATTTTTTGGTCCAAATTTTTTATGATGTATTAATTATATATCCACAAATATACCCTTAAACATTTCTTGCAGTAGTTTTCTTTCAAAATAAAAAAAACAAAACCCACATTTTTATTTCAGGAAGTCACACTAGTGGTGCCCCTTTAGACTTTATACCTCTTGGATACATATTTTTTAAAGTGTTTCGCAAATATTTCTCTCTTCCAGGAACTGACTTATAATATGAAATGTTTTAACTTATTTCTTTTAGAATTGAGCATCTCAAGGACACTTTAGAAAATTCTTCAACTTATAAAATATTGAAATATTTGGTATAACGGCGCAGTCGATCAATTTGATGAAAGGAGACAGTTTTTTATATTTCCTTTTTTCGATTTTTTAAAGACAACGTTATTGAAACATTTTCGTTATAAATCATTCTCGATATTAAACCAGGTTTCAAGTGAACTTATTTTATACTAAAATAAATAAACAAAAAACACGTTTTTCATTTAGATTTCGTTTATGTGAATATATGAAAAATTTGGTATGTATAAAATGTTAGGTAATATATTATATTGGAGCTTATAAATGAAAAATATTGTTTGTACATGTTAAAAGGCTTTCGTAGTAACATTTTTTTGTGTATCCATAATATAACATCAGGTATTAAAAAATAATGTATTAGAAAAAATGCTATGTCAAACATATTTTCTTTGAAAATTTCCCCCTATTTCGATTCCAAGCACGTAATTTGTTGAGAAATTCTTTGAAAAGACGGGGTGAACTTTAAAACTATCAAGTTACAGAAATGTAATCTTTTACCTTGCAATAAAAAATCGTATCGCAAATCTGAAACTTTAATTAAATATATTTTTGTTATAATATTTTATAAGTCGACATAATTAAAAAAAAATATTTCAATTTGCTTAGCACCATCTGTTGTTAGAAGTTGTAAATAATAAACACGTTGGTGGCCTGCAATACCAACCCGCATAACATCGCGTTGCGAAATTTGGCCAACAGATGGCAATATTAAGCTGTGAATAGTGTAACGCGGCAACTGAAAATACTGTAGTGTTTTTATACGTCGCACATAGGGGTATTTATGCTAATTAGGCGGCCCAAATTATATTCTTGTTATTTTTTTTAAATCATTTATATTTTTAAATTGACGGTAGATTTATCCTTTGGTGAACATATTTTATAGAAAATTATATTTTGACATAAAAGTAATTTATTGTGAGAATATACCTTATACATTTCGAAGAAATAAAAAATGAGTGGATTCAATACGATGACGAATTCCACCCTTTTTCACCAGAGCTTCATTAAGTTGTTTCATGAACAAAATCTTCCGCAGACAAGTCTAAAAAAATCTTCAATTCAAAAATATTTTTTTCTTGAAATAACGTGATTTTGCAATAGTAAGATTCATTGACCGTAAAAACATTTATTTTGCGGGAAATCACGGCCAACTTTGATACATTTAACACGTTCATTGCGGTCAATATATCGCGAAAACTCACGAGGTGCTGAAAAAAAAAAAAATTCAGAAGCATTAAACAATATCAAAATATTTGTGAGGGTTGCTCATTTTTTGGTGTCTATTCAACAACCCCAAAAACTGTTTTATTTTCTTATCGAAGATAAATTTGATTTACGGCCTACTAATTACAGGAAAAATACCCCTAAGTGCGTCGGTAGAAATTTGTATAGCTACTTTTCGGATTGAAGACGCCAGAAATTTCATTGAATTTTTTACGAGTAGACTATGTTAATTTAGACACAATATGGGCAGGTCTAAAAATACGTAGGGTCAGCAAAATATTTAAGAAAAGGCACATATATTTTCCTGTATAAATACTCACTGATTTACATCCAAATAGTTGAATTAACGAAGCGTTTCTTTTGGCAAAAAATCTGAGATGGCGTATGAAGGCCAAGCAAGTTAGTCGAATAGTTTTATATAAAAATATAACGTTAGCAAAAGGTTTTGTTATAAATTGAAACTCAGATCATTCCTAAATCCTAAATTCGTATATGATAAAGGAACAAATATCTTTTATTTTGTAAAATAAAAATAACTTATAACGAATCACGAAAAATATGGTTATATTAGATATCTCCTGCCTAGTTGAATACGAAATATAATATTATGTGGCTAAATTTATAACATGTATATAATTATATAATCATTATCGTCAGCTTGTCTCCATCCACTGCTGGACGTAAGCCTTCCCGCCCCCACGCCAACTCTCTCGGTCTCTCGCCAGTGTTCTCCAGACCTTTCCCGCCGTCCGCACAATATCATCGCTCCACCTGGTTGGTTGTCTCCCGACACTTCTCCGGCCCAATCTTGGCCTCCGTTCAGTAACCCTCCGGATCCATCTACCATCATCCCGTTGACACACATGACCAGCCAACTGCCACTTCATCCTCGCAATGCATATCCCTACATCGGTGACCGTGGTGCGTCTTCTAATCTCCACGATGAGTAAATGGTCTCTAAGCGAGATACCCAACATGAATTTTCCATGGCCCGTTGTGCAACTTTGATTTTGTGCATTGCTTGTCCATGTCTCGCATCCATAGGTCATCACGGGTAACACTCAATGCTTCAGGACTTGTCTTTAAATTTTGTGGCTTGTCCGACTTGAAGATGTTGTCCAGCCTTCCGAATGCAGACCAACCGAGCTGTATTTTCCTATACTCCTTGACTTGACCGCCTCTTCCAAAAGCCAACATATGACCAAGGTACAAATATTCATCTACCACTTCTACATTTTTACTGTGGATTTTGAAGTCTTCAATTTCTTAGTCAATATTTTTGGCTTTGTCATATTCATTTAAAGGCCTGTTTTTTTAGATGAAATGGTCATGCCATGTTTCCTCGGTATTCCACTTGACATCGTTGACGTATACTTTCGTAACCATTCTTTCTCCATCCATGCGCTCCATATGTCCGAACCAACGCAGCGATCCTTTCATAATTTTGCTCATAATATCTTCTTCCTCTCTACACTCCTTTATTATATCAGCATTTACAATTCTGTCGTACATCGTTCTACCACACATAGTCTTAGGGACCTCATCTCTACCGCATTTATTACGCTCTCTTCCTTATTCGGCCAGTTCTTGTGCTTCGATTAAATAAGGGTTGTGACCAGAAATGTGCATGCATGACACGATGTATTAATGTTGAGGAATCGGGAGAAGTGTGTCAGGAATGAACAGTGTGATGGTCCATTCATTCTGCCTTCTCTAGGGAGACGAGGAGATGGTTAATTGTTTAGTTATATTTATCTTCAGCGTCATATAATATGATATTTTTTGGAAGACAATTTTTCGCCTCATACTTATTTTTTTATTTATTCATAACGATACTAAAAAAAATATTACAGTGCACATAGCTAGTAATTATAAAAAAATTAAGTACGCTTGGTTACCCTAGGAAAATTGACTAAAATAAGTAATGACCTCATAAATGAGATCGCACTAGGAATTCGGATACATTAATACGAAATAATATGTAATAAATACGTTGCTATCTAACACTTTCAGACCAGACACTTTAACGTATTCTTCAGATTTTATTAATATTAAATATTTTACATGACATACGAGTATTTCGGAGGTGACCCTTTCGTGTAAATATACTATAACTTGTTATAATTACGCCAGAGGATGGATATCGCACCCAAAACATGTCGTTAATATTTTTATTTATTAAAGTCTAAACACGTTATTTTTTCCAAAAAAAATAAAAGTGGATATTAAAACAATGGAATGTCTTCTTCTTCTTCTAATTTTTGTCCTGTCACACCTCCGTGGTGCAAAGGGCTTCAAGGAATCTTCTACACCTGACTCTATCGCATGCCTGATGCTTAACATCATCCCAAGTGAGGCCTGCTGCCTTAACCTCGTCCTGCAAGGTTCTTCTCCAGGTGGCTTTAGGTCTGCCTCGCTTTCTCTTTCCCCCCATTGGGGACCAGTCTAGTGCGCCCTGAGCGATGCAGGTGTAAAAGTTAAAAATTAATTGAAGATTAAATGACGTTCATATCTCGTTACAGATCAATATTGTGCGGCTGGCAACATTTACAGTCCAAAATAAGTGTTTTTGAAATGCGGCAGACTGCATTAGCAGCTCATATTTGAATGTATCTTGTGAACCATTAACCTTTAGTTTTTTACTACTAAATTGTATGTGATATTATATTGAACTTGGACTATCTGTCTGAGCTGTGAATGTAGCGAACCGTAGTTCGAGTACCATTTTTTTTTACTGGAAATGAAGCCCGCACAGTGGGCTTTAAAATAGCGAGTGATGCATTATTAATAGGGGAAAGAGGTTTAGACGACTAACAATTTTAATTTTTGTTATTACCATAGATCGTAAGTAACTAATCAGAAATTTGCTATCAAAGATTCAAATAAAAATTACAATTCGTTCTGAAGTTATGAACGGTTAACTGAGCGTCTCTCGTTAAGTGCGGAAGCGCTGGCGCTTTTTTAAACGCATTTCTTTCTAAACTACTTTTTTAAATTTGTGTATACTCTAGTTTAATCAATAATTTTGAAAATTTATATTTAGTTCCTTTATACGTTTGCGCTCTATATTAGCCATGTTTAATTCGTGTTTATAAATAGGTGCCTTTGCTCAATATTCAAAATCTATTGGCCGTGTCAACAGTGTCAAATGCCGTTCTCTGGATCATGGCAGGCGAAAAGCCAATTAGAGAACAAGTCGCTAGACGCAAATGGCAGTGGATCGGTCACACTCACAGACGGAACCCAGCCTGCATCGCTCAGGGCGCTCTAGACTGGTCCCCTATGGGGGGAGAGAGAAAGCGAGGCAGACCTATAGCCACCTGGAGAAGAGCCCTGCAGGACGAGGTTAGGCATCAGGCATGCGATAGAGTCGGGTGGAGAAGGTTCCTTGAGGCCATATGCACCACGGAGATGTGACAGGACAAAAATAAGAAGAAGAAGGAGATTAACCTCAATTCGGATTAATATCATTGCTAAAAAAATTTAATAATATGATGATCTTTTTTTAAACACGTTTAAAAATTAGATTTTATTTTTAAAGAGAATTGAGATTCATATATTGTAGAAAAGAGACGTATCCTTAAAGTAATTTTTAAACTTATATTATTTAAAGATGAAATTTGTGGCCTTCAGAGGGTACACAGACTACGACGTCAGATGGTGATCCGATGGGTGGCATCTTCAATATTTTAAAATACTAGTATAATACTTTTTAAAAATTACTGTATTTACATAAATATATGCATACATGTAGCCAAAGTGTCAATAAATTATAAGCATCGTTTCCTTGCCAAAAAAATAATAATCATGAAAATATGTTAATAACGTCGCTCTAAACATATATCCCCCCTTAATGTGTGATGCAAATTTAATATTTCGCCTACGGGATGGTAGCTACTAATAACTCTCTAACCATTTCGCATTAGCGAATGCCATGCCTCGTTACACGGACGAACAGATGCATCTGTACGGTTTGCCTTGATTCCCCACGGGTGTCCCTTGCGCTATTTGCGGACTCGCCGACTCCCGATATAGAGGCCCGCTGGAAATAGTTTGCGCGTGTTATAATATTATATTCTGCACGCAACTGCAGTCATTCGCCGAATGCAGTATGCATTAACACGGCAAGACAGGGCCGGATTTATTCACATATTTTTAAACGTATGCCACCATAATTATTTAAACTTCCCCGTACTGTGCTTAAAAGCCGTGCCATACTGTTTTAACCGTTAGAGTGCCGAGGAGCGCCGTCGCGCTTGTAGGTAGATTAAAAGTATTCAATTTCTGTATTTTTATTATCATGGTGTGAAACCTAGTGAAGAGAATGTTGAAAGAAATATGAAAATTGATGTATTTTTACAGAAATGGCACATTATTTTCTTGTAAATATAAATGATCTATAAAAAAAAACATTTCTTTTGATATTTTAGAATATTTTGGCGAAATAGGTTTGGCACTCAAACGGTTAAACAAGCTCTCCACATCGGTCTTCACCGGCGGTTTAAAACTGTGTAGACACTTGTTTGAAACCAACATTCGTTTGACCTTCAACAAACTTTGTGGACGGATGCGCATAGTATGCGTGTGGATCCACCGTTTAATAATAATATAATAATAAATTGGATAATTTATAAAGCGCCATTTTTATGAATTGCTCATCTCAAGGGCGCTGTAGAAGATGCTCCGTTTTATCAGGCTGTAACTCTTAATGTTTTGGCACATAGTAAAAGTTCACAAATTATTTCCAAGAATTTGGGCGTTCCCTCATAAATCATCCTGTTGCACTTCACACAATTCACTGGACACTCGGACACTCGGACACACATGTGGCAACACGCATTCCACATGTGGAGAGCTTGTTTACAACAGTATGTGGATGCTACACCAACCGTGGGCTCCACAGCTCTCCACCAAGGTCACCCCTGTGGAGAGCTTGTTTCAAACAGTGTGGCACGGCCTTACCCATCATTCATTTATTATTTTAATTAAAAAAAAAATATATATATAATATTTTATGTTATCTATTACATTTTAGAAGATCAGAAAAATAATGATTTTTTATTATTTATTTATATTATATAATACATACGAGTATAACAGATAATATAACAATACTCGTATATACATATTATGCATATAGAGATACATATAAATAAATACATAAATATAATATAAAAAATATATAAAGAGAGAGCGAATTTACTAGAAAGCTAAATTTGTTAATATTTTATAATATACTAGCTGACCCAGCAACGCTTCGCTATTGCTAAATTCGAGTATATAAATACATCCAATATATATTAAACAAAAATTGGAGTATGCTGAGTAGCTTTCAGAACATGGGTTACATCCTTAAAAACCGGAAAATACCGATCAACCTGAAACGAAAAATCTAAGAAGCCTGCGCTCTGCCAGTTGGTACTTATGGTCTTGAAACTGTAACATTATCTAAACAAAGTGCCGAGAAACTACGAGTGACTCAAATGAGCCATGAGCCACATGCCTATGAGACAGAGTCAGAAACGAAATGGTGAGAGAAAAAACAAATATCACTGACATCATCCACCGGCGGCGACTCTAAAATGGCAATAGGCAGGTCATGTAGCCAGAAGCTCAGATGAAAAATGGTCAAGAAGACTGCTGACTTGAAGACCGTGGATGGCAAAGAGAAGTGCAGGGCGCCTGCAACTATGGTGGAAGGGTGATCTGAACAGACACGTCGGAATAACCTGAATGCAGTCTGCACAAGACAGAGTGACATGGTAGGGAATGGAGGAGGCCTTTGTCCAGGAGTGGACGGGAATAGGTTGAGGAAGAAGAAGAAGAAGAAGATATTAAACAAAAACAATTGAAGTTCAATATTGATTCATTTGTTTAATTAAATTAATCTTTAAAATAATATTTCAATAATACTTATGTGAATTAAACAATTGTTTCCTGAATATTATATAAGAAATTTTATAATCAAATAAATATTACTATATCACATTTGCATAAAACATTAATATATATACAATTACAATATAATGTTTACAATGTTTAGAGAAACAAAACTCTTGATTTTGTTGTTCATTAGGGGGTTTCTTCAAATTAAATCGGCAGTAAAATCCGCATGTTGAAAACCTCCGTTAATGCAAATAACATTCACATTTTATCTAATGCATTGTAATATCTGTAAATACACATTCAATCAGTTATATTCTTGATAATTATATCAGTTATATTCGTGGTAATTATATCACTTATATATATTCAACTATTATAGATTGAAAGGCATGTTAGTATAGAAGAGATTCATCCTGCCTTCAAATTCGTCTTCATTATGGGAACTATGATGGTTAGTATAAATAACAAAATATGTTTTGTGCATTACCTTGATATATGTGCATTTATCTGCAATCATATCCTTGGAATGGACCTTCTCCACTTTGACGTATATCAGCATCTCAATGGAATAACGATATCTACAGTAAATAAAAAAAACTAACATTTAAATGTTTGCAAAACATACATTGAGAGTTATAAAAAAATCATATTATATTTTACCTAACAGAGGGTTATCGAAATATGTTCATAATATGTCTCGGGATAGATGTATTTATGTTCATAGAATATAACAAATACTGATATGAATTTGAATCATCAATATTTTTCAAAATTTTACCGAAATGTAATAAATAATTATGCACTGAAAAAAAGGAATTGTAATCTCCATTACTTTTAATGAAAATTTATTTTTACTTTTGTAAGTAAAAAAAAACGTAAAGGTTTTCAAGTTATCATTCTCGTTTTTTAATAAGTTATTTCGCGGCAAAAACAAATTATAATAGCAACATGTTGATACAAAGAAATATGAAATGAAAAAAAGGGTTTAAAATTCTGACCGTAACAGTGCACACGATGAAAGTTACTTATTTAACTATTTAACTATAATCACTTCACACTTCAAAATGAGAAATAAATTTAGAAAAATGGTATATTCGTACGATTCAATTCACAACAGTCAAAAGCAATAATATTTTAAATCTTATTGCTAAAAATAGAAATAATTGGTAAATGATTACGAAGACGAGAAAAAACATTAAGCGAGTAGTTCGCTCATGAAAAGCGTCTTAGACCGACTGACACAAAATTTGAATTGACTGAACAAGACTAATAGTTTGTATATTTTGCATTCTCGAATACAGAATTGACGAGACGTGAAGAGTGAGTGTTCGACAGTTGCTTATTATTTTCTTTTTACACTGCAATACGCGACATTTGGCTACAAGTTTGTCGCAAACGATACCGTTGGACTGTTATGGTAAAAAATTACTTATTTATTTAAACAGCTGTTGTCGTCCACTGCTGGTCATTATGTTTCCCCCGTGTTTCTCCACGTATTCCTGTCTTGTGCCTTACCCATCCAATCAACAGTAAATTTTCGAACGTCATCGGACCATCGTGTGGGGGGAGGCGGGTCTCACTCTGTTTCTTTTGTCTTCGCGGGGTCTCCATTTCCCTTCTGGTCCATCGATCGTTTACCAATCTGGGAACATGTCTCGCAAATGACCACTTGAGCTTAGCCATCTTTTCGACGACATCCATTACTCCCGACCCTCTACTTTTTTCAGTATTTCTTATTCTGTCTGAGAGTAATTCATGTACCGGTAATAAATATAAAATTATAAAGGTTGGTCATGTCAGAAGCCGGAAGAATCGACGTGCGTGTATGACTCGCTGTAGGAATGTGGAGGAAGCTAGAGAGGTATGTCAGGATAGAGTAGTGTGGCGGTCCATTCTCTCTGCCTACCCCTGTAGGGAAACGGCGTGATGGTTTGTTGTTGTTGGTAATAAATGCATTTTAACTAACAAATTAACCATCACGCCGTCTCCCCGAAGGGTTAGGCAGAAAGAATGGACTGCCACACTTTTCTTTCCTGACATATTTCTCTCGCTTCCTCAATATTCATACACCGTGTCATGCACGCGCGTCAATTTCTCTGAGTCCTCGCGTGACCGACGTTCAATATTTGATTTATTTGACCGTGCCACGTTTTCCTCGGTCTTCCTCTATTTTTAGTTCCATTTGCATCGTTAACATATATTTTTTTACTTCATTCATTCTTCGTTTCTTTCTTCATTCATTCTTTCCATGTGTCCAAACCATCTTAATGATCCTTTCATTATTTTGTTCATAGCACCATCATTCGAAACGCATTCACTTCTTATATTTTTATTCGACACCCCATCATACGCTCTATCATTTATAAATATATTTATATATTTTTATATGGGTCATAAAATTTTGGGGAATAAATTTCTGTGCATGAAAAATAACTAGATCGAAAGCGTGAAACAAGCCAACACTAGTATTTAGATATAATATATACAACAATTCAGCCAATTTCTATTGAGAATTACATATTTTTCAATCAGAGACGAAATTTAAAGTCATAAAGCTTGGGAATGCGAACAAGTTCGGAATCTGAGAAGTTGCAAAACCTATTTAACTTATAAGAGATCACAATGGAAAACGGAATTACTTAAGCTTCGAACTTTTACAAGAATCTTTATCTTGTCATTTCTATTATGTATATAAGATGGGTCCCACACCAAGGATTACAGCGTGATTCGAAATTTTGTGACACTTCTACGAAGCGATGTCAAATCAGCCTGAATACGGAATCAGCGCGGGGATATGCCAGTCTTAGTCTCATAGGTATACCATATAACACTAATAAATATTTTTTACAACATTTTGAATGTATACAAATACTTGTAGACGAACAACTGGATTTCACCCATTGCGGGCTATCAATTCAAGAATCAATTGTATCTCAATAGAGACGAATATGCAAATTGGAAACAGAATATGGTTGATCGAGGTGTTTACAGGACTTATGACCTGTCATTGGTTGGGTTAAGCGCACGCTTTATGTAATACAACATTCCCCATTCCACCTTTTTTTTATGACCACCGTGTCTGACAAATTTTTGGAAGTTTTATATACGAGTATGTTTGGTTTGTCAGACATGGTGATCATAAGAAAAAAGGTGGAATGGGGAATGTTGTATTACATTAAGCGTGCGCTTAACCCAACCAATGACAGGTCATAAGTCCTGTAAACACCTCGATCAACCATATTCTGTTTCCAATTTGCATATTCGTCTCTATTGAGATACAATTGATTCTAATAAATATTGTTTTTTAATCAATGCATAGATATGGTAGTCAAAGTTAATGGCATCTTTATTCATAACATCAGATACGCCGATGGCCCTTGTACCTCAGCAGATTATATTAATGACCTACAAGTGCTCATCAATAGAATCAATGACGCAGGTGTGAGGCTGGGACTCAAAATGAACATCAGTAAAACAAATTTCATGGTGTTTAGCCGACAGAACTACGCAGAAGCAAGCCTACTCTTAATGGCGCCAGTATAGAAAGAGTACACATATTTAAATATAGACAACATCGATCCAGAATAGAGATTTAAAAGGAAAGGGTCGGAGACCATTCTTCTGCAATGACAAAATCAACTTAAAATTGAGACAGAGGATGGTCAAGTGCTATATTTGGTCCATATTACTATACGGAGTGGAGACCTGGACCCTCAAAGTGAACATAATAAACCTTATAGAAGCACTTGAAATGTGGCTCCATCGTCACCAACAATGAGGTGATGTAAAGTCTAGGAAGATGGCATATTTGGACACATTCTCCGTAACCAGAAATACGAAATGCTGCACCTCATCATGAAAGGGAAGATCGAGGGTAGGCGCGGTATGGGAAGACCCCAGATGTCCTGGCTTGAGAATATCAAGGAGTGAACTGGAATTCGGGGGGTGGGGGACTTGTACCGTCTGGCACGGGACCGAGAGGCCTACTCCAGGTTGATAGCCGACATCGGGGGGACCTGACATGGCACTTGAAGAAAAAAAAATCTATAAAAAAAATAACTCTATAATATGCTGTAAAAGCATTTATTTCCATAATAATTTTAAACGAGATCACAAATGGTTTTTGATTATATGAACAAAAGATCCTTATTTTCACAATAATATTATGGTACATAAAAGCGACTTATTATAAATGTAACAATGGCTATCAAAAGTATCCAATTAAAAGAAGGTAAGGTTATCCCGATTGTCTCAAATAAATATATTAGCAAAATATTCCAAAAACAAAAAATATTTCTAAAGGAAACAAAAATATACACACTTATTGATTCCCACAAATTTATTAACAAGATACAAGTTACGCAGGATTTTCTATAACAATTCTATATCCGAGAACCAAAATGTCATTAGTTATTATTTAGGTGGAAAGAGTTTTGCACATTTTTGTAATCATCGATACAATGATATATCTAGTACACTCTATACGGTATAGTAAGAAGTAAAGCTTGGAAGGACAATTGCTAAAAAAAATTACATGATAATGTGACCATATCGGTCAAAATCACTCAAGACATTATGGCTCTCCGTTTAAAAATGAAATACGCATTTTTCACAGTTAAGTTAACCTTAAGACGCCCAGTGGTCCCGTACGGGACCGCGGATTTGCGTTGTTCAATGCCCAACGGTCTCGTACAGGATAGGTGATTATGGTGTATTTCGCTATCGGATTACATTGATTTATGACAATAGTATTCAAAATATGAATGTAAGCTTACGTAAATAATGTCTTTGGGATACCGATCCATAATTTTATTTTCGGTTCCGATAAATATTTTTGTCATGATGGGTAGTATTAGTGTTTATATCTGCGTTACAAGATCGACTCTTGGAATATGCGTTGGGTTTTGTTAAGGTCCGCCTTATAAAAATAATAAAAGAATCGTAAGATAGGTCTTGCATAGACCAATGTTTTAAAATTTGTCATACAAAAAAAAAGTTCAAATTTAGAATATTTTTCGTTTTTATTATTTAACTTTAATGTATAATTACAATATATAAAATGTAATTTTTATTATTTAAACGAATGGATGAGGGGAGAACGATTAAAAATATGTACGCAAGTAGTGTGAATGGGAAAAGGAGTCGAAGAAAGCCAAGGAAGACATGGCATGACCAAATAAATCAAGTACTGAAAGGCGGCCATGTTCGAAGTTGGAACAATTGACGTGCGTGCATGTCACGATGTGTGAATGTAGAAGGGGTGCGAGAATTATGCCAGGATAGAGCAATGTTGCGATCCATCCTCTCTGCTTACCCCTCCGGAGAAACGGCGTGATGGTTAGTTAGTTAGTTTTATTTAACCTAAATATAATGACTAATTTTTAAGATATAATTATTTTTATAACAGCTACGCGTAGGTCGCTAATATTTCACAAAAAATATTTGGACAGTGGGCTACCTTTACGAGTATTGCACGCGGCGCACGGGTGTTTAAAGGTCAATTGATCATTTGAATTTGTGTAACTTTTGAAAAGCATTACATTTTCATAACACTTTATTATTATTATTATTATTGTTTTGTTGAATCGCTCTTTATATCTTTACATCGCGAGCCAAATCGATGTAAAGGGTAAAGATATCACATTGACTCTCGTGACGTGTGAAAGGTAGCTAATTTATCGCCATTTTATTGTCACGTGACTTGAATATTCATTTAAAATTTATTTTACGATATTTTGCTTTGTTAAATATTTATATTTTATAACATATCACGATTCATTCATATGAGTTTTTCGCGTCAGCTGTTTCGTCAACCTAAGTTGGCATCCTCAGGTGTTTCAAACAACTTAGTCGTTTACAACACCTGGTGATGCCAACATACTTGTGTAATAAGAGTGTTTTAAATTTAAGCATTTAATAATATTGAAGTATCATAGGGTTTTTGGCCAAAACAATGGAATATAATTTGCTTTACCTTAGTAGCATACTTTTGTTACAATGGGGAAGACAACGCAGAAGACACTGAAATGTGCACATGCAGAGGATGGATTCCTCCAGAATCCCGCACGTTGTGGTGCATCAGATTCCTGCTGGCTGCTGTTCTCCCGAAAGACCGCCAAATAGATGAAGGGATAGATGGGAGTCAACTTCCCAAGAGAGGAACAGATGGAAGTCTAAAAGGAGAAAAGAAGATGATTTCATTAACCAGTGGCTACTGATTTAACAGCGAACGTGTATTTTATAATAGTTATAACACAAAATAATGTATTTACAATTTTTTTATAACGTGATTGTTTTGAGTTTAGGCGAACATCCAAAACATATGTTATATTTTTAATTTTCAATTACGATGACAAAATTTGATTGAGCGATCTTTCAATGAAATTAGCTGTTGTTAATTTGTATTAGTCAGGTTGTTAAATATGAAGGACTGCGCGCATTAAAACACATTTATTAAAAAAATAGATGGAAGCGAAACGTTATTTTTCCGTCCATTGATGCCAAATTGAAACTTGAGGGATATTAAAACTATTCAACAGGTCTTCAAAATACCGACAAATGTTTCTGGCTGGCTGCCAAAGACTTCATTCGTTTGATAAAATCCCTCCTTTTTATATAAATAAATCATCAATTTACTCTTCGTTAACCAGTATAACTTTTGAAACGTTTGTAATAAAATGTTTACTTAATGGCTTTTATTTAATACTAGAGTGATATATGTATCTATGGGCTAACCTCAATACATCTTCACAGATTTATTGTTTTTCATACTAATTTAAAAACATTAAAGCAACAGTTTTACGTGTTGAATTTCATTCAAACAAATGATCAAAGCCTTTCTGGGACTAATAAGAACAAACTGTGATATTTTCAGCGAAATCTGAATTGGTAATTTTTGAGAAAATTTAAGACGAACAGACAAACATTCATTGTTATATACAATTGGATTTCATTCAAACTACTTTTAAAACTTTCCTGGGACAATAAGAACAAACTGTGAAATAATCAGCGAAATCAGTTGAGTAATTTTCGAGAAAATCATGGACATGCAGACAAACATTCATTTTTATATATAATATATGGTATATAGATATTATACATATTATATTGACAAAAACAGAGAAAAAATGTTAGAATCAATCTTGTTCGTTTTTGCATCATTCACGATAGCAATATAATGATTATATTTTATAACGCGAGGAGTTAGAGAAATCGACGTGCGTGAACGACACGATGTTTTAATGTTGAGGAAGCGATGTATGTCAGGACAGAACCGTGTGGCGGTCCATTCATTCTGCCTACCCCTTTGGGGAAACGGCGTGATGGTTACTAATTTAGTTTTCTCAATAACAAGTTTAAACATTCAATTCACAGTTACACTAAACGAATAATTAAAACAAAAAATAAACTAAGCATCACGCCGTTTCCGCGTAGGGGTAGTCAGAGAGGATAGACCGCCATTCTGCTCTGTCCTGATATACCTCTCTAGATTCCTCTACATTCATATACCGTACATGCACGCTCCTCGATTTTTCCAAACCAAAAAAAAAAACTTTTTAAACGTTTTTGAAGATATTAAATATTACACCGTTGGTACTACAATTTTACACAAATATGATTATTTTTAATATAAAATGTTATGTTAACTTTGGTGAAAAATTAATATTACAGTTAGTAATAATATTCTAAGTAATAAAGTTTCGGTTCAAAAAGTTAAACAAATTTGAAGCGCTTATTCGTGGAAGAATTGTATTTATAAATCTATATTTTAAGATAAGCATAGTTAATCCTGTCGATCTTATTTACGTAATGTTAAACATCTTGGATGAATTTGTTTTACCTTATTTTTTTACCATTTTTTAGACGTAATCAATTAAAAATAAGTTGAATCACACTATGTTACATCATAACACATTTCTGAATGATAGTTATCTTCTGAAGAAAGTGTAAAAAAACACCGTAGAATACTTTGCATATTGTCATGTTTCGGGTGTTTCAATATATTAAAATATGAATTCACAACATAAAATGCAGCGGAAATTAAATAAATTTGATAAATATAATATAATCGCGTAATGTTTTCATATTTATTCACCATTGTTACGCTTTACTATAAGTACATTTGATAATGCCTTAGCAAGGTGAAATATTCGTATGTTATTCCTATAATATAAAATAAATTTTCTAGTTATATTTTTTTATTTTTTTTACGTATACAACTGGTCGTTTGAACCCAATTACTGTATAAAATATGATTTTTTAGGTATTATATTGATTCTCGTGTCATGTGATAGGTAGCCAATCTATCGTCATTTTATTTTCACGTGAATTCTATACCAGACCAAAGACAGTGTGACAGTCACCCGGGACCGAACGGGACCTTCTGTATAGAAGTCAGAGCTCTTACCACTCTGCCACGAAGGTCGTGTTATTGTTTCTTGAACAATAATATTAAATAATTCTTACTCCATATTAAATTATTAATACGAATGAAAACGTCAGGTTTCTAGAAGTATTATTATATTTAATGGGAATGACATGTTTCGGCCTTCTTAGGCATTATAAAATAAACATTTGATAATGCCTTAGAAGGGCGAAACATACCATTCACATTAAATATAATAAAACTTTTAGAAAACTGAATTTTTCTTTCGTATTAATTAGAAAACAGACGATTTCATTCCCATTAATGATCTTGGTTTAATTTATTTAAAAAATGTTAGAACTCTTCAATTTATTCTTGTAGAGACTGAGTTAATCTTCAAGAAAACTGTTTTCATATGTTGAGCTGAAGAGGGCTGCAGAAATATGTTTTTTTATATTGTATTGTATTTAATAGAAGTGACATCATCCAACACCATAAAACGGCGTTTTCATCAATATTCAAAGTTGAGAGTTCACAATGGAGTTCTGGTCCCACCCATAACGTATAGAAGCAAAGCATGGAACTGGCAGAAGAAGGATGAAATCAGAATAAATGCGTTAGAGATGAGGTCCCTAAGACGTATGTGTGGTAGAACGATATACGACATAATCTCAAATGCTGATATAAGAAAGGAATGTAGAGCGGAATAAGGTATTATGAACAAAATTATGAAATGATCGCTGCGATGGTTCGGACATATGGAACGCATGGATGGAGAAATAATGCTTAAGAAAGTGTACGTTAATGATGTTAAAGGAGTACGGAGTCAAGGCAGACCGAGGAAAACATGGCATGACCAAATTAATCAAAATTTTAATGTTGGTCATGTTAGAAGTCGGAGGAATCGACGTGCGTGTATGAATCGTTGTATGAATGTGGAGGAAGCTAGAGAGGTTTGTCAGGATAGAGTAATGTGGCGGTCCATTCTCTCTGCCTACCCCTACGAGGAAACGGTGTGATGGTTTGTTTTTTTGTTTTTTTAAAGTTAAGTTTTGCTTAATTACTTTAGAAAATATAAATATGTGAGTAAGTGCAAATAGTTATTAATACGAAAAGGGTACTTGACCGTTTATCGGTGTTTTTCCAGTTCAGCACTGCCATGAAAACATCGTGAAATAATAATTATCACCACATGCAGTTTGAGTCAGGGAAAAAGTCCCCCGGGCTATTACTCGCTCGCTAGCGGAGCACCAACGGTAGTATTATTGTGTTACTGTAGAACCCGACCTGCACTTTAATTACTCTGCGTTCAAGGAGGCGTATAAAATTAATTAAAAAAATTATATGAAGCCCTCAATTTGTGATAAAACTATTTATATTTAGACAAACAAAATAATAACAACAACAACAACAACGAACCATCACGCCGTTTCCACATAGGGGTAGGCAGAGAAAATGGACCGCCACACTACTCTATCCTGGCACACCTCTCTAGCTTCCTCCACATTCATACAACGAGTCATACACGCACGTCGATTCTTCCGACTTCTAACATGACCAACAATTTAAATTTGATTAATTTGGTCATGCCATTTTCGGCCTGCCTCGACTCCGTACTCCATTTTCATCATTACGAGTATAGTATACTTTTTTAACCATTCTTTTTCTATCCATGCGCTCCATATGTCCAAACCAACGCAGCGATCCTTTCATATTTTTGTTCATAATACCTTCTTTCGCTCTACATTCCTTTCTTATATCAGCATTTGAGATTCTGTCGTATATCGTTCTACCACACATACGTGTTAGAGACCTCATCTCTACCGCATTTATTCTGCTCTCATCCTTCTTCTGCCAGTTCCATGCTTCGCTTCCATACATTAGGGCTAGGACTAGAACTCCACTGTGAACGGCCGTTTTCGCTTTCATTGATAAATTCTTTTTTACAATAACTATTTGTAAAGCTCACACTTAAAGGCGGCCATATTAGCAGTCGGAAAAATCGACGAACGTGCAAGTTGCAATGTATGAATGTAGAAGAATCTATAGGGGTATGTCAGGCAGTATGGCGGTCCATCCTCTTGGTCTACCCCTCCGGCGAAACGGCGTTAGTTAACATCAAAATATCATTAGTCGTCGTACAACTCTCAAATCCTGTTAAAGTCGTTATTGGCATCAGACAGGGCGATAGTCTGAATCCTTTTTTCTTATATATTACTTTATAATGGATGGGGTTGTGGTGGTCATTAATACACTGAATAAAGGATACAGGGAGAGAAGACCATAGACATTATCTGTTATGTGGACGACGCTGTCATATTTTCCGCGACCGAGGAAAACCTGCAATTTCTTTGAACGCATTCCATCTTGCTAGTCAAAAATATAACGTAATTATATCAGTAGCAAAGACCAAGAACAAAAGTATGGTATTCTACTTGGATGTAGCGTGTCTGTGGAGGGCGTTTCATTGGATCATTTAAAATAATTCTGATATCTGGGTGTGGACTTGTGTGGGCAAAGGGATCAAGCATGTGAAGTGAAGCTGCAGTCATCTCACGATGTTTGGAAAACCATCACGTGAAGATCAGCAGCAAAGTAAGAATTTATTAGACTAGTGTACCTACCCATCATGACATATGGGATCGAATGCAGGGCAGACACCACAATCACAAAAAAGCTCTGAGTGTTAAAAATGAAGACGCCAAATCATATTATATCTGGAAAGGCACTACGCGATAGAATGAGGAACTCAAGGATAAGAGAAATATGCGAGGTTGAGGATTTAGTTAGGCGGGGAAGACAACGGAGAAGATGTTAGTATGCACATGTGGGAATAATCGATACATCCAGACTCCCTCACATTATGTTTTACGGCCACCCCCAAGGGGGACGCCCCTGGGCAGACCACCAAAGATTTGGATAGAAAGCCTGGTCCATGCATCCTACATGTAATTATTTTTTAATTTTAAAATATGTCGCACTGACATGCTCTAATAATCTAATCAGAATCTTCAATGGTACGCAAACATTAGGAAAAACTGTGTCTAAAATGTTTAATCCACAAAATATATAAAAAAAACACGACTTCAAATGCAAATAATTCATTTAGTAATTTATGTATAAATTATTTATTTTCAAATATATGTTTTTTATAAATTGCAATTGTATATACTCGTATATACATATTTTTTTTATTTTTATATTATCGTCATTTATTATTCTTGTTAAATATTATTTATTGGTTTTTACAGATAAAAAATAATTATCAGTACTTATAACAAATACCCCAGGTTAATTTTTAAATTTCAATTATTGTATCCAATTTTAATTGCGTTTTTTTTTTATATTAGTCTTTCTTTGTTTAGTTTTTATTATATTTTTACACCTGAAGATGGAGGTATCCTCCGAAACATGTTTTTAAATATTTTTTTAATATTTTGTGGATTAAACTAACTAACTAACTAACTAACCATCACGCCGTCTCCCCGAAGGGGTAGACAGAAAGAATGGACTGCCACACCTTTCTTTCCTGACATATTTCTCTCGCTTCCTCAACATTCATACATCGTGTCATGCACGCGCGTCGATTTCTCTGACTCCTCACATGGCCGACATTAAATATTTGAGTTATTTGATCGTGCCACGTTTTCCTCGGTCTTCCTCTATTTCTGGTACCATTTACATCATTAACATATAATTTTTTTACCATTCTTTCTTCATTCATTCTTTCCATATTTCGAAACCTTCTTAATGATCCTTTCATTATTTTGTTCATGACACCATCATTCGCACCGCATTCACTTCTTATATTTTCATTCGACACTCTATCATACACAGAATATCCACACATTTTGTGGATTAAACAAAGTCATTTTCATTTTCCGAAGTATATTACTATGGAATTCCTCAGTTCAATATGTTGATAATATTACTTATATTCTAAAATCCAAATACTTTAAAAATATTATTTTATCTCGTATATTGTGACCCATCATACACATACCTCCAATTTGCTTATAAATATAATTTGTGTCCTGAAGTGTGCTGTATGTAATAAGATTGTTAAAACGACAAAAGCATATATACGAGAATGTAGGAGATATAGCCATTGTTATGTCGCATGTAACGCAGAATATTTCGATAACAATATTTTATATTCGTAGAATTAGAATTTGCGTGTTCGGATCAGAGTTCATCCACGGTGAGAATATATTTTAAATATAATATTTAAGCTTTTATCAATAGTAAAAGGGTATGTGATCATCTAACAATGAAGTCCTACAAATAAGGACACCTGGGGTATTCACGAATAAATCCATAAGGTTCCCGGGATTTTAAATATGTATAAATAAAATAAGTTTAGGGGTATAATTAATTGTTGTTAATGTATCAATATACGAAACCTGCTAAAGGTCAAATTTAACATATGGCATTGAGACCAGAACGGATACCGCAAGAACGAAAGCTAAAGTGTGACAGAGATGCAGACGCTGAGGACAATAGCAGAAAAGACTCTTCCAGAAAGAACTTCCCAAGAGAGGCCAGCCCGACAACAGGAAGCATGTTAATATTTTTGATTTTGTTTAGTATCGAGTATGGCCATTATTTTGTGCAAAATGTAATCTGAAATTTGTATGAAATTTGAAATTGAAATTTTATTGTGGACCTTCGTGGCCGAGGTACGTGGTACGGGGTGGCAGTCAAGGTACGTGGTACGTGCCTTGACTGCCACCCCGAAGGTCCCGGGTTCGATTCCCGGCGATGGCAGTGTGATTGTCACACTGTCATTGGTCTGGTGCAGAATTCGCGTGACGATAGATTAGCTAGCTATCACATGTCACCAGGATCAATACGATAGATATTGCCTTTACATCGATTTGGCTCGCGCTGTAATGATGTAAAGAGCGAATTAATTAAATAATAATAATAATAAATATTTCAGTAACGTTAAAATTTATGAAGTCCATCAACCTTTGAATGTTGGTCACGTGAGGAGTCAGAGAATTCGACGTGCGTGCATGTCACGATGCATTAATGCTGAGGAATCGAGAGAAGTTTGTTAGTATGTCAGGAAAGAACAATTTGACGGATTTCTGCCTTCCCCTTCGAATAGACGGTGTGATGGTTTCCTAGTTTTATACTCGTATTTTAACCACATGTTAAGTTAAAATTGTATTGTTTTGGTAGCTAGACAGTCATTAAATCCATTCCTACAGTTGGCTATTTTGGTGATGATCCGCTGTGTAAATTTTAGATAGGTTTCACGGGACGTCACACAGTTAATAGGACATATTGGGGATAATCAATTCAATTATCCAGGGCCGCATTCAGGAATTGTCGGGCCATTGTCACCACTATATTGGCTCGTATGTCGGGGCGTAGAGCGGATTAATATCAACAATTAGAGCTAATGGAGAATGCAGGCGGTTCAAAGAGGAAACTCAACACAAAGTACGGGAGTGCATAAATGGGCCAGTGAGGGAATTATCTCCATAACTAAATAACTAACCATTACGCCGTCTCTCTGTAGGGGTCGGCAGAAATAATGGACTGTCACATTTTTCTTTCCTGGCACACTTCTCGCGGTTTCTCAACATACATACATCGAGCCATGAACGTACGTTTATTTCTCCGACTCCTCACGTGGCCGGCATTCAATATTTCATAATTATCTCTATTATTACTTAATATTAACTTCCGAACAAAGAGCAATGAACAATATGTGCACCATCTAAAAAGAACATTATGTGTTAAATTATTTTTGTTTTGTTATTTTATTTTATATTATTTGTTTAAGATTTATTTTGTGGATATTGGACGATCGAAGTGTGCGCGGAAGATGCCTATTGGTGGCGATGAGGTTCGCAACCCATCACACTGCGTCTCCCGCGGGGCGAAAAGATAAGGATGGAGTGCCGCATCGGTTAAAGTGTGACAGTCCATTCTTTTTGCCTACCCTTTCGGGTAGACGGCGTGATGGTTAGTTAGTTAGTTAGTTTTAACTTCTGAACTTTAATGTGAAAGATTAATCCCTTTTAACATCACACGATGGCTTTTGTGGTTAAGTGAACCTGGTTAAATAGCCTAAACCCATCACATGTCATCAGAATTAATAGCAAAATAATATGTACCGGAACTGGTTACGTAAATATTTTTATAGCAAGGAAAAATATTATCGTAAAGTGATTGAAGTTTTTTTCTATATTAGTCATCTCTTTGTACTGGGTATTCACAAATGAATATATTTTTATAAACATTGTAGGTATTTTCACAACACATATATAAGGTTCCCACCACCACCCGAGACTGTTATAGGACGCAGCGACGCCCTTTCGTCAGTCTCGCTGCACTATCTAGGCCTGTTCCTTGTCCATCCGGGACTTACGTTAATTTAATTTAGCCTTTTCTTGTCATCAATCAAAAGGGTGACAGACCACATTTAATCTATTCTTTTAACCTTATATATCTCCCGCGCGGCCTCACATCTCTTTATTATGAAATAAAATCAGAAATAAATATTACATAAAGCACACCTTAAATTAGTAAAAAAAACAAAACACATTAAAATGATATAAAACACACATTAATTCACAATACACAATAGGTCAAATATATAACAAACTAAATTTTAAAACAAGAAGAAGATGGTGTATGAGAGAGGCGGGAAGATGTTAAGTAAGAATGAATAAATTGGGATGGGATGGATGGAGGACAGGTTTTTTCACAACACAATTTTAAGTGATGTGTTGGGAAAATAAGCAATGTTTTATAAAACTATTCAAATAATTAGTAACTAACTAATTAACTAACCATCACGCCATCTCCCCAAACGGGTAGGCAGAAAGTATGAACTGTCAGGCTTTTCTTTTCTGACATATTACTCCCGCTTTCTCAACATTCATTCATCGTGTCATGGCCAAAATTCAATATTTGATTTATTTGATCGTGTCACGTTTTCCTCGGTCTTCCTCTATTTCTAGTTCGATATACATAGTTTAGATATACTTATTTTACCATTCATTCTTGATTCATTCTTTCTATGTGTCCAAACCATCTTAATTATCCATTCATCATTTTGTTCATAACACCATCATTCGAACCGCATTCACTTCTTATATTTTCATTCGACAATCTATTTTAAACCAATTGTTTATACTTGGCACCCTACTTGGCGCTCTGTAGCTGCCTGTCGGACGTGTTTTTCTTCACACCTCAGATGCATAAACGATCCGACAGATTGCAGATCTAAGCTGAAAACCCACCTTATTCATATTTCAAACCCAATTTAAAACTTGCATCTTTTGTTCTATTATACTTTCTAATCGATCGCGAATATCAATCAGATGCAGTGTTCACATTTAGATTTAAAACACGTGTTTGTGAAGTGTTATAAAAATATATAAGAATGACATGTTAACCGTGTTCTCTTTAACAACGTGTTTGTGTTTGCTACATTTGATGATGCCTTAGAAAATCGAAACAAGTCATCCCCATAAATTATATTAAAATTTTTAGAAAACAGACGTTTTCATTCATATAAAAAATTTCTTTCCTTTGTTAAACATGGTTCCTTTGAGTTTTCAACATATACACGTGGTCGTGATAGTGGGATGTATCACCACATACCTGAAATAGGACATCGAATCTGTCCTCCATTGGAATTTTTAAAGTTCGGAAAAATCGGAAAAATGGAGCACTCCAATTTTTATGATGCAGAGTCAATAAGGCTGGCGTTGAAATGCGAATATTGATTTTCAGAGACTTTCATGCAAAAGAATTCCTTTTTCGAACCTTTCCGCTTGATGAAATCCACGCCCTTTTATTTGGGCGCCCTTTTGTGCATCCATGAAAAAAAAATTGTAATACATTGAACTACGTGCATCTATTGATATAAAACAGTTTTTCATTACAGATTTATTAAAAAATGTTTTCTTAGACACTTCAAGTAATGTATAAATATGTACTAAATTAATGAATTATCATAGAGTGTCGAATGAAAATAAAAGAAGTAAATGAGGTTCGAATAACAGTGTTAACAAAATAATGAAAGTACTATTAAGATGGTTTAGTCACACTGAGAGAATGAATGAAGAAAAAATGGTCAAAAAGTATATGTTAACGATGTCAATCTAACTAAAAATAGAGTAAGACCGGGGATGGTTAGTAATTTAGTAAATTAGTTTAATGCATTTTTATGGAGTTTTACATCATTGTTTAATAAACAATGAAACATGTCATTTTTATTTTGTAATTAACTAACTAACTAACTAACCATCACGCCGTTTCCCCGAAAGGGTAGACAGAAAGAATGGACTGCAACACTTTAATCGATGCTGCACTCCATTCTTCTCTTTTCGCCAACGCGAGAGACGAGGTGTGATGGGTTGCGAACCTCATCGCCAAATTTTTTGTAATTAAATATTTCTATATTGAAACACGTTGAAAACGTGTATGTATGCCAAACAATTTACGCAAATTATTTTATTAAGAAATTGTTGTAGCACTCGCAGGTATATTTTAGGAGCCTAAACCGCATAGTAGTAACATCGGTCCAACATAGGAAAAATTAACAATGCATAATACAGCAACAATTTTAAATTAAAACAAATAAAATTTATTTTAAAATATTTATTTTGGAATCTACAGTGTTAACGCCACAATTTTATTAAAACATATATTTTACTGTCGCCTCATGAATGCATAAATCGAATCTTTTAAATCGTAAACGGTATTATAATAAGATGATTAATATAATATAAAATGATGAAAAAGTGGTAAAGGGATGAAACATCTTCAGAAGCTTTTGATCAGCCGATATTACTAGGCAAATTTGCGCTGATTCACCAAACTTACCGCCCGAGGACCTTACGTTATTCGGTTCAGGGGGATCAAAGTAAAATTTAAGGTCTTGTATAAGATAATTAACCAGAATGACAGAGGAGAGAATGAATAATTAAGTTGAGAGAAAAGGTTTAATGATTTTGAGAGATTTCTGGTTAATGTATGCGCAATGTGACGTTTTTAATATACTTTGTAACATACACTTCATTATAAAACTTAAAATTAAAAACAATATATGTTTCAGGCATACAGGACTTTCATTTTAATATCAAACAAAACTGACCACATTCGTGAAATTTAAAAAAATAATAAGTATAATAATTGAAACGATGTTTTTTAACTACTTCCACTTTTGTACAAAAGTGGAAGTAGTTAAAAAAAACATCGTTTTATTTAATTAATATTTAAAATGAACTTCTATCAAGAGATTTCAGTAAAATCATTTGATTATCTTGAAAAATATATATTTTACTAATAATATCACTGATGAAGGGATTAGGTGTCCGAAACATGTTTGGTTTTTAATTTTTATTTTTGAATATAGTGTGTGTTGTATATAAAGTATATAAACAATAAATATTAAACACCCAAACACAAAATTATTTTAACTTTTAAAGCGCTTCAGACAATTGTTTAGTTGTTTTTATTACAGTTGTGAAAATATTAAAAATGTATTATAGGCATAATGTCTCTGAAATAGAATGTTTTTTGGAATTGTGCATTGTCATTTTTTTAGTCGTTTATAGTTTTGTTTTTGGTCGTTTATAGTATTGTTTTAAATACATAGATATATAAATGTGAAAAATATTTTTTAATGCATTTTTATTCAAGTATGACACAATTTTGCAATAACAATGACGAAAAGTCATTAATAAACGATTAAACTTTTGTTGAATTTTGTATTGTCGAGAATACGAAGTGCGGTTTATATGTTTGCTGAAAGGCATTAAATTTCCATACGTGTTATGCAAATAGCTCAACTAATTTATTAAAAAAATGTTGCGACAAAGTAATATCTGAATTTCCTTTGCGTGTCGACTAGTTTTTATGCCGCAATACAGTGACTAAGTCGATATTATATTATGCATAGTTGCTAAGAATCTCAATTTTATTTTTTGTAACGAGTTTTTGAAGGTAACTCTTTGTAGGTCTACACAGTGTGAACGTTATTGGCTTTGCGAAATTTTGAAGGTAGGACTGGTTTTTGTAACTTATATTCTCGTATTTTATTTTAACTTCACTCTACTTTCTTCTGATCATCTTACGAGAACAATCCTTACTCGATTATGTCGTTTTCAACTTCACTCGTCCAGATGACAAACACGTATCCTTGAGACGTTTTCTTTACGTTCCGAGAGCTTTTAGTACTTATTTTTGAAAAATATTTGTGAAAAGTGCAAAAAAGTATTGTAATAATTCAATGTTTACGAAAAGTTATTCAAATGTAAAAAAATGCGTATTCAAATAAAATCCCTCCTTAAAAATAGTTAACATAATAAAATAATCCTTTTTTTATTCAACTATCTATTATCTTACTAAATAACTAACTAATCATCACGCCGTATCTCTGAAGTTGTAGGCAGAATAGATTACCGCACTTCTCTCAACATTCATACATCGTGTCATGCACGCACGTCGATTTCTACGACTCCTCACGTGGCCGACATTCGATATTTGATTTATTTGATCGTACCACATTTTCCACGGTATTCCTCTATTCTAGTTATATTTACATTGCTAAAATATACATTTTTACCATTTTTTCTTCATTCATTCTTTCCATGTATCCAGACCGTCTTAATTTTCCTTTATTTACTTTTTTTAGGGTAACAAACAGCGAACAAGGCCAATTACATGTTACCACAAATATAAATGAATGAGCAGAGTTAACATTGAAAACGGATTGAAGTTTGTTCGTTTGTTTCTTGGGTATGTTGGCATATATGCCGTTGCAATAGTCGAGTCGAGATACGACGAAGGAATTAACAAGTGTTTTTAATGCATCAGTGGGAATATTTCTTTTGATTGCTTTGAGCTGCCTTAGGTGAAAGAAGCTGGCGCTCACTGTCTTATTTATTTGGGTTTTTAATGAGAGATCTGCTTCGAAGTTGACTCCAAGAAGTTTTATGGAGTTATTAGGGATGATGTCAATTCCGAATGTTGATATCGGAGCATGATCGACTAAGTGCTGGCGCTTCATTGAGGCGGTCCAGAGAAATTCCGTTTTGGAAGGGTTTAATTTTAATTTATTTGAGGCCATCCAATTCGACATAGCTTCAATGCACTTTAAAGTTATAGATTTTAGATGGCTGATGTTATGAGGGTCACAAAAGAAATACGTAGTATCTTGGGATTATATTGCTCCACTGCCAGACTCACATTCGGCTTCTTGCCTCCCCACCTAACTGACGTGTATATCTATAACTTGGTATAACCAAAACGGGGGCGAAGTCAATTACACTGTCCTTCAAAAGCATCTTGGCAATTTGATTTTTTTTCCAATATTTCAATTAAAAAATAAATTAAATAACACCATAACGGTAGAATTTTCATAAAGTAATTAAGTACGAGTATTATTATTATTATTATTATTGTATTTTTTTATATAATAATAATAGTCTTCTTCTTCTTCTTCGTCATAATATCATAATAACGCAATAAATGATTGAAGCTGAAAGACTAGAAAAGCTTGTTGAAATAGTTTATATTGGTCTTTATTTTGTCATACTGTAACTTCTTCTTCTTCTTCTTCTTCTTCTTTTTCTTCTCCTTAAAGACCTTTGGTCTGTTCCTGAAATCAGGCTGGCCTCTATTGGGAGGTTCACTCCCAACTATCTCTCCATCTCTTCGGCGGTCTTCCGGGGGGACGGCAGCCGGCAGGAATCTGATACGCCACAGCGTGTGGGATTCTGGTGGGATCCATCCTCTGCACGTGCGCATTCCAGTATCTTCTGTGTTGTCTGCCCCATCTCACGACATCCTCCACCTTGCAGATCTCGCGGATGGCCGTGTTCCTCACCCTATCTGGAATAGTCCTTTCTGCTATCATCCTCAACGTCCTCATCTCTGCCACCCGTACTTTAGCCTTAGTTCTTGTGGTATCCGCTCTGGTCTCAATGCTATATGTCAGAATAGGCCTTATGCAGGTTTTATATATTCTGACCTTACTGTAAATTCTCATATACTTGTTTTTCCATATTATATAATAATAATAGTAATAATAACTTACTAACTAACTAACCATCACGCCGTCTCTCCGAAGGGGTAGGCAGAAAGAATGGACTGCCACACTTTTCTTTCCTGACATATTTCTCTCGCTCCCTCGACATTTATACATCGTTACATACACGCGCGTCGATTTCTCTGACTCCTCGCGTGGCCGTCATTTAATATTTGATTTATTTTTCGTGCTACGTTTTCCTCGGCCTTCCTTTATTTCTATTTCCATTTACATCGTTAACATGTACTTATTTTATCATTCTTTCTTCATTCATTCCTTCCATGAGTCCAAACCATATTAATGATCCTTTCATTATTTTGTTCATAGCACCATCATTCGCACCGCATTCACTTCTTATATTTTCATTCCACACTCTATCATACATAGAGTATCTACAAGGAAATATACATAGAACCACGTAAAATAAATATGACAATTATCTCTTTGTTGCTATTATCGTTAGTGTATTCACGAATTCGCTATAATTGCATCCAAAGAGGGCTATTTCCGTTGCCACCTCATTTAAAAGGCGAATTGCTTTCAATACAGAAGAACTTCAAAGCGCCTGTACGGCAACTTGGGGCATAAAATAAAATATATGCTATGAATATATATCATTCCCATTTAATACTCGTTAAACTTTTTGTAACAAGTTTATATTATTATTATTATTATTTTGTTGAATCGCTCTTTACACCATGACAGCATGAGAAAAATCGATGTAAAGGGTATTATAGCTATCATAGTGATTCTCGTGACATGTGATAGGTAGCTTATCCATCGCCATTTTATTGTCACGTAAATTCTACATCAGATCAAAGACAGTGTGACAATCACACTGCCCTTGCCGGGAATCGAACCCGGAACCTTCGGGGTGGCAGTCAATGCGGAAAGTCAGGCAGAAAATTATGTCTGAATAGTGTACAGTGTGACGGTCCACGCTCTCTGCCTACACCCACGGAGAAATAGCGTGATGGTTAGTTAGTTAGATATAAATCTTTTGAAAAAAGCTTAAACTAATCAGGAATGTTTAGCTTGGCTGAAATATAATTCAACAATGTACATATAATATTATATAAATAACTTTTCGTTGTTAATAAATTAATTATTTATTACTCAAATGCCAAGATGCTTTTGTAATTCTATAGGTGGAAATTTCATCCTCTCTCTAGCACATCCATTGTAGGCCTCTTTGGGTGCACGGCGTACAAGGATTGTACAAACAATAAAAACCGGTAAAACGAATTTCATTACCATGCATTTGAACGTTAAAGTTATTTAAAAAAGCGTACGTATAGATTATTGAATGCTTTTGTTTTCAATATTATTTTTGTGTTTTCATATTTTAATAGCAACAAAATATATGATATATAAAGCATACCAGTAAAATTACGAGTTAATTTTTTAAAATGATTTTTTTTATTGAGAATCGGTACGTGAATCCAAACCATTTATAAAACTTAAAATTTAAGAAAAAAATGCAAAATAAAACTACGTTTTGTATTCGGCAGTAATTAATTTGAATTTAATCATAACGTTTATTATTTAAAACAGAAATTATTATAACCATTTTTTTTATTGAACGAAAATTACCGAATACCGATATTTTCATTGTCTTTGCAGTCCCTAATGAGGCCGGCCGAACAAGGGCTTTCTATTCGGTCGATATGGCTCGACCCTTGGCTCATTTTTTTGTGGATCTGTGCAAATTTTTAAGAGGGTGGAGGGATGAACCAGATGAAGTAATGTCAGTATTAGATTGACTGGCGAACCGCGCACTAGGATATTTGATTAGTATTTACTGTCAGTCATGAAATTTAAATTTAGAATTAAGCAGTTAAGTTTGCATGATAATAAATAGTTCAATATAATCCGAAAAAAAAATGGTTTTAAAATAAGAATGTATTATGGAATAGCTAAATTAAAATTTTGCAAACTCAATTTTTCTTTATTTTTAATTCTACATCCATTCTTAATTCGCTGAAAGATAAATGTTTTTAACCGAAATCAATTATTTACTATTGAGGGAAAGGGCTTTATTATAAAGGTTTGGTACATAAATATTCAATAAACCTGCTTTATCTAGATTGACGAGAGAAAATGGTTTATTATTTAAACTACCAAACCTAACATAGATTTTCACTAAACCTGTCTTTGTTACTCTGAAACAAAAACATCTCAGTGTGTTTTGAATGTAAATCACTATTTTCTATTTTATCAAAACCATATATAATTTATTAGAACCTTTTCCCATACATCACATAAATAATTGATCTGTTAATGTTACTATAGTTTTATCTGAAATAAAGGAAATTGAATAATTTTGAAGTGTAAATTTTAACGAGAACGTTAATATATTATAATAAACGATATTTTCCTGTTATAATTTTTTTAAGTAATGGAAAGTGATATTTTTGGTACAACAATTTTCAAGAATTTTCACAATGACCATCGCAGCATCAATGTCTACAGTCATCTTGGTAACCACTGTGGTACTGGCGGCAAGAAAGTCCCTCAGAAGACCACACGGCATAAAGAAAATGTAAGATTTTTTTGATTTTTTACACTCTTTTAAAGTATGTAACAATGGTTAATATTTTTAAAATAAACAAACTTACTAACCATCATGCCGTCTCCTCGAAGGAGAAGGCAAAAATAATGGACTGCCACACCTTCTCTCCTAAAATACCTCTCTCGTTTCCTCAACATACATACATCGTGTCATGCATGCACGTCGATTTCTCCGACATCTCACGTGGCCGACATTCAATATTTTATTTATTTGATCGTGTCACGTTTTCCTCGGTCTTTTTATATTTCTTGTTCCATTTAAATAGTTAACATATACAATTTTACTATTCTGTCTTCATTCATTCTTTCTATGTGTCCAAACCATCTTTATGATCCTTTCATTATTTTTTCATATCGCACTTTCATTCGCACCGCATTCACTTATTATATTCATGTAACTAGTAAAAAGTTCCAGTGCATCAAATATATGTACCAACGACAAGTCTTAAAACATATCATATAACTATGATATTTATTTTTAAATACATCATCAATAATAAAGGCATCATCAATCAAGTAGAATAAATGCAGTAGAAATGAGATCTTTTAGACGAATGTGTCGATACTCTGGATAGAGTGTCGAATAAGAATATAAGAAGTGAATGCGGTGCGAATGATGGTGTCATGAACAAAATAAATCAAAGGCTCATTAAGATGGTTTAGACATATGGAAAGAATGAATGAAGAAAGAATGGTAAAAAAATTATATGTTAATGATGTAAATGGAAACAGAAATAGAGGAAGACCGAGGAAAACGTGGCACGATCAAATAAATCAAATATTGAATGTCGGCCATGTGAGGAGTCAGAGAAATTGACACGCGTGCATGACACGATGTATGAATGTTGAGGAAACTAGAGAAATATGTCAGGAAAGAAAAGTGTGGCAGTCCATTCTTTCTGCCTACCCCTTCGGAGAGACGGCGTGATGGTTAGTTAGTTAGTTAGTTATAATAAAGGCAACAGTCTGAATTTCAATTCTAATGTTTAATACAAACTCATAACACCTAAGACAATAAGTATCAGTTTAAAATAGTAGTGTTAAACATTTGATAATGCCTCAGAAGAGCGAAATAGGTTTTTCCATCTAAAATATAATATTATAATATTCCTAAAAGATAGACGTTTTCATTCACTTCAATCATTTAAATAGGAGTTTTACATAATTGTTCAAGAAACAATAAATAAAACATTTACATAATTAGGTACGTAAAATGTCATGCAATTGTGTCTCAGCAACCTGGCATACGTTATCTGACGTAAGGTCGGACCTTTTGAAGGACCGAATTCTCAAAGCGTTATAAAGCACCCCTTATATCTCTCAAACGTGAGGCAGACAATTGACTTACACTTTCGAGAGTCTTTCTTTATAGAGTATTGAGACTGCGAGATTAAGGTCAAATGTTAAACGGATTTATGCAACAAGACATTTAATCGTGCGCTAAATGAACGAAGAAGAATAAGAGATGGAAGAGAAGGAGAAAGCAATAAAAAATAAAGAAAATATTATAAATTATCAAAAATATAATAGTTTCAATAATTTTTTGAAAACATTGTATTATCCAAACACTATTTTGCACCTTTCACAAATATGTTTCGGGTCACAGATTTACCTTCTTCAGTGTATGAATTAATGAAATTTAACATTCGAAAAAGGGAGAGTCGTTACTTATGTATGTACTAAATGACGAGTGAAAAAGTAGAGGGGGTGAAATTATATTTAGCGGTAGGGTAAATTGTAACTAAATAACTAACTAACCATCACGCCGTCTCCCCGAAGGGGCAGGCAGAAATAATGGACTGCCACACTTTTCTTTCCTGACATATTTCTCTCGCTTCCTCAACATTCATACATCGTGTCATGCACGCGCGTCGATTTCTCTGACTCCTCACATGGCCGACATTCAATATTTGATTTATTTGATCGTGCCACGTTTTCCTCGGTCTTCCTCTATTTCTGGTTCCATTTACATTGTTAACGTATAATTTTTTTACCATTCTTTCTTCATTCATTCTTTCCATATGTCCAAACCATCTTAATGATCCTTTCATTATTTTGTTCATGACACCATCATTCGCACCGCATTCACTTCTTATATTTTCATTCGACACTCTATCATACACAGAGTATCCACACATTCGTAAATTGTTATTTCCTTAAATTGTGAGGACTTATGGGACTAGAAATTTAGTCAACTTGGTTGTTTAAAATATCTTCGTTGATTTTAATAGCCTTTTTAATTTCTAAAATATCTAGATTATTTATAGTTATATTTCTACTATTTATGTGTTAAATTTCAACGTCGTTATCGTTCTTGGACGAGTGATCTTTTTCAATGAGATGATTTGCGAATTCAGAAAAGTTATTATTAGATAGCATCTTATATGTTCTTTAATTCTTAAATTTAAATTTCTCGTTTAATTTAAGAATCACGCAATTTCACCGGAGGGGTAGGCAGATAGAATGGCCCGCAGTATGCTGCTCTGTCCTGACATATTAATTTGGTCATAACATTAATTTGGTCACACCATGCTTCCCTTGGTCTTCCACGGATTCTCTTTCCACTCACACTACTTGTATACAACATTTTAACCATTCTTCTCTCGTCCATTCATTCCATATGTTCAAACCGTATCAAAGATCCTTTTTTAATTTTACTCATGATGTAATCATCTGCCTTACTGTTGCGGCTGTGCCAAATATCTGAATCGGACGACATGAAATCGTCATTCGGGAAAATTGTTGACCGGTATATACTCGTATATACGAGTACATTCCAGCATAGTTTATTCCCTTCCGTAAAGATTTCTACATAGCTGCCCCGGATATTTACTTAAATGTGTTGTGTTTTATGTAAAGTTTCAGCGTTAAGTAGAGCTGTTAGTGAGGTAGTTGAAGAAATTTTTAGTAGGCAATAATTTTGTTAACTTTTTTCTCTACTCTTTAAGATAAAGAAACGGAACATTTTTATAAAACCTAGAGTAGAAATAGAGAAACATAAATGTGTACGAATTTCGTCTATTGGTTTGAAATATTGGAGTTCTTAATAAACCAATATTGTGAATGAAAATTCTTAATGTTTTCGTTAAAATTGTTACCTTAAGCTGAAGAAATGATATAATAAAAAAAACTAGTTGCAACCCTTGAAAAATTAACGAAAGTAAAGATTTTCTATGTTAACCTTTAAATCTTGGTTCACTGTTCAATAGTAATCAGTAAGTATATTGTAACTTTAAATGTGAATATTTTTTATTATTTTTTCATCTGCATTCACTGCTTATATTTTCATTCGACACTCTATCATAAACATATTTGCCACACATTCGTCTAAGAGATCTCATTTCTACTGCATTTATTCTATAATACTTTCATTCTTTTTATGCCAGTTCCATGGTTCGCTTCCATACATTAGGGTCAATTAATTTAAAATAAATCCTTTTCGTATTATGTTTACGGGAAAATATGGAAAATCTCTTAATTTTTTTTGAACTTGACAAACCTTAAAACACAGGTGAAAAGTACCTACTCAAAGTAAAATTCGTGATGGCATGAACTAAAATAATATTTTTATGCCAGTTCCATGGTTCGCTTCCATACATTAGGGTCGGTACGAAAACACCATTGTGCACTTCCATTTTTAGCTTCTATGGATAGGCTTTTGTTTGCAATTGCAATATACTATCATATAATTTACTTTGAGATAAAATTATTTTAGGAAAAACAATTGCTCGGTAAAAAATAACATGAATTAGTTGATTTAATGATTGATGTAAAAATATTTTATCTCACATATATTTTATTGTTTAATCAAATAAAAGAGCTTCCAAGTGTTAAATCTAATTCTTTATTTTACGAAGGCTACAAAGCAGTTTAAGAGAGTAAAAAATATTAACTATATTTATTTTATTTTTATATTACAACACTCACTTTTTAAACAAATTAAAATTAAATATCAAACATGTTTCGGACTACCCAGCCCTTCCTCAGTGATATTGTATAGATATTTAAAATTGAAAATATTTGTAATATTTGTAATATTTGTAATATTTATAATATTGTATAATATTTGTAGACTTATTTGTAAACAATTTTATCATATTTAAACGTTTGAGTGCCAAATCTATTTTGCCAAAATATTCTAAAATATCAAAATAAATGTCTATTTTTATAGATAATTTATATTCACAATAAAACAATGTGCCATTTCTGTAAAAATACACAAATTTTCATATTTCTTTCAACATTCTCTTCATTAGGTTTCACACCATGATAATAAAAATACAGAAATTGAATACTATTAATCTACCTACAAGCGCGACGGCGCTCTTCGGCACTCTAACGGATAAATACCTATATAATATCATTGAGAAAGGGCTGGGTAGTCCGAAACATTTTGATATTTAATTTTAATTTGTTTAAAAAGTGAATGTTGTATACAAAGTATTATATATAAAAATAAAAAAATATATATAAAACATCTACAACACAAAATATTGCGAACATAGAAGAAAATATAAAATAATATACTATTTAAATGTTTTTTTTGACTCCCAACATTATGAATCCCACGTTAATCTTTTCACATTTGTACCTACACGTATTAAGCAGAAAAGCGTAATAATCTAAGTGCTAACAAACCAAATTTCGGAATGTTAAAAAGTGACAAAGGCGTTTAATCTTTATTGCTAATGGAAGGTAAATTATGTACGCATTTAAAACACTTGATTTTCTTTGTTCCCACCAACGATTAACCATATTCAAAGTAACTTCTTAATCTTGGATTATTTTGTCATTTTTATGCTTCAAGTATTTTTAAGCACTTGCATATTTGAAGAGAAAAAACATTTTAAATCTTACTTGAGCTGGATAAGCTTTATTGTTTTTTCATTAAGCTCACTTCTTCTTCTTTCGGTGCCATGTCAGGTCCCCCCAGCGTAGTCAATCGCTGTAGCAAAGGCATCACTATCCTGCGCCACTTGGAACAGGTTCTGAACTCTTCTTATTCCTATCCAGTATTTGATGTTCCGCAGCCAGGATAGCTGCCTTCTACCAACTCCCCGACATCCCTCTACTTTACCCATTAATATAAATCGAAGGAGATGCCATTTTTCTCCCCTTAGCACATGACCCAAATATGAGATCTTTCTAATTTTCACACTCGACAACAGCTCTTCATTGGCTTTGGCTCTCTGTAGTACATCTGCATTACTGACCCTATCGGTCCACGGTATATGGAGCATTCTGCGGTATATCCACATCTCGAACGCTTCCAACCGGTACATTACATTCACTTTCAGAGACCAGGTTTCGCAGCCATATAGTAGAACAGACTATATATAACATTTAATCATTATTTGTCGGAGTTTCAAGTTAAGATTATCGTTGAAAAATAACGTTCCCATTTTATTAAATGCAGGTCGTGCAACTTCAATTCTGTATTTTATTTCAATGTCCGGGTCAAGCGCTTTAGTGAGAATTACTTTTCTTATTTACTTAACTTACTTACTTTGCTTAAACAGACGATGTAGTCCACTGATGGATATAGGTCGCTCCCGCACTACTCAATGTATTACTATCACTTCTAATTTTTCCCTCTGCTACTTCTATGCTCACAGGGTCTCCACCCTTTTTTCATATACTACATAGAAAATTAGTCAAAATTTTATAGATAATATTTCTAGTATAACTGCAATGCTAGGTAACTAAAAATATTGGCGCACCTAATGTTGTCATCGCAGTCAATAGCCTATCAAAAAAGCTAAAATGGCAGTGCGCCATTGTGTTCTTGTACCGACCATTATGTATTGAAGCGAAGCATGGAACATGCAAATGAAGGATGAAAATATAATAAATGCAGTAGAAATTAGATCCCTTAGACGAATGTGTGGAAACTCAGTGTATGATAGAGTGTCGAATGAAAATACAAGAAGTGAATGCGGGGCAATTCATAGTTTGATGAACAAAATAATGAAATGATCATTAGATAAATGAAAAAACAATGTTATTAAATGCATATGTTAACGAAGTAAATGGAACTAGAAATAGAGGAAGCATTGAATGTCGGCCACGTCATGAGTTGGAGAAATCGACGCGCGTTTGAATGTTGACGTACGAGAGAAATATGTCAGAAAAGAGAAGTGTGACAGTCCATATTTTCTGCCTACCCTTTCGGGGAGACGGCGTGATGGTTAGTTAGTCAGAATAACTGCGTGGAGACCCTCATTATAAAGAAATAGCTCACTTGCAAATAAGCAACTTAGCACTAATGCCAACGAAGTCTATCCGGTAGACAGACGCTGGCAAAATATTCGAAATTATTTCTGGTGTTACCCCTGGCTAGGACAATGTATTTAGAATCTCTCGATAAGATGAAACATTAATATGTCGCGAATTTCCGCCGCAGCCAGATTGATAGTGTGTATCTTGGCACACTCTAACGCATTCCGATAATAACAAAAAGCTTGTGTTTACTCAAATTATAACAAAGAATTGTACCTATCGTACAATGATGCTTGCGGGAAATGTCAGCCAATCGGCGATCTCGGAAACCACGTGATTAGAAGACTAAAAGTCGCTTTAAACTCCACAAAACACACTTCTTACAGTGGCCAGAGAGTTTCCCGTACGACGCGTGTCCCGAAATATTGCGGCTAATAATGTGCTCTCTATAAATAATATAATAAATAAAGCATTATTTAGAGATTAACAGAATTACCGGCGGCATCGTAAAGCGAGTAGTTAAACTGTGTTTTATAACGAAGTTCTCATTCCACTAGAGACTTTATGTTATTTGAGTGCGGTGTTAAAATACGATGTTAAAACATGATGTGTCAATTAACCAAAAATATGTTGTTTTTTTAAATATATTTTTCTCAGCGCTCATACGCTGAAAGTGGTTAAAACTATAAACTTATAATGCAAACGAAATCTATGTGAAGTTTTTTATTCGAGATGTGTAATGTTCGATGTTTCATATGAAACAAGTGATGATAATGTGACGGTAACGTTTCTGCTTCATACAAACCATCGCATCAAAATATGTGATGCAATTTTCTCGGTGTACGAAAATAACAGAAGATGTCAGCCGAAATTATTTTTAAATTTTTGTGTTCCGCTTGTCTCGGGTCTACCTTCCAACGGGCAGTTGTTTTATTTCAAGATTTTCACATTCGATAATGGCCGGAACACATGTTTGGGTATTGACAAAAAAGTTGGGTCCCGAGAATCGTGAAATATGTTTTATCATGGCTTTATTTCAATATACACGCTTCCCTGAATTGTATTAGGGGCGTTAAAACCAAATTCTGCTCCAGATCTACGCCTCCGGGTTCGTGATATTGTCAAATCTTATTTCAGGATTTAGCTATGTTTTAGAAGAAATTTAACTGTCAAGCCAGCGGAAGTTTTCGAGGTCGCGGTTTATGTAGTGTCAGAAGCAGGGGCGGAGGGAGGCTCTTCTTAAATTGAATTATTTTATCCATATCTTCGCCATTTTGTACAGTTTGAACTCAAGATCATAAAGTACTCGTAAAGCTATTAAAATGGACATTTGATACGTGTGCGGAAAACTTCTATAGCTTTATTCGTCTTTTTTCTTTTTGCTTTGTTGGGTACTCTGTACTCGTATCACGGTTTCTTGTTTGTGATTCTTATATTCTTTTTCTTCTTCTTCCTCAACCTTTTCCCGTCCACTCCTGGACAAAGGCCTCCTCCATTTGCTTCCATGTCATTCTGTCTTGTGCAGACTGCATCCAGGTTATTCCGACGTGTCTGTTTAGATCATCCTTCCACCGTAGTTGCGGTCGCCCTGCACTTCTCTTTGCCGTCCACGGTCCCCAAGTCAGCAGTCTTCTTGTCCATTTTTCATCTGAGCTTCTGGCTACGTGACCCGCCCATTGCCATTTCAGAGTCGCCACCCGATGGATGATGTCAGTGACCTTTGTTTTTTCTCTCACCGTATCGTTTCTGGCTCTGTCTCTTAGGCATATTCCTAACATAGCTCTTTCCATGCTCTTTGGGTCACTCGTAGTTTCTCAGTACTTTGTTTGGACAATGTAACAGTTTCAAGACCATAAGTACCAACTGGCAGAACGCAGCCTTCATAGACTTTTCGTTTCAGGTTGATTGGTATTTTCCGGTTTTTAAAGATGTAACTTATGTTTCCGAAAGCTGCCCAGCTTCTTCTTCTTCTTCTTTGAAAAATTGGACTAAGAAAAATTCTTTTATTATTACATTTTATTGATATAAATTTTGTAAACAAATTTATCATACTCGTATTTAATTTAAAATAAATCGTTTTCGTTTTATGTTTACGGGAAAATATGGAAAATCACAGTCGCTAATCTCTTAATTTTTTTTTAACTTGACAGACCTTAAAACACGGGTGAAAAGTACTTAATCAAAGTGAAATTCGTCATGGCATGAACTAAAATAAAAAATGTCAAAAAAATATTATGACACGTTGACATGGCCAGGATTATTACGGGTGGCTTATTCCCTACGCAAAATGGAGCTACATTGCAGAAATAAACGTAGGTGTATTTCACAGACATCATAGATTTTTGATGAATGAAATAAAACGTGATAAAATATATTTTTAAACATTTATTTTAATTTCATAAAAATAGCTAAAAATGAGTCATGTGAAAACGTATTAAATATTACGTGATGTACGGCCAAATGAATATTCAGTGGATGTGTTTAGTGAATAGGATTACAACCGGAGCGCAGATTTAAATAGGGGTCTGCATCGGAATACCTTTTGTCACGAGCCCGTGACGGGGGACACCGCATGCCCGCTCTTCTAGGCTTCCTGTACTCCTGGCATGACCATATGGCTTACTACATGGGTAGCCATAGCACCACCACTGTAGCCGCCAGCACATCGCGAAGGTAGGACAGGTAATTGACACACGAACTGCGAACTGTGAATTGCTAGCTATATTGTTAAATTCAACAGAGAAATACTCAAATTACATATCAGTATGTAATTTTTATATAATATACTCGTACGTAGGCGGCTTGAGTCAACAATTAAACATACGAATCATCACGCCGTTTCACTGCTGGGGTAATCAGAGAGAAAGGACCGCCACACTTCTCTATCCTGACAAATAGGGACATCGAGGACACGGACCGGGACATTCAGAGAGAGTAGCGAAACTTAAATGTGGTCTGGGTCCCCCTTGGTTGCAAATATACATATATTATTATTTTTAAACGAAAGTCCCGCATGGACGGGGGACGGGCCTAGGGAATACACGAGTGAAGCTGATTGGCGACACGATTGGCACTGCTGCGCTATAACAGCTTCGGGGAAGCGAAGGGAGCCCTCTACGGCTCGGCCATTAATATCCTGACACGCTTCTCTAGGTTCCTCCACATTTATAATGAAGCTTTCCGCTCTTCATTCCTTTCTTATATCAGCATTTGACATTCTGTCGTACATCGTTCTAACATATTCATATATAACTATCTAACTAACTAACTAACTATCACGCCGTCTCCCCGAAAGGGTAGGCAGAAAGAATGGAGCCACACGTTGACCGATGCGGCACTCCATCCTTCTCTTTTAGCCCCGCGGGAGACGCGGTGTGATGGGTTGCGAACCTCATCGCCACCAATAGGCATCTCCCGCGCATACTTCGATAGTCCAACATCCACAAAATAAATCTAAAACAAATATTATAAAATACAATGATATAAAATAAAATTACAAAATAAAAATAATTTAACATATTATGTTATTTTATATGGTGCACTTGCCATCAGCTGGACGATCCGGACATTTGTGTTTATTTAATTTATAATTCACGTATCCACCGTCACAACTTCATCCACTTTGGGCACGTGTTATCATTAAATAAAATATTTGAAAAATACCAGTTATTTACGAGCCCTAAATAATTGGGAAATGAGCCTTTAAAAATATAAAAATATTTTTGTTTGTATTAGTTTCACTTTGTCACTTTGCTTTTTTTGTCAGTTCCATGCTTCACTTCCATGCATAAGGGTCTGTACAAGAACACCATAATGCATTGATGACTTTTCTTAACTAACAACCATCACGCCGTCTCCCGAACGTGCAGGCAGAAATAATGGACTGTCACACATTCATTTCCTGATATGCGTCTCTTTTTCAACATTCATACATCGTGTATGCACGCACGTTGATTTATTCGACTCCTCCCGTGGCCGACATTTAATATTTGATTTATATCTGTGTATGTTAGAGCTAATGAAAGTCTTATCTAAAAAAATGAAAGGAACATTAAGATGGTTTGGACACGTGGAAAAAATGCATGAAAAAGAATGGTAAAAAGTGTGTGTTAACGATGTCAATGGAACCAGAAATAGAGAAAGACCAAGAAAAACGTGGCATGATCAAATAAATCACATGACTTTTCTTTAACTTAAAAATTCTAGCTCTGTGTATTTTGCAAGCAGAGATGACTATTTAATTGCATATTTTTTTACTGCACACAGAAATAATGCATGAAGAAAGAATAGTAAAAAGTATAAGTTAACGACGTAAATGGAACTAAAAAACGAGGAAGATGAAGGAAAACGTGGCGGGATCAAATAAATCACATGACTTTTCTTTAATTTAATAATTCCAGCCCTGTGCATTTAGCAAACACAGATTAATTACTTGATTTCATATTTTTTTACTGCACATGGAAAGAATGCATATTGAAAGAAAGGTAAAAAGTATGACGGACAGCCTAAATACACGGAAATCCACCCTTCGCTCGGCGAGCTCCTCGGCAATAGGAAGATTAGTTGAGCCGAAGCGTTGCCCTAGTACCAATTTCAGGTATCGAGCCTTTGCGGTAGCCGGTCAATCTCCCTTCACACCTTAGATGCATAAATGATCCGACAGATTTCAGATCTAAGCTTAAACTTAAACCCATCTTGTTCGTATTTCATATCCAACTTAAAACTTGGATATTTTGTTTTATTATACTTTCTAACCGATCGCGAATATCAGACGCAGCGTTCGCATCTAGATTTTTAGATTTAAAACACGTCTTAATGCGACCTTGAGGTGATTACATCACAAAAACGGCGCTTTGAAAGTTAGCATGTTATTATTGTTATTACTATATGTTAACGATGTTAATGGAACTAAAACTAGAGAATGACCGAGGAAAACGTGACACGATCAAACAAATCAAATGACTTTTCTGTTTTATTGTTTCGTGAACAATGATGTAAAACTCAATATTAAATAATTAAAACGAATGAAAACGTCAGTTTTCTAGAAGTTTTATTATATTTTATGGTAATGACATATTTCGCCCTTCGAAGGCATTATCACACATGTTTCGTTCTACATAGGCATT
This sequence comes from Lepidostoma basale, assembly GCA_022606425.2. Taxonomy (NCBI): domain Eukaryota; kingdom Metazoa; phylum Arthropoda; class Insecta; order Trichoptera; family Lepidostomatidae; genus Lepidostoma; species Lepidostoma basale. The sequence continues at coordinate 241,603 of JAHDVF020000207.1, forward strand.
ATCAATTATTTGATAATGCCTTAATCAATTATTTGATAATGCCTTACATGGGCGAAATATGTCATTTCCTTAAAATATAAAAAAACTTCTAGAAAACTGACATTGACATTTTCATTCGTATTAATGACTTTTCTTTTATTTAAAAATTCCAGCTCCAGAGATGACTTATTTGATTTCATATATTTTTAATGGACCGCCTTTTATCAAAAAACTCTAGTAGAATCTAATATAAAACTGCAAGCGAGATGTTTGTCCAATAAACTTGATGCAGTAAATGTGAACACGATAGGTGACAAAGAACGACAAACGTTACGTAAAATTTAATAACTCTCTCGTTTACTACTGTGAAGATTTAATTTTATTCTGCGATGGAAAAGACGTACACTCAAGCGCATAAAAAATATGTTAAAATGTTATGATTGTGAACACCGAATGTATTATTAACTAACTAACTAGTCTCCAATTTTACGCTATTGAGATGGTATGGACACAGTTTCTGACTCTGTATCTTAGGCTTATTCCTAACATGGCTCTTTCCATGGCTCTTTGGGTCACTCGTAGTTTCTCGGAACTTTGTTTGGACAATGTAGCAGTTTCAAGACCATAAGTACCAACTGGCAGAACGCAGGCTTCATAGACTTTTCGTTTCAGGTTGATCGGTATTTTCCGGTTTTTAATGATGTAACTTATGTTTTCGAAAGCTGTTTTTCCTCCTCTTGGGGGGTCGTTTTAATTATTAATTTATAATATTATATTTTATATGAGAACAACGTAAACGGAACTAGACAAAGAAAAAGATTGCCGAAAACGTGACATGATCAAATCAATCTAATGTGAATGTCGACCACGTGAGAATATAGACGTGCCGGCGTGCGTGACGTGCGACATATAGTCGTGCGTGCCTGACACGATGTATGCATGTTGAAAAACAAGAGAAGTATGTCGGGAAATAAAAGAATGCCCGTTCATTCTTTCTGCCTATCCCTTTGGGAGCCAAAGTACAATTTTCTCAAAGATTTGTTATATTTTATAGCGGTCACACCCATTCAATATTATCATTATTAAATACTCAGTTTAGATTGCTCTACCCGTGTGACTATATTTATTATGAAATATTTCGAAGATAATACTCCTTCATAACAAGGAGACCAATTTAACTTTCTTAATCATTGTTCTCTCTACGAAGATTTAAAAAAAGAAAAAAATCTACATACATATTCTATCTACATATCGCACATCCTTTGAAAAACTGCTGCAACACTAAAAAAAACAGTTCTGAGAAAAACACATTTAAATTTTTTTTTACCTTACATAAACTACTATGTTGTAATAATAATGAATACTCAGCGTATATTGTTATTATTGTATGTGAAATTCATCAATCTATTCGTGGATTAAAAAACATATAATATCGCACCGTGAGTGTAAAACCGAAACAAGTGCAAATATACAGTTTGGAGATATGGGAGTTTAATGACTCCATATTGCTTGGAAAAACTGTTTTTTTTTTTAATTAACCAATGATTTTCGGTTTACAGGTATATTACTTTAAACTGAGAATCATTGATTTATTAAAAAAAAACATTTTTTCCAAGCAATATGAAGTCTTTAAACTCCCATATCTCCAAACTGTATATATGCACTTGTTTCGGTTTTACACTCACGGTGCGATATGACAGTAATATTTTTTATTATTTTTATTGAAAACAAAAATTTTCTATGTTACGACAGTTTTTCAGAGGATGTGCGATATGTAAATCATTTTGTTTTGTAACCCCGATGAATCCGGCGGGAACGAAACCGGTTGGTTTTGACAAAAATAAAGTGTTGTAAAAACTAGTAAAGTGTTTTAGAATCATTTCTATATAAATAAATTCACATTATATAAACTGAATTAATCCTAAATGAGTACAATGTATTCGTATTTTCATGAATCTATTCTGATTACATTATTCCGGTATTAATACTACAAGCAAAATTCATATTTAGATTTAAACGTATTGTTAACGTTAAAGATTTGTAATAAGTTAAAAGCAATTTAAACATTTTTTCTGTTCAAAAGATTTTTGAAACGGAGAGGGTTATCTGACATCTGTAATACAAAAAAAAAATGAACACGAATGAATTAGTCTGTTTCTAGAAGTCTTATTATAATTAATGTGAATGCCATGTTTCGTCAGCCAAATACATTTAATAATAATAATTATTATTATTATTCCGAGGCTGTGTTTTCTGTACTATGAGCGCGAATCTTTTTTACCCCGGGCAGGTGGCTAGCCTAACCCAGTGACCCTCCTCCTTTCTCATCCAGGCTTGGGACTGGCAACGGCGGAGTTTGAAGAAGAAGATACTGGAGGGACCATGTAGCCCGAATGGATGTTGACAGACTCGCATATACAGCCGCTTATGAAATCCCTTCCGGACACCGCCCACCTGGAAGACCGCCTAAGAGATGGATGGACAGCTGGATCTCATCATCCGACGAGATATGATTTCTGTGTCACAGATCGTCAGATCTATTAAAAGAAGAAGAAGAAGAAGAAGAGAATAATAATAATTATTATTATTATTTTGTTGAATCGCTCTTTACATCATGACAGCATGAGCCAAATCGATGTAAAGGGTATTATTTTAGCTATCATAGTGATTCTCGTGACATGTGATAGGTTGCTTATCTATCGCCATTTTATTGTCACGTGAATTCTACACCAGACCATAGACAGAGTGACAATCACACTGTCCTCGCCGGGAATCGAACCCGAAACCTTCGTGGTGGCAGTCAATGCACTTACCACTCGACCACGAAGGTCGTCTTTGCCTTAGATAGGCCAAACATATCATTCGCATAAATTATAATAAAACTTCTAGAATACAGACGTTTTAAGTTGTATTAATTATTGCTTAAAATCAATTAGTAAATAAAAAATCATAGGTAAATGAAATGGAAAAACACTAACATGTTTCGAAGTTATTAAATATTTTTACTTTATACATTATTTTGTATAGAAGAACTGAACAATAAACGAATTTTAACCGAAGTTTTTCATTAATTACAAGTAAAATTTCAATGGACCATTACATAAGAAAGTCAACCTTACCCATTAAGTTACGTTTATCTAACTTCAACTCACATCATCCTTCATAAGATATGCAAAAAAACAAAGAACGTATATGTAAACTGCACTTGACTGTACGTCTCCAATCTTTATACTTCGCATCTCGTATGCGCTCGGAAGCCACTTACAAGCGCATTCAAATGAAAAAGTCATCCTTTATAAATGTGCATGCAGAAAATTGAGTTAGTTTGTACTCCATCTTTTTACTTTATATGAAGTTCATAAACGGAGTTCTGGAGAATTTTATAAAAATACCTCCAGCGATCTGAGGCATATACACATATACAGCGATCTGAGGCACAATATAGCGATATCCAGAAAGCTTTTGTGATGAATATTAAAATATCTGTTTTTAAATATTACAATAAAAAACACATATTGACATTACCGATTATTTTATATAATATATAACTAACTAACTAACCATCACGCCGTCTCGGACCGCCACACTCTTCTTTCTTAACTTCTTAACATGCTTCTCTCGCTTCCTCAACTTTTATTTTACTGTATATAATTTGTTTTTAGCTATTATATTGATTCTCGTGAACCTGATAATGCTACCTATCACATGCCATGACATGAGAATCAATAGAATAGCTAAAAACAAATTATATACAAGTACAGTAATTTCGTTCAAACGGCCTATTGTATAGGTACTCGTACACACAAAAATAACAATATTTTTTTGGCAATTAAAATAACCGCATAGTAGCGAATAACGAAGTACAGTGTTTTTTTTAATACAAATAATAATGTAAATTTAAAATAACTAATGTTTTCTTTGATTACGTCATTAATTTATCCAATTATTCTAAAATTTAGACACTTCTTTTTCTAGGAAATCCATTGTTTTGGCGGAAACACTTTGATATTTTAACATTATTCATTGTTAAATTCAAATCACCGTTTTAATATAAAAAAATATGAGTTTATTTTTTATAAAATCATCGCAACAGCTGTTTCGGTAACCGATGTTACCATCGTTAGGTGTTACAATAAACAGAGGAAGGTAACATCGGTTACCGAAACAGCTGTCGCGACGATTTTATAAAAAAATAAACAATTTTTTTGATATTAAAACAGTGTTTTAAATTTAACAGTAAACTTTTTTTTTTCTTGGGCCAAAGTTTTACATTCTTTCATGGAAATATCATGACACAAAACTAGAATGTAATTTTTTTTATGTACAAGGATATAAACTGTTTGAAAACTTTAGTTCATAATAATAACTAAACTAAAATATTTTAAAAATTCGTAGTGGTTGTGTATGATATTAAAATGCACTTTACAGAAATTGAAATACCCTTTTTATAGAAAAGTGATTATTTACGTTTCCCACCGTCCCATTGAAATGATTAAATAAGGCAGACTTGCATAAAGAATGGCGCAAGAGCTGAGGCAAATATTTATAGCCAAGCGTGAATAATAAAAAAATGTCTGTGCACTTAGGAAATCTAATTGTGAAGTAAGCTTGACGTAGGAAGTAGGATGATGGGATGCGAGGTCTTGCGACATTTTCTTTCCCCGAGTGCACAGCTAATGGAAAAGCCGGTAGGTGATATTTTATAAATAAAAATTTATACAAATAAACATATAAAATCAATTAGTAACAATGCAATACACATTATAGTAGTATTTTTATTTATTTATAATATTATTTTACTCAGCAGATGTATAAAACTTGTGCTATACAAAATCACCATAAGACCAGAAGCCACTCACGGCTATGAATGATATGAGCTTTAACGAAGAAAGTCGGAAGTCAGGGGTGATAATTTAATTGTTTACACAATTTATCATGCCATATACTATTTATATATAAATCTGCTTCTTCTTTCGGTGCCGTGTCAGGTCCCACCAACGTTGGCGATCACTGCAGCAAAGGCAACACTATCCTGGAACAGGTTCTGAACTCTTGTTATTCCTGTCCACTCTTTGATGTTCTCCCAACTCCCCGACGTCCCTAAACTTTACTTATTCATATCAGTTGAAGGAGGTGGTATTTTTCTCCCCTCAGCACATGACCCAAATATGAGACCTTTCTAATTATCACACTCGACAACAGCTCTCTATTAGCTCTGGCTCTCTGTAGCACGTCTGCATTACTCACCTTTATCGGTCCACTTTATACGGAGCATTCGGCGGTATATCCAAATCTCGAACGCTTCCAACCGGTTCATTACGTTCACTTTCAGAGTCCAGGTTATGCAGCCACATAGTAGAACAGACCATATATAACATTTAATCATTCTTTGTCGGAGTTTCAAGTTAAGATTGTCGTTGCAAAATAATGTTCGCATTTTGTTAAATGCAGCTCGTGCAACTTCAACTCTGCACTTTATTTCAATGTCCAATTTCTGAATATAAATGCATGAGTTTAATACAAAACGTATTATGGTTTATAATGGCGAAATGAGTTATGTTTACATATAAACAGAACACAGGAAATGGTTTTGTTGTCAACAAATATTTGATCTTAAATGAATCTAAAATATAATATCTTTATACGCTTTTAAATTTAATACAATACAAATTCCAACATTCACATTAAACTCTCAAGAATGTTTACGCACAAACGTAAATATTGTTGTAATCGTACATAAGCAAGACTTAATAAATACTATTCTGTGGGAACGGATACGAAATTTGTTTGAGTAAGGAAATTGAAACCTGTGTATCCTGGTTTACTAAATTGAAACTTAATTTAAGTTTTTCGTCTATTTTTTTTTCACAATCAATTGTTCTAACCTTACTTCATTTAAAAAAAAAATATTCTTTCTAACATATTTCATATATATATGAGTATTATACACCTTCATCAAAGGGGTGACCAAAGAAATCAATTAGTAAAACGCGGCCATATTCAAAATCGGAAAATACGACGAGCGTGCGTATTGTGAATATAGGGGAAACTCGAGAGGTATGCCGGGATAGAGCAGTGCATCCTCATCAGAATGATGGTTTGTCAATTTTTCATCAAAGGGAAAACGACACAGACGAAATTTTTTTTCTCAATGAAAGATATTTCCCAATAATTCAAATTAGTTGTGTATTAAGAAGATTTATGTTTTTTCATAAAGATTTTTAACTGAAATATTTTTTAAGCTTGCAGTCGCAAAGCAAATTATATCTTAAATATTTCTCAATATACAATACATTTATTTTTATAAAAAAGCTAACAAACTAACTAACTTACTATCACGCCGTCCCCCGAAGGGGTAGGCAGAAATAATGTACGGCCACATTTTTATTTTCTGACATATTTCATTCGATTCTTCTACATTCATACATCGTGTCATGCACGCGCGTCGATTTCTCTGACTCCTCATGTGGCCGACATTCAATATTTGATTTATTTGATCGTATTCTTTCTTCATTCATTCTTTCCATGTGTCCAAACCATCTTAATTATGCTTTCATTATTTTGTTCATAACACCATCATTCGCACCGCCTTCACTTCTTATATTTTCATTCGATCATATACAGAGTATCCACACATTCGTCTAAGAGATCTTATTTCTACCGCATTTATTCTACTTTCATCATTTTTTTGCCAATTCCATGCTTCGCTTCCATACATAAGGGCCGGTACTAGACCACCAGACACCATTGTGCATTATTTTTATAATATCCTAATTAATATTATTTTGATACTTACTATTTCACCTTAATGTTGGTATTCAATAATTCTAAAAGATATTCTTATTTAAACAAAATTTAACTAAAAGTACAAGCGGAATGAAACTCGATATATTTTATATATATATTTTAAAGATATTATTTAACGGACTTCTACCAAGAAATTACAAATAATATTCTTACTAAAATGTGTTTTACAATAAAATTTCGCTTATTTTTCATCAGGGTTATACATTTTAATATCAAACCAAATTCAGCGACCGTCACTGTGACTCAAGTATTTTCAGGAACTCTAAAGTGAGTTTGCTTCTATTTGCATCTTTCCAGGAAATGTTTATCCTGTCACGTTTGAAGTGGCGTCTTTAAGTTATACTAACTCTCGAACAATATTGAATAATTCTCACATCGAAGAGTACTCGTAACGGCTTACTAAAATATCTCGTGATGATCTTAAACCCAAATTTAAGCTTTTTATTTAATCTATTGATATGTTATAAATTTTTGTGGTGGTGGTTTAATACATACCATCTTAAAAATTCATCCCAAAAATATTGGAAAAGTTCACGACTTTATCAACAAGTGTCTTCGTTCTAAATTTTAAATCTTTTGATCTGAAATATTTTTTTGTGGTGATCTTTGGTTCCAGCAAAAAAAATATGCAATATACCTTTGATACAGGTAAAAACGGTTTAAAATCGTTTTATTTTAATGAGGGGTCTAGACTGCATGCCCTACCCCACTTTTATCTTGAAAAGTTGAAAAAAAAATTTAACCTAAGCATAAATGCTGAATAAAAAAGATAATAATTTATTAAATATTTCAATATCGTTTCCAAAATGTTGTCGTTATTGGTATATAAAGTGAAATACTTTTTTTATTTAAACCATGTAATTATACCTCGGAGGGGATGGATGCAAATACAATTTTGCATTAAATGTCTGTTAATCGAAACAATATTTGCAAATACGTGTTATTTTAGCATTAAAACCACGATTTAAATAGCTAAAAATGGGAATATTAAGCAATACTAATAAGCTTTTTACTGTAATATTTGTGAACATTTTAAAATTATTTTTGTTAGATTATTTATTTAGCAGTGAAAAGTTCATTTGTATTTGTTGAGTTATCTGTAGTTTATTATTATTGAGCTAATCAGGTATTTAGTTTTGGCAACAAATAATTCGCACCGTGAGTGTAAAACCGAGATAACTGCAAATATAAATTTTGGAGATATGGGAGTTTAAAGATTTCATTTTGCTTGGAAAAACTGTTTTTTTTTTTAAATAAACCAATGATTTTCGGTTTAAAGGTATATTACTATAAACCGAAAATCATTGGATTATTAAAAAAAAACAGTTTTTCCGAGCAATATGAAGTCTTTAAACTCCCATATCTCCAAAATTTATATTTGCACTTATCTCAGTTTTACACTCACGGTGCGAATTGATGAACGCCTTTGAAATATACTTACTTCAAAAGCAGAAAGGTGCAGCTCGAATATGATGTTTAAATATTGTTTTTTAAAGGTAAAGAAGCGATGAAAAATACATATTTACATAAAATGGATGTGTTTTAAGTGAACTCTAACACAAAAAAATAAAATGTAATACCCGACTTATCTGTTTCAATAATTTTAAATGCATAAATTTATTTTTATTTTTTATTCTTGCCTTTTAAATCAATATTTGGATTTGCATCATATATTGATTTAAAAGGTTTCGTTAATATAAGCAAATACGAGTAGTAATTTATATTACGAGTATTTTTTACTGAAAATGCCATTTCATTTGGCTGGAATATGTTTATGAAAACCAAAGCATTCCAGGCGTCACATATCACGAACTGCGGCGAATCTAGAAGGTGAAGAATTTTTCAGAATATTTTTCCTGCGTTTACCGATTCTGAGAAATATTATTAATCAAGAAATGTTTCACTTTTTACAAATTCTTTTGTGCATTGACAGGCCAATGTATCTGTAACATTTAGAATTTTTGACACTTGAATTGATGGGTGAATCGAATAATATTTTATGAAAAAACTGTATTGATCTCAAAGCAAACGGTCCACTAGAACTGTTTTAAAGATCGGGCTTGACAGAAATAAAAACCAAAAAGTATATTTCAGCAATACACTAATATAAAAATATTCGTTCAATTAACCAATTAAAAAATTATGTATTTAACATTTTATAAGTATTTTAATACTAAAATATGTTTTAAGCATTTCATAATAATACTAAACTCAACTAACTAACCATCACGCCGTCTCTCTGAAGGGGTAGGCAGAAATAATGGACTGCCACACTTTTCTTTTCTGACATATTTCTCGCGCTTCCTCAACATTCATACGCGCGTTGATTTCTCTCCTCACGTGCCCGACATTCAATATTTGATTTATTTGATAGTGCCACGTTTTCCTCGGTCTTCCTCTATTTCTAGTTCCATTTACATCGTTGATATATACTTTTATTACCATTCTTTATTCATTCATTCTTTCCGTGTGTCCAAACCATCTTAACGATCCTTTCAATATTTTGTTAATAACACCATCATTCGCACCGCATTCACTTCTTATGTTTTCATTCGACATTCTATCTCATACACAGAGTATCCACACATTCGTACATTCGTCTCAGAGATCTCATTTCTACTGCATTTATTCTACTTTCATCCTTCTTTTGCCAGTTCCATGCATCGCTTCCAAACATCAGGGTCGTTACAAGAACACCATTGTGCACTGCCATAATAATACGAAAGTACAAATTTCAAAACGTTTGCAAAACTTGTGTTTTGGTGGTCAAACAAAAATTGTTGTTTTTTTTTTTTTTATAATTGTAATTCAGAAATTTTACAATGGAAAAGATTTTAAAATGTATATTTGAAATGCAATTAAAACATTTTCTTAACTAAACGTAACGCCGTTTCGTCGGAGGGGTGGGCAGAGAGCACGGACCGCCACACTGCTTTTTCCTGACTCTCGAGATTTATCTACATTCATACTACGTAACGCGCACGCTTGTCGATTGTTCCCACTTCGAACATGGTCACCTTAAATGAATTGATTAATTCGGTCATGCCATGTCTTTCTTGCCCTCCCTCAACTTATTTTTCCATTCACACTACTTGCATATATATTTTAAATTATGTTTCTCGTTTCGTGAATCCAAACCATTTTTTGACCTTTTATGATATGAAAATATTATCGGAATAATGTTCAGGAATACTAACATACTATGTAATATAATATTTTAATGAATATCTGGAAAGCTGTCTTTAATATAAAAATAAATAAACATATAAATTCATCTACGAGTATATAAAAAGAAAAAAACGAGTACAGCAAGAATCTAAACCATTGCGAAATACAGTATTTTTCCAGGAATCCATTGGATTACTAAGAAATACAAATTATTCTAGCGATTTGTCATGCATTATATCACAATAAAACTTAGTGGACATAACGTACAGCACATATTAAAATCATAATTTAAGGGCTATTTTATGGTTAGAATATTTCAGATATTTTTTATAATAACCTACTACAAACCAATACCAAAATCAATGACGATTTTAGATTCGCCAGCAAAGATTTTTATCGACTTGCCTTCCACTTTCTTCCAAATTTGAAAAATTGTCGTCGGTGACTAACAACTACCATAACGTTTGTCCGAAAGGGTAGGCAGATAGGACGGACCACCATACTTTTCTGTCCTGACATTTTTCCATCCATACGAGTTTTACGAATTCGTATGTGGCCGCCTATAAACATTTGATTAGTTTGTGATGCCATGCTTTCTTTTGTATTCCACGGCTTCTCTTTCCACTCACACTTCTTGTATACAGCATTGGAACCATTTTTCTCTCGTCTATTTGTTCCATATGTCTAAACCATCCAATGGATCCGTTTTTACATTTCTTCCTTATTTCGTCGTTTGGTATTCCGTCATATATCGTTTTCGCATACAATCCTCTCAGTGACCTCATTGTGTCGTTGTTAAAATATTAAAATACATTTAACATTTGATTAAGCGAATGTTTCAATCTCCTATATATTTTTAATTAAACTATAAAAAAAATTGAAGTTTTGAGAAGGCTATTCGTTTTTATGACGATTTAAGAATATAACATAATTATTAGTTTAATTGTCGACAACTCAAATATTGTACGAGTAAATGACATGTTACAAGAATAAATTTGTATCGATCGAATTGTGTTTATGATTTCATATACCGAGTTTAGCTAGTTTCATCTAAGTTTGCGTTTCAATATGTAGTTCGATTATATTATTTTCCATGATTATGTTAATCATTTGGGTGGCCATAAGGGTCGCGAGTGTAAAAAAAAAATACGTTAGCACGCAATTGTCACTATGTTGGATGCAAAGTTAGGCGGGATCGGTGTTGCCGATAACAAAATGGTGGCAAGTCTTTGTTGCGTTTGATGCCGTGATGGCGGCCAGTTGCATGACTGCTCGCCGACGGCAAGTAAACATGTCCCGGTTCAATACTCCGACCAATCAACTGCATAAAGTGCCGGATTACAGGCGACAATCACGGTGCGGCTGCATTGTTCAAGATTTAGAACAATGCGATAAATAATATGTTTAATGTAAAATCACGAAATATACGTGATCGGAGTGGTGAAAGCTAAAAAATAGGAAACTAAGAATTAAAGATGTTTGTGATGGTATAACGGTAATAATATCAGAGGGAAGACGCAGCGTGGGAAGACCGCAGCTTCTTTGGCTTGACTGTGTTTTTTTTTTTTTTTCTTGTATACAACAGGTCGTTTGAACCCAATTACTGTATACAATTTATTTTTAGCTATTATATTGATTCTTATGACATATATATAAGGTTCCCACCACCACCCGAGACTGTTATAGGACGCAGCGACGCCCTTTCGTCAGTCTCGCTGCACTATCTAGGCCTGTTCCTTGTCCATCCGGGACTTGCGATAATTTAATTTAGCCTTTTCTTGTCATCAATCAAAAGGATGACGGACCACATTTAATCTATTCTTATGACATGTGATAGGTAGGCAATTTATCGCCATTTTATTGTCACGAGAATTCTACACCAGACCAAAGACAGTGTGACAATCACACTGCCATCGCCGGGAATCGAACCCGGGACCTTCGCTATGGATGTCCAAGATCTTACCACTCTGCCACGAAGGTCGACAATGTTCTGAAGGACCTGAAATTGTTGGGAATTAGACCTGATGAGTGGAAGTCGAGTTTAGGATAGTGACGGCTGGAGAAACTTTTGTTGGCGAGGTCCATCCAGGACTGTAGAGCCAAATAGAAGAAGAAGATATTTGTGATGGTTCATTCTCCAAACGTAGAGAAACCGACGTGAACATTAAAATTTAATCATAATTAAGTAACGCGTTATTACAGCATAAATTATTAACAAATAACTAATCATTACACCGTCCCTCCAGAGGGGTAGGCAGAAATAATGAATCGCCACATTTTTCTGTCCTGACACACTTCTCTCGCTTCCTCCACATTCGTACATAGTGTTATACACGCACCATGATATCTTCGATTCGATTTATTTGATCGTGCCACGTTTTCCTCGCTCTTTCTCTGTTTCTAGTTCCGTTTACATCGGTAACGTATACTTTCTTTGCCATTCTTTGTTCAATTATTATTTCCTGTGTCCAAACCATCTTCGTGATTCTCTCATTATTTTGTACATAACACTTTCATTCGCATTGCATTCACTTATTAAATTTTTTGGTTTTCCAGAACAATCAATAACTATATTAATTTATTAATTATTATAAATGAAATCGTTCTTGTCATGAACATGTTTTATAGAATTGTTATGCGAATGACGTGTTTTGCTTTGATAAGGCATTATTAAATGTAAAAATTGATGATGCCTTCTACAAAATGTACATTTCTTTTTCTATTTATTATAATCTAAAAAATATTAAGGGATACGACAATTTGATTAGACAACACTCAAATATAAATACGAATGGAGAGAAAATTTTATGAGAATGGAAGGGACTCTTAGAATCAGTCATGGCTTACCCAGGGCTGTCAAGCTGATGACGATGATAATGATATACATAACTAACTAACTAACTAACCGTCACGCCATTTCCCCGGAGGGGTAGGCAGAGAGAATGGATCGCCACACTGGCCTATCCTGGCACACCTCTCGGGCTTCCTTCACATTCATACATCGCACCATGCACGCACGTCGATTATTCCGACTTCGAATGTGGCCGCCTTTTAGTAATTGGTTAATTTGGTCATGCCATGTTTTCCTCGGTCGTCCTCGGCTTCTTTTCCCACTCACACTGCTTGTGTACAACTTTTCAACCATTCTACTCTCATCAATTCGTTCCATATGTCCGAACCATCTCAGGGATCCTTTTTTAATTTTATTCATGATGCAGTCATCTGTCTTACATTTCTTTCTTATTTCATCGTTCGGTATTCTATCATACAACGTTTTCCCGCACATTCTTCTTGTTGATCTCATTTCTACGGCGTTTATCCTGCTTTCATCCTTCTTTTGCCAGCTCCAAGCTTCACTTCCATACATGAGGGTTGGCACTAGAACTCCATTGTGTACTGCCATCTTTGCTTCTGTGGATATATTTCTATTTGCAGTAATGACTTTGAGTGCGCCATTTATTTTATTCCCAGCACCAACCCTCCTTTCGATGTCTTTCTCCATTTTTCCGTCTCTTGTAAACATGCTTCCCAGATACGTAAATTCAGTAACTTGCTCCAATTTCTCGCCCATCGCACTTATATCACAAATCGTCATACATTCTTCTTTCTCGAAAACCATCACTTTAGATTTAGACACATTCATCACCAAGTCACTCTTTTTGCATGCCTCATATATCCTTGCCACTAAGACTTGCAAATTGTCTTTACTGTCAGCGATTAACACAGCATCGTCTGCATATAACAAACAGCTGACTGACAAACAATTCATCTTAGCACCAGCGTCTATGCCTTCAAGTTCTTTAATACACTTATCCAAGTATAGATTGAACAACCACGGGGACATCACACAACCCTGTTTGACACCTTTGGTGATGTCAAACCAAGATGTGACAGCCCCATTAACCCTGACACAAGCGGTGCTTCCCTCATAGAGGGATGCGACCGCGCGTATCAGTTTTATGCCCACTCCATACTCGGCCAAGACCTTCCAAAGTTTTTTCCTATCCATGCATAATGAAATAAAATCGTTAATTACCATATCGTTAATTACGAGTTGAAGTTTCGTCACATTTGATAATGCCTTAGAAGGGCGAAACATGTCATTCCCATAAAATATAATAAAACTTCTAGAGAAATGACGTTTTCATTCGTATTAATTATATAATGAAATGTATTAAATATTATATTTAAAAAAATGAATGAAGTTAAATGAATTATGGCTTATAATTACAAGGATGGAAAGGAAAAAGAACTTGGAATAAATTATAGAACGTTTCCTTCACTTCATCACATCACTGTAAGTAGTTTTATATTTAATACAATTATATATGTGTTAAACAATTTCGATTGTAAATTAGCAGCTAATAAACCAATTAAAATATGATGAGTATACTTGACGCAGCAACAAGCATTTTTCTTCCGAGGAGAGGAATATTCCAAAATCGAATTTTTGAATTCAATTAACTTTGGAATATTTCCATTTTGGAATGAAAAGTCTCGCCTAGGTTGCTCGTTTTATTTTTCTTTAGACTCGAATGTTCCGCCCTTATTCAAAATGAGGGTTATTTCCGTTTTATAAGCACGACAATTCGCGCTAACAGACTAATGAGTCACGATCCGTGTTGGGGGAATACTTGATGTTGGTAGCTTGTATTGGGCCTATCAGTGGCTAGCACTACAACCTACCACTTAGAAGTATGTGTATACTCGTATGTGCAAAAATCCGAGTTTCTCAAACTTGACGACATATAGGTATTATATGAGACAACCGAATTCAACATTTTTTTAAATCTTAAATTACCACTGAATTAGAATCATAATTAATTAACTAATTAACACCCGCATATTCTACATTTACACATCGTGACATGCACGCTCGTCGATTGTTCTTGTTTCGAACATGGTCGCCTTTCAGTAATTGATTAATTTGGTCATGTCATGTCTTTCTTGGTCTTCCTCGACTTCTCTTTCAATTCACATTACTTGCATATATTCTTTTAACCATTCTTCCCTCATCCATTCGTTCCATGTGTCCAAACCATTTTAGTGACCCTTTCTTAATTTTATTTATCACGTATTCATCCGCCTTACATTCCTTTCTTAATTCATCATTAGATATTTTATCATGTATTGTTTTTCTGCATAATCTTCTTAGTGACCTCATTTCTACGGGATTATAATAAATACGAACGGAAATATCAGAAATAAATTTCATATTAGTTGAGATTAACCTTCTAATTTAGCCGTGTCCCTTTGTAGGTCGATATATATTTTTTTAAATTTTATTCATTCAATCTGTCGATTTTATAAAAAAATTTCATACTTACCTATCTGTGCGAGGGATAATATTGAAAGGTCTGAATAAGTAATGTGCTTACGGCGTCAAACATCACAATACAATATTAAAGCTTTTACGAGTATATTTTCCATCAGCAAATAACGAAATGTGAAAAGCTTTTAGGATTGTTGAGTCTCGATGACCGAATACAATATGCGTTAACCTTAAATTAACAATCAATGGAAAACAGAATTTTCCACTTTTATTGTAGTGAATGTAACTCATTTAATTCCAATTCTATTTCTCATAAAATGAATGCTGAATATTTACGTTTTATTAACAAATGTCAATAATTATATATTTTTATAACGGGATGCAGGTTATCATTTTATTAACCTTCATGTAAATAATAATTAAATTAAACGATGTTTTTTAACTACTTTCACTTTTGCCTTTATTTAGACAGTGACCGGTTTCGCCAGGCTCGCTGGCATCGACAGACTGGTGACACTATTGTAAACTTAGTCCTTTATATACATACAAATCAGGGGTGGTAAACATGATTCTATACAAAAATAATCTTCAAATATTTTTGTAAAAATTTTCTGAATTTTAATATTGGTATTTTTGGAGGTTCTTATTTAATACAATGGATTTAAAATTTTATTATCGCTTACATAT
Source organism: Lepidostoma basale (assembly GCA_022606425.2). Classification (NCBI taxonomy): domain Eukaryota; kingdom Metazoa; phylum Arthropoda; class Insecta; order Trichoptera; family Lepidostomatidae; genus Lepidostoma; species Lepidostoma basale. Next base: position 257,516 of record JAHDVF020000207.1, read on the forward strand.
TCATATATAATGTTTGAAAAAGTGGTAATTTTGTTTTTATTATTACTGAATTTAAATATTATATGTTATAGTTCTTGGTCCGTAAGGTTGGCATCGCCTTATTCGGTTTTCCCCATCCATATAGCTGCTACGGTCTGGAATCAAACAAAACACATTTTGGGCAGTAATCGATTCCAGGAATATTTTTTATTTATTCATATTGGGTATAGCAACGGGGAGTGAACAAACAGGAGTTGGTCATTAAGAACTACTTGGTCAGGGGTATTGTATTTTAGTCTATTTATTTCTAGAATTTCTAATTTGTCTAGTTTTTGACTTTTTGGGCATTTATGTAAGATTTTAGCGTTTTCTGTTGGGTTAAATGTGTGGAAGTAGTTAAAAAACATCGTTTTATTTAATTATTATTTAAAATGAACTTCCATCAAGAGATTTCAGTAAAATCATTTGATTTCATGTAAATATTTTATTGAATAATTGCTAATTTTAAATTAAACACAAAAGTCCGGATCGTTCAGCTGACAACATGTGCACCATCAAAAATAACTATTTTATGTGTTATGTTATTTTTATTTTGTTGTTTTATTTCATATCATTGGTTTTATTTAAGATTAATTTTGTTGTCGTTTGTTACTAAGTGTGCGCGGGAGAGGCTTATTGGTGCCGATGAGGTCCGTTACCCATCACACCGCGTCTCCCGCGGGTGCGAAAAGAGAAGGATAGAGTGCCGGATTGATTTAAGTGTGGCAGTCCATTATTTCTGTCTACCTCTTCGAAGAGACGGCGGGATGGTTAGTTAGTTAGATAGTTAGTTTTATTATTATTTTGATCGGGTAATGTTTACCTCGGTCTTTCTCTATTTCTAGTTCCGTTTACATCGTTAACATATATTTCCATGACCATTCTTTCTTAATTGAGTCTTTCCATGTGTTCAAACCATCTATGATACTATTTTGTTTTTGTATTTTTATCAATGAAGGTATTTATACTGTTTCGATGACTAATGGGTATTGTTTATGAAACATATTGATGGCGCGGAATTCTTAAAATTTTTACTTACAAAGAATTAGGAGAAGGTGTTCGGAATGTCATACATGTGCCTTTTTTATTAGAAACGGTGAATTATCGCCTCGATTATCTATTTAGAGTGGCGGGTCGACCGCGGATAGTGAATCACAAAAGGAAAATTACAGGGAACATTTTAAGTGGTCGTTGATACTTTGGGGAGAAATCATTAATTATGTAATCAAAACATTTCTGAAATATCGTCGCACGATAAGTATGGTTGCATTTTGCACGAAACTAAGAGGTAGCTGGACACCCACCTATGTTATGATGTGGTACCGTGTTTTCTTTAGTTCTATTCCTCGTGATTGAAGGTCATGTCCATCCTGCAAACTATCCACCATGGCACGACATGCGGTCCTATAACCGGTCAGTCCAGGCTGCAGTTATTGATAGGCCAGTCAGCTCTCTGATTTAATTAGACCAGAAGCAGGGTAGTCGTTTTTGTGGTCCCTTTCCCTCTACTTTGCCCATTATTATGACTTTTTGAAGGTTATCTTTATCTCCACACCCTTGAGAGTATTGCCTATGTCCAGTTGGTCAAGGATTAACAAATTCGTCTCGCTGTCCAGGGTATGCATAGCATCTATTTTAGACCTTTCCTATGCTCACATAGTCTAAGACCCTAGACATAGTCCAAGAGGTTTTTAAAGCGCTTCACGGAATGGCACCAGCCTATATATCTAATATTTGTGTTGCTGATAGCCCTAACTCGCGGTATTCTACGCTTCGATCAGCAAACTCCTCGGCAATAGGCAGATTAGTTGAGCCAAAGCGCAACCCCCGGACAAATTTCGGAGATCGGGCTTTCGCAGTGGCAAGTCCGTCCGCCTGAAATATGCTTCCCGCACGCCTCAGATGCATTGACAATCCGAAAAATTTTAATCTCACCTAAAAACCTACCTTTTCGAAATATCACATAAAATGTAAACAACGCTTATCTGATTGCTGGTGTCACATGCAGCTCTAATGACTAAAAACATTGTCAAAGCGTCCTTGAGGTGAGAAAATAGGATCCAAAAAATAGCCTGAGATAGTTTACAGGAGAGTTCCTGACCACGTGGTAGACCATCGAAAAGATGGCGATATAGTTGGCAATACACTTCTCAGGAGGACTAAGATGAAACCAGCAACAGGGCATCTGACCTTTGAGAAGAATAAGAAGGCAAGGAAGAAGAAGAATAAGAAGAATAAAAAGAAGAATTACTTACGAAAACTAAAAAAATAGATTGTTTTTTTATTACACAAGGTATAGGTTCCATATAGAAATACATTTGAAGTAACAATAAACAATATAGGTATTATACATACTTTTTTTATATTCTTGACTCGTTAGTCAATATTAAACAAACTATTGTATTGGCGGAAACACACTGATATTTTAACATTATTCACTGTTAAATTCAAACACTGTTTTAATATCAAAATTGTTTTTTTATAAAATCGTCGTGACAGCTGTTTCGGTAACCGATGTTACCATCGTCAGGTGTGACAATAAACTATATGTACATATAATATAACATAAATAGAGTTTATTGAAACACCTGACGATGGTAACCTCAGTTACCAAAACAGCTCTCGTGATGATTTTATAAAAAAAAAAATGATTTTTGATATTAAAACAGTGTTTTTAATTTATCAGTGAACAATATTAAACAGTAAAATATTATTAATGTATGTCATCAATTAATTGATTGCAATTATCCGCTAATCGAGATTTACCTCGGAGGCTGAGCTGAGCCAACATATGTACTCGTATGTATTTGGAACAGCCAATTGCTGTTTAATCATAAATTATGTCAATACAGAGATGTGCGTAATTAGATTTAGTGTGTGCTATTAATTATAGTCACTTAACGTGGCTTCCGTGATTAGCAACTGCAAAAGCAAATAACTGAAAATATCATACTGAAAATATTATAAAGTAGTGACCTTTGGATGTGAGGCGTGGATAATGACAGCGAAATCCGCAGAGCGACTGGATACTTTTGAGAGAAGGGTGCTGCGCAAAATTCTGGGACCTGTGAATGACGGTGAAGGCTGGAGAGTGCGCCATAATGACGAGCTGTACCATATTTATCAGGGCATTCTTTGAGAATTCCGTCATCTTGGAGAATATCCATATCTATGTTCCGGATGGTTCTTCGACAGCGTCAGCACAGGCTGTTTTATCTCCCAGTATGCAGAACCAACCTGCCTTTGGTGATGCCGGTGGGGAGAGCAATCAAACTGCTGAATATAATCGCTTCGGAGATCGATGTCTTTCATATTCGTGAAAGTACGTTCAGAAGGTAAATACTCTTGACTTTGGATAGTTCTTGTATTCCTAATGTCGAACCATCTCTCATGCGTTCCTGGTATTATATATTTATTATATTTTACCTGTTCTCAATAGATGGCTTTACATGTAAACATAGTTTGTAATATCTTTTGAGAAAATAAACTGATTTGATTTGATTTGATTTACAAAGCTCCCGGTCTCTCCACCCAGGTCAGACTGAATAGATTGAGATGGACCGGTCACGTTCAGAGGATGCCATCATCGCGAACCCCAAAAAGATTGCTGGAGTGGCACCCATGTGGTAGAAGACCAACTGGACGACCAAGGCTGCAATGGGAGGATAAAGAGTGTCAGACTGGAGAGTCGAAGCGGAGGACAGGAGAAGTTGGAGGCGAAGAATACTGGAGGCTAAGGCTCGATATGGGCTGTAGGGTCGTCGAAGAAGATCATACTCATAATCATAAAATAAGAAAATTTAAACAGAGATTTTTTTGCAAGTATTAAAAAAAAATTCTCAAAAACATCAGAAAACGATAAGTTTCGCTTGATATCGAGAAGGAAATCTCTAACAAACCTGTCCTTATGTAAATATATCTTTGAAACACGAACAATGGGTAATAGAAATTGAATAAGCCAAACTTTATTTTTGTTGGAAAAATAATCAGACGGCTGAGTTGTGAAAACGGCACAAAATCGAGCTCTATAAAGTGTTTAAAATACTAACTAAAAATTAATCAACTAACTAACCGTCACGCCGTCTATCCGATGTGGTAGACAGAAATAATGGACTGCCATACTTTTCTTTCCAGAAATACCTCTCTCGCTTCCTCAACATTCATACATCGTGTAATGCACGCACGCCGATTTCTCCGACTAATATTTGATTTATTTGGTCTTCCTCTATTTCTAGTTCTTTTTACACCCTTTAACATATACTTTTTTTACCATTCTTTCTACTACTTTAATAGTTCATTAAAATATTAGAATAGTTTAATCAATATATGTATATTAGGATACTAAGTTGATTGGTAGACTGTCATATGCATCGATATATACGAAAAATGGCAAAAAGAGAATATTTTTCGGGGACTCGGGTCTTAAGGTTAATGTGGTAGTTTCCGGGACCTTTGGTGTAGCAATCATAGCTCTTGCCGCTCTGCCACGAGGATCGCCAAAATACATAATAATACATCCATTAAATGTGCAATTCTTTCAATAAAAATAAATCATTTCAATTATATTGTAACCATTTTATACTAAAAAGGTACTCGTTCCTTTTTGCATATATGAGGGTATTATTTGCAAACCTGGCAAACTCCATCATTAGATGTTTTGAGTAAATCGCAAAAAACTGATACGCTAATAAAACGCGCTTTTTTACGATATTTATTTTTTTCATCTCAACCAGTTAGTATTTTAAAATTAATTAGCCATGAAATAATCATCATTATGTTGATAAGTAAAATAATGAATTTCATTTTGGAGTTTGCCAGCTTTGCAATACTCAAGTGGAGGTTGCCATGTTTGCAACAAACCCTATATTTTAATAGAACAATTATTCAGAATGAAGCCGAATTTGAAACTGAAAATCAATAAAAATTGTGTACAAATGTATTATGAATAAGAACCAATTCATATCTCACTTTTGATTGTTGGTGGAGTTTGCCGGGTTTGCAAATAATACCCTCATATAATACTTACGCGTTTTTTTGTACATCCATTGTGCAGTTCATGATACATTACTCGTAATTAAAATCTTACTCAGCGGTACGGCCTCCACGGAGGGGAGCCACTCTTTTGTGAACTCTATGGTATTCATTCATATCGGCTTTGATTTCTGCTGTGTTCGCGTACTTGGTACTAGGCGTGCCCTCGGCCGTACTAGTGCCATGGAAATATCGAATTTTTAGTAATTGAACGCTTGATACAATGGGAGTTTTAGGAGCCAAAAGTGGTTACTTTTGAAAATACACATATAAAGCAAATAGGGTGCACGCATCAGTGAAACACCTCAGGTAAATTTCTATAGAAAACAAATATTATTCAAAAGTTTTATGTTAACTCACTAACTAACTAACCATCACGCCGTCTCCCCGGAGGCGTAAGCAGAAAGAATGGAACGCCACACTGTTCTGTCCTGACATACTTTTCTCGCTTCCTCTACATTCAAACATCTTATCATGCACGCACGTCGATTTCTCCGACTCCTCACGTGACCGACATTCAATATTTGATTGATTTGATCGTGCCACGTTTTCCTCTGCCTTCCTCTATTTCTAGCTCCGTTCACGCCGTTTACATATACCTTATTTACCATTCTGTCTTCACTCATTCTTTCCATGTGTCCAAACCATCTTAATGACCCTTTCCTTATTTTGTTCGTAACACTTTCATTCGCACCACATTCACTTCTTATACTTGCATTTGTCACTCTATCATATACAGATTTGTCACACATTCGTCTTAGAGATCTCATTTCTACTGCATTAATTCTACTTTCATCCTTCTTTTGCCAGTGCCATGCTTCACTTCCATACATAGGAGTCGGCACAAGAACACCATATGCACTGCCATCTTGGCTTTTTTGGATAGGCTTTTGTTTGCGATGACAACATTAAGTGCACCATTTATTCTGTTGCCTGCCCCAACCCTTCTTTCAATATTCTTCTCCACCCTCCCATCCTTTGTAAACATACTTCCTAAATAAACAAATTTATCCACTTGTTCCAGATTTTCACCGTTTACAGTAATGTTGCAGACTGTCATGCTTCCTTCTATTTTTATGTTTAAGTTTTTATGTTTAATGTTTTTATGTTAAGTTTTATGTTAAAAGGATATATTGAATACTACATCGAATGCTATATAACAGTGTATATATATTGCTATTCATTATAACAGTGTTTCAAATTAAAACAGTTTATAAATATTATTGTTAAAAAACGAAGCGTTGCCCTAGTACACATTTCAGTGATCGAGCTTTTGCAGTAGCCGGCCCTTCAGCTTGGAACAATCTCCCTACATATTTTACATGCATGATCCGACAGACTTCAGATATTAACTGAAAACCCATTTTTTTCATATTTCATACCCAAATTAAAACACAACATGTGTAATCGCATATGTTTTATTTTACCGATCGCGAATTTATCCGATCAAATTCTATATAACAGTATATATCGAATGCTATATTTGTATTATAACAGTGTTTCAAATCAAATGAGTTTACAAATATTTTTGTTAATAAAGCTTGTTCATGTGATCATTCATTGATGTTCCCACCCTTACATGTTACTGTTATTCCCCATGACCCTTTCAAAACTCTTGTATATTCCTTCGTAGTGTCACGACTTTACAATTGAAATGGAATTCGTGTAAACATTCCAAAACAAAAAATAAACAAACTTCAATCTGCGTTTAATGTAGCAGCAAGACTCATTCTAACACAACATCTCAAAGAACTTCACTGGCTTGAAAGTCCAGAAAGAATCTAGTATAAACTCTGCTGGAGAGTCTTAAAAGCGCAACATGTTATGGCACCAAGTTATATATCCGAACTCTATAACAGACAGCCTAAATTCAAGGAAATCCATATTTTGCAATAAAAATATTAGTTGAGCCGAAGCGTTGCACTAGTACAAATTTCAGCGATCGAGCCTTTGCAGTAGCCGGCCCTTTAGCTTGGAACAATCTCCCTTCATATTTTACGTGCATGAATGATCCGACAGATTTCAGATCTTAACTAAAAACCCATCTTTTTCATATTTCATACCCAAATTAAAACGCAACTTGTATACTCGTATATATTTTATTTTACCGATCGCGAATATCGGATGCAGCGTTCATTTTTAGATTTTTAAAATTTAAAATATGTCGTAATACGCCTTTGAGGTGATGACACCACAAAAACGGTGCTTTGAAAGTTAGAATATTATTATTATTATTATTATTATTACATTTGTTCCAATGACAATTTGAATAATTTCTTCAATATTATTTTTAAGTTCTTGCTGGAAGTGCCTAATTACAGCTAATTTAAAAAACGGTGGATACGTGTAACATAAATTAAATAAACCCAAAAGTTTGGATCGTCCAAGTCATAATGTGCAACATCGAAAAAAATCATTATGTGTTATTACATTATGTGCTAAATTAAAAAATCGGTGGATGCGTGGAACATAAATTAAATAGACAATATGTGCACCATCTAAAAAAAACATTTTGTGTTAAATTATTTTTTATTTTGTTATTTTATTTTATATCATTGTGTTTTATATTATTTGTTTGAGATTTATTTTGTGGATGTTGGACTATCGAAGTATGCGCGGGAGATGCCTATTGGTGGCGATGAGGTTCGCAACCCATCACACCGCGTCTCCCGCGGGGCTAAAAGAGAAGGATGGAGTGCCGCATCGGTCAACGTGTGGCTCCATTCTTTCTGCCTACCCTTTCGGGGAGACGGCGTGATGGTTAGTTAGTTAGTTAGTTTTATTCTTTAAAATACGTAAATTCATAGATTGAATCGATTCAATTACTTTAAAAATAATAGAGCATTGAAGGTCAGAGAACTGAACATATTCTTAAAATAAAATTATATGAATTAAAATTTGACTTACGACTAAGCCATATAAAAGGCAAGTCGTCAATTTGAGATGATAATCCCGTGATCCGAGAAGAGGGCACATTGAGAAGGCGTTACAATGTCAGCTATTCCAGGCTTTTAAATCGTGGGTGATATCCCCCGTTAGTGGGCGCTGGAGCAACCCATGAAGAAGATCCAAGATCATTTGGCGGGCGTTTGATAAAAACAGCCTTCGATGGAATACTTAAAATAGAAGCGACAATGATGTTTTTTAATTCAAAAATTTATTTTCGATGCTTAACGTAGGAAGCATTATAATTGTGACGTGAATACCATTTTCCAAAAACACGTTCTCTTAATTTGATTTCACTAATCAATCGTTTGTGACGTTTCTCGACAGGTCTAATCCTGTATTAATTGGTGGGTGCATGAATGACGCATGTATCTTAAGATACCCCCTCTAGTGTAAACAATTTAATTAATCTATTTTTGTTTTTTTGCATATTTTTTTTTTATATTTTCAACATTTAAGAATATGAATGGAAAAGGACTTTCTTCAATTCTGAATATTTATGAAGTAACAGCTATTTTTGTTACGCACCGACTAAATCGGTACGGCTGGACGAAAGATCGATAGACGGCAGGCAAACACTGATTACCTGGGAAAAACACACATTATGAAAATTCTTTTGTACCCAATATATCATTTAAAATCTATTTTATGGAAGGTCGGAAATTGTATGATGCTGGAATCGCTGGTCAAGAAAGTGTAAGTATAAAACACCATTAAACGACAAAAATCGCGCGAAACTCGACTCCAAACTTTAAACGCGTTTTTCCAAAACGGACTTTTTTCGATACACATGACATGATATCTCAACATCTAATATACCGATTAACTTAAAATTTTGCACAGAGCTACTTTATATATCTGAGTATCGTATGACGTATGGTTTTTTGTAAATTTTTGTTTTTAAGGTTTAAAAAAAAATTGAAAGTTTAAAAAATAGGGCAAAAGTTTTTTTTTTCCAATCGACGCCATTTTGCGATTTTTTTTTAAATTTCCCTACGTCATACGATAACAACATCCTTCTTCTTTAAGATTTACTTTAAGATTACTGGAATGAGTGGAATCGTGTCAACCAGGAAGTACTATTTTTTTGTGAGCCGCCACTTTGCTGGCCTGTTATTAATTATTTTTGTAATTGTACTTTTTTATATTGTTGAAATATCAATAAATAGTTTAAGAAAAAAAGGATACTAAAAATATTTATTGTTTTTTTTATAGCGCCCGAAAAAACACCTGAAATTCGGGCGTCCAGACGAGAATACCCCCTTAAGTAAATTGGTTAAATAAACTATTTAGTGACATAGGAAGTATATGTTAACGATATGAATGGAGTAATTTAAGCTCTGTTGTTACTCTGCCACGAAGGTCGGCACGTGTAAAATTTGGAATTCATGTGAATTAGAATTTAAAAAGTGAAACTTATAATTAATAGGATTAATGCACTTGTGTCCCAAACGACTTATCGTTATAATGCGATATCTAAATTTTAAGGTACCGGATTTGATTCAAATATGAGGAACTTAATTTATTACTGTAAATATTGACGACCTAGGTGGCCGAGTGGCAAGTGCTATGACTGCCACTTCGAAGATTGCAGTGTGAACGTCTCACTGTCTTTGGTCAGGTGTAAAATTCACGTGACAATAAAGTGGCGATAGATTAGCTACCTGTATCATACATCACGTCATGAAAATTAATGTGTTTCTGTACCCTTTACATCCATTTGGCTCGCGCTGTAATGATGTAAAGTGTGTTTCAACAAAATAATAATGTATCCTTTTTTTATTTATTTACATAAAGTAATACAATGTTTTATCTGCTTGATATGACACGTATAATGGATTGATATTCCCTTCTATCCCTACGCGCTTTTCTAGACTCTTATTTATTCATACATAGTTTTATAATGCGCGTCGATGATTCAGTCCTTCAGCATGCCAGATTTTTTTTATGTTTCTGTTTACATTGTTTACGTGTCTTTATTCGTATATTCGTTTTGTTTGGCCCCTTTGATTTTGTACGTAACATTTGCGTTTGATCAACTCTATCTTGTGTTTTTAATGATATTTTTGTTTCGTCATACTTTATTTCATTATTATTATTAATTAAAATAAATTAAAGACTGGCGATTGCAAAGGTGTTAAGCGGTTTAAATGTTGAACATATTAAAAGAGAAAAATTACTGTTTTTGTTACATATGTAATTTACCACGGGTGGGATCTTTAGGGTGACGTTTGCACTAAAATATACGAGTATTATTCAATCATTTTGCACAGTTATTGGCCTTTATGTTTAACATCAATTGGGAACAAAAACGCGTTTTCGACTTTTTTGATACTTGGTACCTCTGTAATGTCCAGTCATCAATTATTAAATATTTCAAATCTAACTAACCAACTAACTAACCATCACGCCGTCTCCCCGAAAGGGTAGGCAGTATGAATGGACTGTCACACTTCAGCCGATGCGGCACTCCATCCTTCTCTTTTCGGCCCGTGGGAGACGCGGTGTGATGTGATGATTTCAAATCTATATTAGTAAAAATGGAAATATTCGTGTTATTAATCGTAAATCTCCGAAAGCTATTTACCGATTGCTTTGAATTTTTGACACAACGTTGCATTCAAATAGGCGTGTGTTGTTTGATACTCTTATTCCTTAAAAAAATCGATTGCTTTAAATTTTGTTATTTACATTTTTTTTTTTAATTTTTACACAACGTTGCATTCGAACTGAGCCACAGTAACTCGTAGCTGGGTACAGCTAGTGTTAATAAGTAGGAGAATGTGTATTTCGTTCATAGTTAATACAGAGAATCTCGTGATTTCGAAATACTCGCAAAAACCGAGCAAAGACAGAAAAATTCATGTAATATTTCTCTTTGTTAACATCTAGTAAATCATCGCTTATCTCTGGAGTTATTTATAAAACCTACCCCACTTGCCTCGAAGTAATTTTAGGAAGTTTTGACCACGAAGTAAGCACCCGCGTCGTGAGAAAACGAATTTATTAATCATAACTATTACTTTTTTGTACGTTATTTGTACACTCAGTTACATATATTTTATTTTGATTTTCGATATTTGAGTTATAATGTTTACAGCTTCTGATACTTATTTCAATTCAGATGTGAAATTTTGCAACTGTAGAAGAACTTTGGCATATCAAAATTGTATGAAGATTTAAACATGTTATAATCAAGTAAATACAAAATAATAATTTTCAGTTGATGCACTCATTATGGAGTAAGATGTTTTAAACTAATAGATATAATAATAAAACTATGTATAATATTTAACTAGTAAATGGATATTATAATTGTTGCTAACTAGTTTCGCTTGTACCCAAGCCTCACCAGGACAATATAATAACGTTATTGTATTATTATTATGTATAATATAATGATAAACGCGATTGTTTAATGGTTTCACTTGATTTAATTCAAATAATTACTTTTATAAATAGTAGTTACAAATTTGTTTCGCCTTGCGAGGGCATTTTCAAAATATTAAACAATCGCGTTTATTATTATATACAATAATTAAAATGAAGTTTTACAAAACAAGAACCTCAACCATCAATAAGTTATTGTATTACCCTGATGAAGCTTGGGTCCAAGCAAAACTAGTTGCCATCAATTATAATAATAACCTTACCATGGTTCAATATAAACTGTTTCTATTATTTTACATCAAAAGTTTAAAAAAATATGTTTTATTTGAACAGTTCTGACTTGTTTAAACAGAGTGAAAAAAAAAGTTTTATTGTGAAAAATAATAGGAGACAAACCTAGTATTACCAAAGTACTTTAGTTTAGAACGCAACTAATAAATCACCAAAACTACATCTATTTAATTTTATTAATAAAATCGTTTCACATTTAAGTGTTTTTTTTTAACAATACAAGATTTTCATGAAAAGCTTTATGTTGTAGAATCAATTATTTATTACGCCGGCGCATACCGATTTATAGGAAGTGACTTGATTAACATATTAAAAACTAAATTATTTTGTGTCAAGAAGCACATTGAATTTTTTAAGCGGCCTTAAGTATCGTCCGATTTTATTGATCGTGATCCTGCGAACTGGAATTCTCTTCGTGATTATCAACATGGCCTTAGAGCAATCAGAAACCTTACAGTTATCAATGAAATCGCAGAAAGAGGTGTGAAGTTTATATAAGAATACGACAATATTGTAACACAAGATAAGAAACATAATAAATACCTATTAATTGTCGTAAATACTATCGAAGATATTTTCCATATCTCTCAAAGTATTCATTAGACAAAAAGAAGATAAAATCTAGCAAAATATGTCAAAACATTGCAAATTTACATTAGTGTAGCTCGGGGTATAACTATTTGAAGGTTCTTTATACGCAAAAAATTCTCTCAATTTTATGTTTCGAAATATGAGTTCCCAATTTTGCGTCTAAAGTGTTTAAGGAAAGAAAAACAAAGTGAAAAACGAAATATACGGTAAATGTAAAATGCATTCTCGCTTCCTCATTGACAATGTTCAGTCTTATTTTAGCAATCGCCTGCCTCTATTTTAGCTCGCCGGACCGAAGCGGGATAGCTGCTTCCGGGTTTATTAAAATTTAACGGAAGCGACGTGAGATAAAAGGGAACTGAATGTCCGGTATGAAAAGCTTCAATATTGAATTTTATGGTAGTTTAATAATAGTTTCATGGTAACCAAAACTATTTAACTTACTGAATTATATTTATTAGCAATATTAGGCTCATTTTGAGATATGCCGATTCTATAAAAAATATTTTTAAACATAATAATACATCGAGGAATACATTGACGACCTTAATATCTATGACAGAGTGATTGTCATACTGTCTTTGATCTGGTGTAGAATTTACGTGACAATAAAATAACGATAGATTCGCTGCCTCTCACGTGTCATGAGAAGCTATACTCTCTAGATCGATTTCGCTCACGCTGTAATGATGTACAGAGCGATTTAACAAAATAATTATACGGGAGATGCTTATAGGTGGCGATGAGGTTCACGACCCATCCCACCGGGCGAAAAGAGGAGGATGGAGTGACGCATCGGTTAAAGTGTGGCATTCCATTATTTCTGCCTATCCCTTCAGAGAGATGGCGTGATGGTTAGTTGGTTAGTAACTAATATAATATTATATAAAAATAAAACTAACTAACTAACTAACTAACGTGTTCCGAAGGGGTAGGCAGAAATAATAGACTGCAAAATTTTTCATTCTCTCGCTCAATCAACATTCATACATCGTGTAATGCATGCGCGTCGATTTCTCCGACTCCTCACGTGGCCGAAAATCAATATTTGATTAATTTGATCGTTCCACGTTTTCTTCGGTCGCCCTCTTTTTCTAGTTCATTTACATCGTTAACATATCCTTTTATTTACCATTCTTTTTTCATTAATTCTTTTCACGTGTTAAAACCATCTTAATGATCCTTTCATTATTTTGTTTATAAAACTTTCATTTGCACCGCATTCACTTCTTATATTTTTATTCGACACTCTATCATACACAGATTTTCTACACATTCGTTTAACACAGTGCTTCCCAAACTTGTTTGTCACGTAGACCCCCGGCTGATTTTTTTTATTTTGTGCAGACCCCCTACTTTCGTAATATTGTTTTTATTTACAAATTTACCTGTAACTATAAAATGAGTTTTTGAATCTGACACAGAGCAATATTAGGCCAGTAAAAAAAATCTGGAATTCGTTGTCGACCTTTTGTTAGCTCATCAGAGATTCTTGGAAAATAATCTGGAAATCGGCGGGGACCTTTTTTCATTTTTAGCTCATTCGTGAAAATCAGCCGTTCGATTTTCCCGAATGAGCCTAAAAAAAGGCCACCTCTGATTTCGACACGAATGAGCCAAAAATAAAAGTCGCCGTTAACCTTGCGTGGACCCACTGACGTTGTTCAGGGACTCCCTAATCAATTTAAAATTTCCACGGACCCCCTGAATGATCCCAGGGACCCCTGGGGGTCCGTACGTATCACTTTGGGAACCACTGGTCTAAGAGTTATCATTTCTACTGAATTTATTCTACATTCATCCTTAATTTGCTAGTTCCAAATTATAATAAAAAAAATCATAAATATAGTTATAATAATAATAATAATTATAATAATATTAATAATAATAATGACGACGACGTTGACGATGACGATGACGATGACGATGACGATGACGATGACGATGACGATGACGGTGATGACCCTACTTTCGATATCCTTCTCCACTCTCCCATCCTTTGTAAACATACTTTCTAAATAAGCATCCACTTGTTCCAGATTTTCACCATTAACACTAATGTTGCAGAGTGTCATGTTTCGTTCTTTTTCGAATATCATTACTTAGGACTTTCACATTCATCATCAAATCGTATCGCTTGCATACCTCATACATACTAGACACCAGGGCTTGTAGTTCATGTTCGTTGTCTGCAAGTAGCACAGCGTCTTTCGCATACAACAAACTGCTTACTGACACACCGTTCATTTTTGCACCTGCATCCAAACCTTTCACTGCACACGATTTTTTCATTGCTTCACACTAACTTTTCTTTAAGTACTCCCAGGTATCGTCAACATTCAACAGAGTTTCTAACGCTTACTCAATCTTTCGTTCACTTTTCTTACGAAATTATCTCCTACGTCATTGTAATAGTATGTCATAAAGAAATGTGAATAATGATATATGGAACAAATGATAAATAATTATTTTTATTTTGTTATTTTATTTTATATCATTGTATTTTATATTATTTGTTTTAGATATATTTTGTGGGTGTTGGACGATCTAAGTGTGCGCGGGAGATACCTATTGGTGGCGGTGAGGTTCGCAACCCATCACACCGATGGAGTGCCGCATCAGTAAAAATGTGACAGTTCATTATTTCTGCCTACCCTTTCGGGAAGACGGCGTGATGGTTATTTAGTTAGTTAGTTGATAAATAATGAAATTTATCGATACAAAGTATTATCGGTGGTTAATTATTCAATACAAAACTGGAGAAAATAACGTATAATTTCAAATAATTCCTAATAGTTTTTCTACATCGTTCCCATCGTGAGTTCTTCAATACGTATGCTTTTAAGTTGATTCATAAGGGAAAAGCCAGTGGGAAATATTTTTAAAGAGTAAATCCGATATTGAGGAATGAAGCAAGCACGCGAATGCCTCAAATCAGATTAGTCCGGTCGCCCATGATGTAATTGTGTGCTCCTCGCAGCGGAAGAGAGAGAGAGAGAGAGAGAGAGGTGCCGGATCAACTTATGTAGGGTTTCCCAAACATTTTCCGTAATGGAACACTTTTAACGAAAAACTTTTTTGAGGTTGAGTAAACCTACAAGTATTTTTTATTAAATTTTATTAAAACACTTTAACTATCATGTATGGAAGTGAAGCTTGGAGCTGGCAAAAGAAGGATGAAAGCAGGATAAACTCCAAATGAGATCACTAAGAAGAATGTGGAGGAAAACGTTGTATGATAGAATACCGAACGATGAAATAAGAAATAAATGTAAGGCAAATGACTGTATCATGAATAAAATTAAAAAAGGATCCCTGAGATGGTTTGGACATATGGAACGAATGGGATGAGAGTAGAATGGTTAAAAAGTTGTACACAAGCAGCGTGTGTGGGAAAAGAAGCCGAGGACGACCGAGGAAAACATGGCATGACCAAATTTATCAATTACTAAAAGGGGGCTTCATTCGAAGTCGGAATAATCGACGTGCGTGCATGGTACGATGTATGAATGTAGAGGAAGCCCGAGAGGTATGCCAGGACTGGCCATTGTGGCGATCCATCCTCTCTGCCTACCCCTCCGGGGAAATGGCGTGATGGGTAGTTAGTAGTCACTTTAACTATTCAGTGACTATTAAAAGCTACAAAACAATTTAACCAATGCAATCATAAAAAAACACTCTCACACAGTGATGATGATTTTAAGTCCTTTAAGAATCGCATATGTCCACGGTATCAGGGACGATATTGGTAAGTTGCATTCTAATTGCTGATGAGTTTGACATTGAGCCAGTTTCTGCACGCCAAGAAACACTGGTGTTACTTGAAACATAGTTTGGGAAACCCTGAACTAATGCAGAATGTGTTTATATCAAAAGGTGGACGCAAATTCATCATTGCATTGGAACATGTGACAGTTTTCATTCTGATTTTGAAATGTTTTTTTCTGGAATGCTTTAAAAATATATTTATTTATTTATTTTAGACTCTATAAACAATAATTATGAAATAAAACGATGTTTTTTTTATAAATACTTCCATATTTGTCTTTACAACTGGTATTGCCAGTCTGTCGATACCAGCGAGCCTGGCGAAACCGATTGCTGTCGAAATAAAGACAAATGTGGAAGTAGTTATATAAAAAAAACATTGTTTTATTTAAATATGCACCACATAGAATGTCCATTTTTAAATACGTAAAACACGCAAATATATATTTTAACACCATTTAAAAAAAATCGGATAAAATACAAAATTTATTTTATTACTCTGTGAAAGCTTAGAGTGAAACTGTTTGATAATAAAAAAAGTGGTATTATTAAAAATATACGATTTTAAAATTATATTTATATTAAAACTCCTTAAAGAAACTTAATCTAAGTCGCTCTGGAACATATACGTAATGCAACTTTTACTCGTATATATGAAATTAAATGTAATCTACATTACTGATTTTTAAATTAGTTTTTTAACGAGGTTAATATGTATTTCATAGGAAACAAAACAATTAAAGCGCTCACCTAATTTAAAGGGATATTAATTTAATTTACAAATGAGATAACAACTCGAATTTAATGAATTTTACATATTTTTTTTCTCTTGATCATTTGGAAAATCCAGAGATACCTAAAATCTCTTCTGACAATAAAATTCATTCAGTATCTTTTAAGTTAATTGTGAGAATATTATGCAATTTATTGCAGCGAGATTTAGAGATTCCGGATTCAATTGTTTTATTAAGTCTGCAATTGAGGTTCAATTCAGTTCCATTGTTTGGAAATAACTTTATTGAATTTCAATAGTTAAACGTAATTGTACGGGTATTAAATATCAAAGTAGTTAGTTGTTTCATGAATTTCAATATTTAATAATGAAACGTCAATATAATATTAATATTCACGGACCACTTCCAACCACCCTATTTTATGTATGCAGATTGCTGCGCAAAACCTATTATTTCCTCGAAAGACAGAATAATTTCCCTTGCAATTCTAAAAGTAATTAGAGTCCGACTATGAGTTATTACTAAATGGATAAAATTGTACGTCTGCGCTTAATAAATACGTACAGTCGGAGCATAGAAAATAGAATACAATTAAATATGAAATAACCAACAAGGGGAAATTATTGGATATAAGAATAAATAAGTATCCTTCTATGACAACAAAGTACCCGGAAATTTTGTCTAAAACGCAAAAAATGAAATTTTTCATAATTTTTTTTTGTCTCCTTTAAAGAATTTCCCAATGGATGCAATACACATATGCCAGAGTTTTTTTCACTCTTCTAAACACTTCTGATGGGCACATTCTGGTATGGCCTTCAGCTCCTTCCACAATTTTTGTTTGATGGCTTTAATCGACTGGAAACAGGTTTTATGGAGCGACCATTTCAGTTTTGGGAACAGAAAAAAGTCAAACGGGGCCAAATCCGGAGAAGATGATGGTTATTCAATGGTATTTATCGCGTTTTTGACCTTGATTTTGACCTTTGGTCACGATTGTGGCTCGATGCAATGGCGCATTATCGTTGTGAAAAATCCATTGATTATTTTTTCACAATTCCGGCCGTTTCTGACAGATTATTTTACGGGAACGACTCAATACGGCCAAATAGTATTCCTTATTGACATTTTGTTCCTCTGGAACGAATTCATTCGAATTAATGATGGACCACACCGCGAATATCGAAAAAAACGATGAGTATAACTGTGATTTTTGTGCGACTTTAGCGTGGTTTCTTTGCTTTTGATCCATTCCCATAATTGGTAACTTGTTTGCATGTCATACTCATAGATCCATGTCTCATCGCTAGTTTTGATGCGTTCCATTAATGTTGGATCAGAGTTCACACGATCAACCATGTCCAAAGAGACCTGTTCTCCGTACTGGTTTTGAAGAAAATTCAGTTACTTCGGAACAAACAGTCGAACAGCAACGCGTCTCATGCCCAAATGTACTTTGTTGTTATGAAGACTGTTAACGATATAAATTGAATAAGAATAGATGAAGGCACAGAGGAAAACGTGACACGATCTAATGAATGAAATATTATCAATTAAGAAATGTTTGCAAAAAGATGAAAATATATTTTTTATAAAGTATGAAAGGGATAATGTTTCTATTTTGCTAGGTACATTTATTTAATTTGAGTTATTGTGTGTTTAAATATGTATAGTTTAATCATGAATATTACGTTTAGTGACACGTGACAATGTTTTGAGTTATTTCATCGCAATGAAAATATATTATACATATATATTTTAGTAAACAGGCGTATTTATCAATATTAAATAAACACTATGCATTAATGATTTCAATCAATCACTAGCAGCATTTACGAATATTGTTTGTTGTTAATGGAATAAAATTTGTTGCGCGCTTTTAACGAATGTGTTTTAATTAAACTTGTGTTATCCCTTCGAACGCAATTTTCTAGATTAATCGTATGTCATTTAATCACGGAAAATTGGAAAATGTTGAAACTACGTTCGCACCGTGTCTGTGGTGGCAACATACATGGCTTAATCCAGTTAGCACACCCCTTCGCGGAATTATGACACCCCTAGCTGCACCGTTAATTATTTGCTCGTTTAAAGCTATTAGGGTACCGTAATCAAGTTATTGAAAAGTGGTTTATCCCTCAACTTCACATTTAGAAATGACAAGCTTTTGATTTATTTTGCATACTAGCTTATGAAATAGCCATCACGCCTACTATCCGAAGGGGTAAGCAGAAATAATGGACTGTCAGACTGTTAATTCCCGACATACTACTTTCAATGCCTAAAATACTTCGAAGTTCGAGAAATCGACTTACGTGCATAACATAAGGTATTTTTTATCGTTATATAAAAAAAAAATACATTTTTTTTGTATACAATAGTTCGTTTGAACCTAATTACTTATACAATTTATTTAGCTATTATATTGATTCTCATGACATGTGATAGGTAGCCAATCTATCGCCATTTTATTGTCACGTGAATTCTATACCAGACCAAAGACAGTGTGACAATCACACTGGTATTGCCGAGAATCGAACCCTGGACCTTCGCAGTGGAAGTCAGACCTCTAACCACTCTGCGACGAAGGTCGACAAGAATTAAAAAAATGTAAATGTTTTAATAATTCAAATAAGCAAAGTATGTAGGTGAATTTAAATTATGCGTTTCGTTTGTTTTAATAAAATTGGCCTTTTTACTATCATTGGGAAAGGTAATTCTCATTTTTTTTAAACAATGCAGTCGAATTTTTCAGGTTTATTATACAAAAATAGAAGGATAAGTCATTACAAGTTGTGACGCAAAGAAACAATACACGAAATCGATAAATATAAATCGCTTATTTAGGGTCGTTGCTGGGAACAAAATAAATGGGGCTCTCAAACTCGTCACTGCAAATAGAAATATATCCACTATAGCAAAAATGGCAGTACGTAATAGAGTTCTAATGCCAACCCTTGTGTATGGAAGCGAAGCTTAAAGCTGGGAAAAAATATGAAAGAATAATCACTGAGAATAATGTGCGGAGAAAACGATATATAATAGAATACCGAACGACAAGAAAAGGAAAAGGATTCCCGGAGTTGGTTTGGTCATATGAAACGAATGGACGAGAAAATAATAAGTATACGAGCAAGTGGAACGAGAAGCCACGAAGACCAAGGAAAGCATGATCAAATTAATTAAATACTGAAAGGCAGCCACTTTCAAAGTCAGTAAAAACGATTAGCGTGCATTTTACGATGTATGAATGTAAAATAAGCTAGAGAAGTAAGTTGGGACTCTGCCTACCACACCAGAAAAAATGACGTGATAGTTAGTTAGTTAGATAGTTAGATTTTTTATTTTCGAAGACTGGAAATAAACATTTAAAATAGCCAACAAAATCATAACTTTAAGCATGGACTTTTAAACAAGAAGATTATGGACTACGGGCTTAAGATTGAATTTCGATATTAATCATAAAAGCAGAAAATCCACACACAACCGGTGCGCAATTTTTTTTACCGATAATTGGAATCAAAATAAAAACTTCTTCTTTAGCATAAGACGCCGTCAGATATCATCAATAAAAATTACCCCGAACAATAATTTTGTGCACGAAGAAAAGACAAAATGGCATAATATTTAAATATTGGAATTTGTTGAAATATTAATTGGAAAATATTGGGAATCTGTGGAGTAAACAATATACTTTTTAATTTAATAACGTACCACACTGATATTCCCATAATAAATTATATAAACTCATAGGAATGCAAAAATTTATATTGCATCTATTAAAAAATAAATCTATTGGCAAGAATATATCTTATGTTCACATATCATTTGTCTTCAGTGTAAGTTTCGTATGAGAAAAATCCAAGTCACCTTAATATTAATGTATCTGACTTTTTTGATACATTTTACAGCATTTTGGAATTTAAGTGGAATTTGATTAAAATATATTTATTGGGCTTTTTTGGATTAAATGAGTAGTGATTAATGTACATACATTTAAAGTACTGATTAAATGTTAACATACAAAGCAAAGTAATAATGAGCTATCCGAAAGGTGCAATGATATAACATAACATTTTAAAATTAAGTCGACGAAACCTAGAATAAAATACAGAAGAAACATTCCTTCTAAGAAGTAAATAAAGAGAATGTATTACAAAGGAACATCTAAAATTCACTAATTAACATCTTAAAAATCTACTTGAAATATTGTTACAATCAAAAGTGTATTTGACATTCTGAATTTTTGTGTGGATGTAACAATCCAATCACCCTAGAATACTAATGCCAAGTCCGTTCATTCTTTCCATCCCTCCAGAAACATAATTTAATAGTTTCTTGAATTTTACCGAGACATATTTTGTTAAAAACAAAGTGTTATTTTTAGTATGTAAAACAACCCAATGGCGTCAGTGGCTTGGTAAGATAAAGGTCCATTTACACTAGACAGATATCAGCCGATACCGACACGTCACGATAAAAATAACCTTAAATCTCAGTGATTCGTTATCTCAAATGCTATAATAAAATCACCGTCGGGGGTTGCCGAAGAAAGCACCTACCTACATAAAATTGACACTTAATAAAAATGATCAATATTTTTCAGGATGTGTTTCTTACAGTAAATAATTTTTTTTTACAGAATATAATTTTTACTACCATTTAAATTCGCCGTGGAGAAGGCGATTATCTCGGAATTTAAATATGATATGAACGAAATCGGCATTAATTTAAAAATAACAAGACACCATCAAAACAAACAAAACGATTATTTGCTCAACACAAACGCGTTGGTATCGGCTGATGACGGTCCAGTGTAAGTGGACCTTAAAGGTGATATTTAATGTTTATGCACATAAATTATTGGCGACATGTCAGTTCGAATTTTGCCAGAAAGTGCACGATTAAACATGAAGTAGGTATATTTTCTAAACAATCTTTTAAAAATTTGGAATACATAATAATATTCCTTGAAAATAAATTTGTTGCATGTAAATACTTTGTTTAAACTATATGTATAGTATGTATAGTATACATACATACATAAAAACAGAACCATGATAAGATAAATCAGTGGTGTAATTGAAAAAAAAATTGGACTCGCATGTCAAGTGACTACAACGTTGGCGATCACTGCAGCGAATTCATCTCTGTCCTGCGCAACTTGGAACAGGTTCTCAACTTTGGTCATTCCTGTCCATTCTCTTATATTTTGAAGCCTGGATAACTGCCTTCTACCAACATCCCGACGTCTCTTTTTTTTCCCCGTGATTATCAGTCGAAAGAGGTAGTATATTTCTTCCCTTAGCACATGACAATTATATTGGGTCATAATATCGTTAGTCATTTTATTGTTACGTGAACAATTATGTAAAAATCCAAATTAAATAATTATTACGAAAGATACGTATTTTTTCTATAAGTTTTAATATATTTTATGATATATCTTTGAATGGTGAAACGTGTCATTCCTAAAAAATATAATAAAACTTTTAGAAAACGAAAGTTTGCATTCGTATTAATTTTTGTTAATCAATATTACGTTATACTGTATATAACGTAATATTGTTTTATCGATTTTAACATCTCATTAGGTATGTCAATTATTGTAAAATAGTGATAATATTGATAGTAAGAAAATGTTTATCTTCAGATTATAAAATTTCCACGACAGTGCTATTTTAAATGCATGCTTTGTACAGTAGTGAGCACAGAAATCTTTTCACACTGAAAATATCGTTTTTTTGTAATTACATTTTTTTTTTTGTGATTCCTTGATAGCTTTTCACTCCAAATTATTAAGCAACACTGTTTAAAGATGATCTGCAAGAAAAGTGCCTTCTTAGGGATCAATTTTTTTCTTTTTAATTTTAGAGTTAATTTGTAGATTTTCGATTTTTTGTTACAAAAATTTAAAATACTCACATCATTTAAATAAACACATATTTATTTCAAATAAAATTACATAGGTATATAACACTCACAATTATTAAAAACTAATAAAATCAGTACTTTGTTATTCCTCCTTCTTTTTAAATAACTGCTTCAATACGTTTAGGCATGGATTTCACCAAACTATGTTAAATATTTTTCAATCACACTTTTTAGATGAAGTTTTTAATAAACTGAAGCCTTCGTCAAAGGAAACCCCTTTACATCGATTTGGCTTGCACTGTAATGATGTAATGAGTTTTTTCAACAAAATAATAATAATAATAAAAAATTTCAGTGTGAAAAGATTTCTGTGCTCGCTACTGTATATACTACGACATTCATGAATATATTCTTCAAATAGCTCCCCATTTAAATAAAATTTTGAGGGTCTGAGTACTCCATTTGCGTCTATTTAACATCTATTATCACCTTTTAATGAATCAAACAAATCTGTGTATCCAAAATTAATTATTTACGTATAGTTTCAGTGAAAAGAACAAATTAAGTTGAAATACGTGAAAGTTTTAAATATAAAGTGCATCGTGTAAACGTCTCTAAACGGCTATTTCCGAGTCGAGACCTCAAAGATGGTTGCCACATGTATGTCCGAGCGTCCGAGTGTCCAGTGAATTGTGTGAAGTGCAACAGGATGATTTATGAGGGAACGCCCAAATTCTTGGAAATAATTTGTGACCTTTTACTATGTGCCAAAACATTAAGATTGATAAAACGGAGCATCTTCTACAGCGCCCTTGAGATGAGCAATTCATAAAAATGGCGCTTTATTAATTATCCAATTTATTATTATTTTTATTATTATTATTTGAATACAACAACATTTTGAATGTATACAAATTCTTGTAGACAAATACTGGATTTTACCCATTGCGGGTAAATTATTTTAATTTTATAAGGAGTAATTGTATCTCAATAGAGACGAAGATGTAAATTATTTTCTGGGACTGTTTCCAGAAAACTATTAACATCTTCGTCTCTATTGAGATACAATTAATCCTTATAAAATAAAAATAATTTATCCGCAATGGGTGAAATCCAGTATTTGTCTACAAGAATTTGTATACATTAAAAAGGTTGTTGTATAAAATTACTGGTCCAAGTAGGCATAAAATTGGAGAGACATCTCCAGGCGAAATTTAGTACTGTATGATTTGCAGAGACTTTCACAGTACATTAATAAATTTTTTCTGCTTAATGCTTTCCAATCTTAATAGATGACGCTAGTGTAGAGTGAACTTAAAAATGTAAAGATAGGCGTGGAATCCTACCATATATACAAGTTCCAAAAATTTGTCAGCCATGGTCGTCGTAAGAAGTGCGGAATGGGGAATGTTGTTAAACATAAAGCGATCGCTCAACCCAGCCAATGACAGGTCATAAGTCCTGTAAGCGCCTCGGCCACCACCTTATGTTCCCAGAAAACAATTTACATCTTCGTCTCTATTGAGATACAATTAATCCTTATAAAATATATTTTTAATGTGTAAATTTACAATTTTACACACTTTCTGCTACTTGAATTTGGCGTTTTAAATCAGCGGGACAAAGATATAGAATTTATTTCGATTTATTTAAAAAAAATGGAATACCAATGTTAAAAACTCAAATTTATTTATAAAAAAGACAATAGACATTAAAAAGAATAAAATTGTCAATTTTCTAGAATTATTATATTATTAGGTGAATTTTATAGGAATGATATGTTTCAAAGCATTGTAAAATAAAATGAACACTGTTCTATTTTATTTATTCAAATGGAAATGTTTTAAGGTTACAAATGCATTAAATGATACTAGATGAGGTTGCATTAGTTCATTAATTAAAGAATTAATTACTGTTCGTGTCCAAGTTTCTTAGAAAATACGTCCTCTTCTTGGTATCAAAGTAGCGTTGCAATATACTCGTAACATGGATCCCAGAACACCACTAAACTTGTTTTATTTATTATTTAACTCCCAAGAGAACAATGTAGCTAACTCTATTGCAATTAAAAGAGAGTTAAACGTGAAATACGTCTACGCCAATAGACATTATGTTTAAACACGAATAACGAGATGAACGGTACAGAAAAAAAAACAATATTCATTAAAAGTATAAAACATGTAATTTCATTGAAGCTATAAAATTAATTAACAAGATACAAAAAGTTACATTAAACAAAACAGTGTCATAATAATCAATTGGATTTCGTACACCCCTATCATTTTATCAACGATATTTTTTATGATTTTGATCGCAAATATGCTAGGGTATTTTTTTAAAACATTTTCGCAACCCTCTTACACTTTTCAGAAACATGTTTCGGGCCCAGACGGTCTTCTTCAGTGTAGATATTCATATATTGTTTAAATTTTATTTTTATATTGTATTATTTTTTTTTATTAGGTACTTTATAAAATTATTTTAAAATGTCTAATTTATTTTATTTGTTATATGTATTTGGTAAAGGATCTCTAGAAAAAACAAAGAAAATATGTTTAAATAAATAATAGGTCTACTGTAAAAAGCATTGTTTGTTCATAAGAACTATTCATTTTTAGGTTATTTTTCAATTTCTCATTCTTCTCGGCACTACATCGGGTTTGGCCTCCTCTTCTGAAAAGATTTTAATTTTATAAATATCAAAAAAGGAATAAAAACACTTTGTAATTAATCAAGGAAAAAATATTTTATTTGTAAGAAAAAATTTTTTTTGCACCCAAGTTTTATCAGGGCAATTCGAGAACTAGACAATGCAGGAGTTGTTATATGGCTTTGATGAAACGTGGGTATAATCGAAACCATTTGGCTTGAAACATAATTGACATTCCACGGTTAAATACAAAGTGTTGGTCATTTGTTTTATTTATAAATGAAAAAAACTTTAAATTTTTAACGATTTTTCATCATCTGCCGTCTGTCATCCACTGCTGAATGTAGGCCTCTCCCAAAGCACGCTACCGCCCCCTATCCATTATCCAACGATTCTTGCATTCGAATAATTAAATATAAAGGTAATTGATAAATATGATCTCAAGGCCTTATTTTCAGCGGCCATTTAAAATCCTTAATTTTATTTTAACCACCACAACAATAGCTTAAATGTACCCTTACATTTTAAGTCTAAACAGGCTCCACATTCATGAGAAGAAGTAAAATACGATTTACCACATTTTGTATATTGTATTGTGTATTGCAAAATAGTCGAAGTAAAATTTTTAATACATTTAGCTTCTGAGAGCATCGCCTGGAAACTTGAAACGAATTAACATAATTGAATTAATTAATTTGTATCAATATTTATGAGTCGCTGTCGAGATTTATAAAGCAAGGCAGTAACGAGATGGTGAAAATATTATTGAGACATGAAGTTGGGAAATGGAATATTTGCTACATTATACATAGATTGAAAAAATATTGTTCAGAATAATAATTATTACCCAAACAATTCGATACATTTCATTAACCGCATAATCTGTTTATGAAATTACTCCATGCTCACATCGAGAGAATATGTGGATTTGAACTGAAAATGTTGGGATTTATTCTCCGAAGTGGTAGAGTTTTCAGGAATCCTTATGTTTTGCGAATACTGTATAACTCATTGGTGGGAAGCCGGCTCAAATGTGGTTCGGTGATATGGAGTCCCCACGAGGCGAGATACTCGCTCATGTTAGAGAGGGTTCAGAAAAGATTTCTGAGATATCTCTACATGAGGGAGTTTGGTAGCATTCCTCTTGGGCATGCTGAAGACCAATAGTCTGCAGATAAGAAGGGACTACAGATAAGACTATTAGGAGATTCTTTGAGAATTACGTCATCTTGGAGGGTACCCAGTTTTATGTTCATGATGGTTATCTTTGACAGCGTCAGCACGTGTTGTTTAATTTCCCAATTTTTTTTTTTTATTATTATTATTTTTTTTATTATTATTTTTTTTTATATACACAACAGGTCGTTTGGACCCAATTGCTGTATACAATTTATATTTTTTAGCTATTATATTGATTCTCGTGACATGTGGTAGGTATCCAATCTATCGCCATTTTATTGTCACGTGAATTCTACACCAGACCAAAGACAGTGTGACAATCACACTGCCATCGCCGGGAATCGAACCCAGGACCTTCGGCATGGAAGTCAGAGCTCGTAACCACTCTGCCACGAAGGTCGTCAAAATGCAGAAACCAATCTGGTGTTGCAGATGGGGAGAGTAATACAGCGACAAGACTATTTTCATATTAGTGAAAGGACGTTCAGAAGACAAATACTCTTGACTTTATCGAGTATCTTGTATTCCAAAAGTCGAACCATCTTTCATGCGTTCCTGAACAAAGAGATCCCATGAACTATCAATATGTTTGCAATGTCTATTGATAGAAATAATCTAATTTAAATTTGAATTTGAACCTAGAGCGAAGCCACAGTGAGCAAAAAACATTTGCCAGTGGTTTTTCCTTTAATATCACCCCCTGTAAAAGCTACGAAACTTCCTTAAGTTGTAGAATGGTTCTTAAAGATGTATCGCTTAAAATAATTAAATGTAGAATAAGTGAAAAATAATGCAAAGAGTGAAATATCTGAGACGAGCGCGTTTAAAACATTGTCCTTAATATACAGAGAATTTGGCTCCTGTTGACTCCCAAATATCCTCTAATTATTATATTCAGTATGGATGACGTGTTTTTCAGACCTTTATACGAAACTCTAAATTTATTCACGCAACTCTCTAGAAGTCTTTTCTAGAATAACGGAGATGTTGTTCACCAAAAAGTCTCTATACGTGTTATAACACTAACTTTCAGGATTCAATTACTGTGACAGGATTGAGGTTCTTAGTGAAAACACTACCAGGATATCGAAAAAACAGCATAAACTATATCCGAAGGATAAAATGAATTTTGCAATAATTTGAATACAAAGTATTTATATCTGCGTAAAATATTGTGTATACACGTATTTAAAATATTTAGTAAGTTAGAAAGTTTCAATCCTGGGATTGGTTTGCAGAAATTTCTTCTATGATTCTCTTCCATTCTTCCCTGTCTTGTGCGGCTCTTTTGAAATCTGCATATGATGAGGAGCGCACGTCCACCAACAGGTCCTCCAGGTACTCTCAGCGTGGGCGTCCCCTAAAGTTTGTCCCCTCGGTCATACCTTCCATTATGGCATGCAAGAGACCTTCTTGACGTATTACATGGCCGATTCATCTTGCACGCCTTTCGGACAAGGTCCTGAGCAGGTGCCTTCCTTCTTCAATTCTTTGAAGAACCTCCTCATTCGTGATGTGGTCTCTCCAGGATATTCCTAATAGTCTTCTATAGGACCACATCTCAAAAGCCTCTAGTATCCGTTTATGTTTTTCGGATAGGCACCGTGTCTCGCAGCCGTACATCAAGATACTCCATACATAGGTCTTGATGAAGAGTATTCTCAGTTTTAGGTCTATATTATTTGATTATATTATTTTCGACCTTTTATAAAATGAAAGCTTATCCTGATGTATACGGCTGTCGACCTCACTCTTAGACCGACCGTCCCATGTTATTTTGGTCCCTAGGCAGACAAACTCCTTGGTGTCATTTAGTGGAACTCCTGACATCACTACTCTTATCCGAGTAAAATTGAAAAAATATTTATAATCTACATATGTAAAGTGTTTAATTCCACTAAGGTCGAAACAGGTCGAAGCCATAAACTTAACTGAAATCAAAGAATATATGTATTTTTAATGAGTTTTAAATGATTTAATTTTTATTTTTATTATACTCTTGTATATTTTTAAATGAAGTGAGAACATTGTATTTAGACACGTAATGCAAGATTGTTATGTAGGCTATCATTATATTGTTGCCCACAGACCCGTTAGGCATCAAGAAAATTACGTCTTATTTCGCAGTGAATAAAATATTATGTTGGTCGACGTTTCAATACCCGGTAAATATCGATTGATAATTCAAAGTTCCTTAGTTTGGAATATTCCGATACTAGTGGTCTTTATTAACTAAAATATTTTTTTGTGTTAATGTTAACCAAACAAATCTATAAAAATAATGGATGGCGTTAGTGTAGATTGAACTAAAAAAATGTGAAGTGTTCCTCAACATTGTAGCATATATACATCTTCCAAAAAATTGTCAGACGTGGTGGTCGTTAGAAGAGCGGAATGGGGAATGTTGTTAACGTAAAGCGATTGCTTAACCCAACTAACGACAGGTCATAAGTCCTGTAAGCGCCTCGACCACCATATTCTGTTCCCAGAAAACAATTTACATCTTTGTCTCTATTGAGATACAATTAATCTTTATAAAAAAAATATTTACCCGCAATTGGAAAAATCCAATTTTTGTATACATTCAAAATGTTCTATAAAAATATCTAAAAACCATTTAAAATATATTCTATGTTTTCGTATAAAGCGCTTATTTTGTGGTGTGGCATTATTAAAAATAATATTAACACACATTTATTAGTTTTTACGCCACTTTTTTTGTTAAAACCAACCGGTTTCGCACTCGACGCAGCTTCGTCAGGGTTATAAAAGAAACAAAATAAAAATTAGAGAGAAACACAAGATATAAAAATATAAAATAAGAGGCAGAGTAGGAATTATTTCTCAAAGGCCTTTGATACTGTGAACCATGACATTCTGATAGAAAAGCTATCTCAAATTGGATTCTCCTCTCAGTTGATGATGTTTTTCATAAGTTACCTCAAGGGGAGAAAACAATTCGTCTCATACGGAATTTTTCAATCGAAACCTTTTCTTGTATATTCAGGGGTGCCACAAGGTTCAAACTTAGGGCCACTCCTCTTCACCATCTTCATAAATGATATTGCGAAGGTGATAAACTTCTCGTGATTTCTTTTATTTGCCAATGATCTGAAATTATTCCTGGAAATTAAAAATCCTGAAGACTGTCTTCGCCTCCAGTCGCACATCAATAATATTGTTAACTGGAGTCACAGTAATCAAATGCAATTCAATGTCTCAAAATGCATTATGCTATCATTTACTAGAGCATTGAGAACTGTATATCATAGATACACAATGAACAACCAGCAACTGGCACATGTATCTACGATGAAGGATCTCGGAATCATCTATGAGAGTAGGCTGTCTTTTCGTGCACATATCGAGAGGATTTGTGGCATTGCACTGAGGATGTTGGGGTTCATCGTCCGGACCGGAAGAGTTTTCAGGGATTCCAATGTGCTCAGAGTCCTATACAACGCATTGGTTCGGAGCAGGCTCGAAAGTGGTTCTGTGATATGGAGTCCTCACGAGGCGAGATATTCCGTTATGCTGGAGAGGGTTCAGAAAAAATTTCCGAGGTATCTCTACATGAGGGAGTATGGTAGTTATCCGTGGCTCTATCCCACGGCATTTCTTCTGGGAATGCTCGGAACCAATTCTTTACAGCTTCAAAGAGATGGACAACTAATAACCCATTTCTTCAGATTAATTAGGGGATGGGAAGTGGTCTCTGGTGACACCGGTGGAAAGAGCAATTAGTCGGCTGAACGCGGTCTCCTCGGAGATCGACGTCTTTCATGTTAGTGAAAGTACGTTCAGGGGGCAAAAAATATTGACTTTAGAAATTATCTTATCTTCCTAATGTCGAACCATCTCTAATGCGTTCCTGGTACTTTGTTGTATTTTTATAATATTTTACCTGTGCTTAATAGATGCCTTGAACATTTTCCTGTTTGTAATGTCTATTGAGTTAATAAACTGATTTGATTTGAAGAAACAGCAAGTGTATCGTGATAATTTAGTATGGTAAAACGACGAGTCATTAGTATTAGGGAAATAAAAATGGAGACTTTATAATTTTTAGTGGCATAAAGAGGATTTCAATTTTAAAGGGTTATTTAAAATTATCATTAAAATAGTGAACACGGTTAACATGGGGCTACATGAAAGATTAGTCTCATTATTTATTACAGGAAAATTATGGCTTAGAAAATTTTTAATTTCAAGGGATTCTAGATTGCCTAATTTTAGGCATGGGGAATTTTAAGGGAGAATTTTTAGGCCAGAGGTTAGTTTAAAGTAAAAAAAAATGCTTATGACTCATCGTTCTACCATATTAATTGACCGCGAACATATTTGTTATTTCTCTCCTAATTTTTTTTTTTACATTATGTTGTTCTCTGATTTTTTATTTGTGTCTTTTGTTAGCTCTGACGGGAGCAAAACCTGTTGGTTTAAACAAAAAAGTGGTGAAAAAAACCAATATAGCGTTGTTAATATTATTTTTAATAGTAGCTTACCTATGGTTCAACTATTTTTTGTACAGTACTCATGTTAGTATGCATACATAATTTTTTGTTTAATTCAAATTGAGAGAATCAGCGTTCCAACGTTTTTGTGTCGCATTGTATTTTATAATATTGTGTTTTTCTAGTACTGGCTTGTAATATTACATAATTCGCAGTATTTTTCAGGAATTCAAAAAATATTTTTAAATAAAACGGAAAAGTTTCAAATGTGAAACTTTTCCGTTTTATTTAAAAATGTCTTTGTATGAAATAATCTTATTTGCTTTACGATTTATTCATAATGTTTTGATTTGTTTTCAAAGGAGCGCTTTCATTTTTTTTTTACCTGGAATATCAAAGATTGAAAGATTCGCAGAAAATCACTTTCAATAAAATGTTTTGAGTACAGAATTGCTTCGGTTAATTTTTCACAGGAATTTAAAAATGAATTTTTTTGAAATATTCAAATTATAAGTGCTTGTATTCAAGGATTCGAATGTAAGCTTTTTTCTATTTTATTCAATTTTTGGTATTGTAATTTTAATGTTTTGAACATGCCCGTGCGTAAAAACAGAAAAAAAAATGGGAAAGGAAAAAAGCGAATTACAGATTTTCATTGAGGAATAGAATATAAGATTATTTTTGTAAAAGTATTTTATTGTGCGAATGGTGGTGTTGTGAACAAAATAATGAACGGATCATTAAGATGGTTTAGGCACACGGAAAGAATGAATGAAGAAGAAAAAAACTTACTAACCATCACGCCGTCTCTCCGAAGGAGTAGGCAGAAAGAATGGACTGCCACACTTTTCTTTTCTGACATATTTCTCTCGATTCCTCAACATTCATACATCGAGTCATGCACGCGCGTCGATTTCTCTGACTCCTCACGTCGCCGATATTTAATATTTGATTTATTTGATCGTGCCACGTTTTCCTTGGTCTTCCTCTATTTCTGGTTCCATTTACATCGTTAACATAATTTTTTTTTACCATTTTTTATCCATTCATTCTTTCCATATGTCCAAACCATCTTAATGATCCTTTCATTATTTTGTTCATAACAGCATGAATGAATGAAGAAAGATTGGTAAAAAAATTATGTTAACGATGTAAATGGAACTTGTAATAGAATAAGACCGAGGAATACGTGGCACGATCAAATAAATCAAATATTGAATATCGGCTATGTGAGTCCCAGAAATCTAAGCGCGTGCATGACACGATGAATGAATTTTTTGAAGGAAGCGAGAGTAATATGTCAGGAAAGAAAAGTGTGGCAGCCCATTTTTTCTGCCTACCCCTTCGGGGAGACGGTGTGATGGTAAGTTAGTCTAGTTATGTACAATTATTTCTCAGAATCAGATTTTTTTTAAATATAATTAATACCCTTGGAAATTTGTATTTACACCACTTTATTCTCTTTAACACACAACCGGTTTCGCTCCCGACGGAGTTTCGTTAGGGTTAAAAAATACACTGAAAACGGTTGGTTGATGAAAAAAATAAAGTGATGTAATTATTTGATTGTTATTTTTGTATAGCATCATGTTTACCATCCATGATCTGTATGTATATAAAGGAGTCAGTTAAAACAGTGTCACCAGCTTGTCCAAGTCAGCGAGCCCGACAAAACCGGTCGCTGTCGAAATACAGTTAAAAGTGGAAGTAGTTAAAAACATATTTTTATTTTGTTATTAATCGACATGGAGTTTTGCGTCATTGTTCAAGAAACAATAAATGTTACAATTTTCTTGTGGTTTTTAAATAATATGGAAATAAGAGTTACAAGCGCTTAGTCATCAATATATTTCCATTGTGATTGCAACCATATTCCACAAAGGCTCTTCTGCAATATTGCTTTTATTCTCTGTGAATATGAGATCTCTTGAAAATACAATGTTTGCGATTTCGTAACCTTTGTTCGGCGCAGCGTTGTCGAAATGTATTGAATTAATACAATAGGAGACTGTACTTATTGATAAACAAAAAGAACTGGATTCGTATCACCGAAAAATAAAATAAAATTAACGACCAATTTTAATGTTTCAACTCAAAAGTCATTTTGGAAGTTCACAAACAATTGTATTGATATCCGACTTGAAATGTGTAAATTGAAACCGATGTGTTTTTTTAATAATTAAAATCTTATAGGTACTCACCCTTTTTATATTGCAACTCAAGCAAACAGGGGTATTAGTAATTAAGCTGTTGCCCAGCCCATTAAAATAAATGCGAGCGACTATCTGCTAAGTCTCCACATAAATAAATTTACTTTAGTCTTGTACATTATATACTCGATATTGCCTTACCAAGGTGAAACCTGTCATACCAAGGTGAAACCTGTCATACCAAGGTGAAAAGTGTCATACCAAGGTGAAACCTGTCATACTAAGGTGAAACCAGTCGAAACCTGCCTTACCAAGGTTAAACCTGTCGAAATCTGTCAATTATAAAACTTCTAGTAAACACCATTTTCATCATCATCATTGTCACCATGACGGCGGTTAAATAGATTTTAGATGGAGATCGACTCAAAAGTGAAAAAAAAGTGTCCGTAATAAATCGGCATTATTATCACCCCAAGATTTACCAATAATATAATACTTGGCTGCAAACCAATTTTTAGGATTGAACATAAAATAATGGTCATAAATTAGAGTTCTCTTAATGATATAAAATTAAAATCTTACTTTTTGAGAATCTAAACTTAATACTTTTTACATATTTAATGCTGATTTTCTTCCTCTCCTGAAACGCCGTGTTCTACAATATATTTCTTGTCTTTCTCCATTTTTCGTTTAAAAGTTGAGCTCTTTTTGTAATGACCTAACTTTCCAGACCCTACCGCCCAGATTATTTATGAGTCTTAAGCATTAAAAAATTTACTTCTTATTATCAAAATAAGTGTAAAAATATATATTATAAGTTATCAATGTGAAAATGAGTATGAGTGAAAGGCAAAATCTACAAAACGACTTTTCGACCGTCTCTTTTTTGTACTGAGTGTTGAGCTATTAAAAAAACTTACGAACAATAACTCTACGACATAGAAATGAGGATGTTTGGGTGGTCTGGAGGCATAACCAGATTGGATAAAGTCCGAAATGAACATATCTGGGGCAGTTTAAAGGTAGCTACCAGAACAGATTGAGATGGTTTGGTCACGTTATCCATCGAGAAGATTAACTAACTAACTAACCATCACGCCGTCTCCCCGAAAAGTTGGGCAGAAAGAATGGACTGCCACACTTTAATCGATGCGGCACTAAATCCTTCTCTTTTCGCCCCCGCGAGAGACGCGGTGTGATGGGTTACGAACCTCATCGCCACCAATAGGCATCTCCCGCGCACACTTTGATAAAAAAAAAAAATCTCAAACAAATTATGTAAAATAGAATGATATAAAAAAATAAATTTAACACATAATATTCTTTTAGATGGTGCACTTGTCGTCAGCTGGACAACATAGCTGTTTTTTAATTAACTGTAATAAGGCACAAAAAACAATCCAACACCAGCAAAAACTTTTTAATAAATTTGAGGAATTTATTCAAATTGTCATTGGAACAAATGAAAAATGTCTTCTCACACCTGTCAAAATTCTTTTTATAAACGAAAAAAACTTATATAATTTTAATATCAAAACAGTGAAAACGTATTTTGTGTCACAAATAACTATCATAGAATGCTGAAACAATCAAATTGACCAAAAAAATTCACTTATACACGAAATATCTCCAAATTTACACGATCACCACATGAACCAATCCAAATTTTCAAAATCAGAACCAGTATCTTTTTATAACCGTCGAGAAGATGACCTTATAAAATGTGCCCATTGAATGCCAACGGTCCTTAGGGGTAGAGGACGGCCCTTGACCATATGAGGGTCATCTATAGAGGCCACTCACAAGAAATTTGGATAAAACACAGAGCGGACCTTTGACAAAGCGTCCTGGAGAAATCACGCAATAAGAGCTGACATCACTTAAGGGAAATAAGATCAATTTTCATGACCATGTTTCTTTAATTATTGGGTACATCCGTGTCTGGAATCGTCCATTACGATCGACGTTTCGAAGTAAATTTGTTGTAATTTACATTGAATAATGAGAAAGAAATACTATTGCAGTAAGAAGTGACATTTAATAAAGCATTTTCATAAGGGAAAATCTAATCATAGACTTGTACAGATTCTCTTTTTGAAATAAATTGAAATCTCGATTGCATTGAAGTAGGGAAATTAATATTTTATAAAATTGACTTATGGTAGTTGAACGTCAATTAGCGTCAATGTTTCCAGGAAACCAACGTAATAACTAGAGACTGAAATGCAAATTTCAATATTGCTTTCCTTGAACTGCAATCGAGAACGAAACGTAATTGGATTTTACGACAAAAAAATAACAGTTATTTCCCGAGTTCAGGAATCATAAAAAAATGACAAAAAACTCTCCTTAGATTGTACAGTAAACATTTTAATATCTTTAATAAACAGTAGGTATTTAAGAATTTATTGTTTCTTGAACAATGATATAAAACTCCATGCTAAATAATTAATACGAATAAAAACGTCAGTATTCTAGAAGTTTTATTATATTTTATGGGAATGACATGTTTCGCCCTTATAAGGCATTATCAATGCACATTTGATAATGCTTAAGAAGGGTGAAACATGTCATTCCCATAAAATATAATAAAACTTCTAGAAAACTGACGTTTTCATTCGTATTAAGTATTTCAGAACTTCCAAAGTTTCTTAAAATTATATATGAAAAGCGAGTGCAAACAATTTTATTTTTTATTTAATACGTCATTTCTACTAAGTTTTATTCTTCTGTTTTTTCAATTAGATCGCGTGATCAGGATTTGGCTCCACTTGTGATACGGAATCAGCTATATTTTAATGCAATA
Source organism: Lepidostoma basale (assembly GCA_022606425.2). Classification (NCBI taxonomy): domain Eukaryota; kingdom Metazoa; phylum Arthropoda; class Insecta; order Trichoptera; family Lepidostomatidae; genus Lepidostoma; species Lepidostoma basale. The sequence continues at coordinate 293,398 of JAHDVF020000207.1, forward strand.
TTTTAACCATGTGATTGTTCAAATTAAAGGAAAATTACACACGTAAATTCACGGGATTTAAGAAAAACAAAGATGGCAACAAATCTTATTTCATACTCATAATGACATTTCCTATTAGAGTTTGCTAATGTGGATACGATCAGAAAAATGCATCAAATTGAAAAACTACTTTCTCATACATACAATAAATTAACGAGGGTTTTCACTCCAACCATACTCTTGACAAACTTTCGCAACCCGTGGTATCGCATTCGCTTTTGAATACAAATTGAGCTTGTTTCCAATAAGGCTTTTCGGAATACGAGAACACTTGAAATATAGGATTGTTTCCTAATTGTATTGAGAAGCATAAAGCCGCAAACCGGAACAGAAATAGATAAAACAAACGCAGCGACAAATGAACGTTTCCGTGCAACCTGGGCGAATTAGGGGTATATCAAATAGGATTTTATATTCTTTTAAAAATAATCTAATGATTTGACTAAAATTTCTAGGTGGAATTTCATATTTAACAAAAATTAATTAAAGCATATTCTTCTTCTTCTTTTAGACATTTGGTCTTTTTTATACGAGTATATGGCCGAGCCATAGAGGGCTCCCTCCGCTTACCTAAAAAAAACAAACAAACCATCATGCCGTTTCCCCGCAGGCGTAGACAGAGAGAATGGACCGCCACACTACTCTATCCTGGCAAACCCTTCTAGCTTCCTCCACATTCATACAACGAGTCATACACGCACGTCGATTCCTCCGACTTCAAACATGACCAACCTTTAAACCTTTCCGCTTACCCGAAGCTGTTATAGGCGTAGCGGCGCCTTACGTCAGCTTCACTCGTGCACTTCCTAGGCTCGTCCCCCGTCCATGCGGGACTTATGTTAAAAATCAAATAATAATAATAATAATAATAAATAATGTATATTTGCAACCAAGGGGGACCCAGACCATATTTAAGCTACGCTACTCTCCCTCGATGTCCCATCGTACACATATAGCAATACAACAGCAAAAGAAAACACACAATTGATACATTAATAACATATGTTAGAGAAAGAATATAAAAGAAATAATGCACAGCAGGAGGCACAGAAGGGAGAGAGGAGATAAAATGCAGGATGGGGGATATAAGGAAATTTATTTAATATGTGGAATAGGAAAGGTTGGTCTTTTCCTGTAATCAGGCTGGCCTCTCTTGGGAGGTCAACTCCCAGCTATCTCTCCATATTTTTGGCGGTCTCCCGGGCGGACAGTAGCCGGCAGGAATCTGATGCGCCACAGCGTGTGGGATTCTGGTGCGATCCATCCTCTGCACGTATCTTCTGCGTTGTCTGCCCCATCCCACGACATCTTTCACCTTGCAAATTTCGCGGGTAGCCGTGTTCCTCATCCTTACTCGAAGAGTCCTGCTATCATCCTCAGCGTCCGCATCTCTGCCACCAGCACTTTAGCCTTCGTTCTTGTGGTATCTGGTCTCAATGCTATATGCAGGTTTTGTTTATTCTGACCTTACTTTCAGTTCTCATATATTTGTTTTTCCATATGATCCCCTTATTAAAGCAATGTATTTTTTTAATTACTACTTACACATTAGTCTTTATTTCGTCAACGATTGGTATCACCAGGGTAGCTGGCATCAACATACTGTTTTTGACTGGTTCAGTGTGTATCTTATGATGATACGATGCGTCTTATCATATCAAACTTTTTTTCTAAATATTAATTGATATTTTTTTTGGGTGCGGTCTTATGGTTCGATGCATTTTATCGTCCGCAAAATACAATAATCTTCTTTTGCTTGTTTTTAAAACTCTCAATCAGCTTAGCTCCCTTTGTTTCGGGTTTCGTAGGAGTATAAAAACCAACATACATTTTTAACGAAGTTAACAGAGATTTGAAAAACGTAATATTTTTAAGAACTTGATGTTTTTGTCCTGACAGTAAATCTACATATAACGGCAACATTAATTATTTCGTCTGTCACTCTATGGAACCAAATTACCCAAGATAATTGTCAGTGGGCTGGGCAATGATTTACGAGTACATAAACATCAGTGGAGATCGCCTTTCAATATAACATAGAAGATCTTTAAATGTGTTGCACTGCATAAAATCTTTCCAAAATTTCGCGGAATACCTTTTCAGGGTCTGTGGAACACATGTGTTACGGGAACGTAGTTCGAGAAACCCTGGCTATGAGCATTATCGAATATACAAAAAAACTAACTAACTAACCATCACGCCGTCTCCCCGAAGGGGTACGCAATAAGAATGAACAACCACACTTTTCTTACCTGATATATTTTTCTCACTTCTTCAACATTCATACATCGTATCATGCATGGGCGTCGATTTCTCTGACTCCTCACGTGGCCGACATTCAATATTTGATTTATTTGATCGTGCCACTTTTTATTATAGTTCCATTTACATCGCTAACATATATATTTTTTACCATTCTTTCTTCATTCATTCTTTCCATGTGTCCAAATCATCTTGATGATTCTTTCATTATTTTAGACATGTTTCGGTTATAACATATCTTATTTAATGTACAAAATTTTGTACATTGAAAAGGGTTATGTTAATCGAAACATGTCTGTGAGAAGTGAACAAAAGAATTGTAATACTAAGTGCAGTTATATTTATTCAAATATTGGTAAAAAAAATATTCGCATTAGTGTTTTCATTCGGAAAAATATTCGGTAAACCTATTCTGGAAAATTATCATAGAGGTACAATATTTTAAAATTGAATCCAAATACTACCGTGTAAAACAAAACAGCGTTTTTTCATAACCAGAGATAAACCGATTTGTTTTGCAGTATTTTAATGGCGTAACAGATAACTACAAATAAACCTAACGGGTATTAGTTCGTATTCGCATTGTATTCCAAAATTGAATAAACAGATGAAAATGTATTGAAATAAATGGAAGATAGAATCTACATCGGTGATTCACGAAGTGGGCGAAAACACCCCCTGAGAGTGTTAGTGAAATTCAGGGGTGGTTATAGGTGACAGGATGTATTTGCCAATAGGAGGGCGGCACACAGTTGATTGCGGAGATTGGATGTTATATTTTCTACCCTTTAAATACCTGGTTCATTGTATAATAGTAATCATTTTTAACTTTTAATGTAAATATTTTTTTCTCATACATATTAAAAATTTGACAATAATCAATACCAACCATTTGACCTTTTGTTTTATATACTTCTGTCGTACAATAATAATCAGAACGAAATTGAAAATAATCTAGAAACGTTCACGAGCATGCGCATCGCGTGCATTAGAATTTTTCGAATTACTTTCGGTGAGAATCGAAGTAATATAAGTGTACTATTTCTTGATGACATACGGTTTTTGCCCTATTTACATAATGATAGATATATAGAAAGATTTGCAGAAACATTTTTTTCCATTTTTACAATAATACATATTTTTTAAAGGAGTCACTTGAATAAATAATAATAACTAGAAAATAAAATTTGTAAGGAATGTTATTGTGCATTGATTAAATAAAAAAAGAATGTCTATATTTTCTTGAACAAGGATTTTTTTTACGTTTTATAAATAATACGAATGAAGACGTCTGTTTTCTAGAAGTTTTTATAATTGTTTTGAATGATATGTTCCGCCTTTCTAATGCATTATCAAATATCTTTGTGTTTAGTTATAAATAGTATAAATAGTTGTAATATTTATATCATTGATGAAGGGATTCTGTGTTCGAAACATTATTTATTTATTTATTTAAAAAAAAAAGTTTGTGTTGTGTACAAAGTAAAAAAATTAGACGTTAGTAATTTATTTATTTATTATATGTTATTTTCTCACGGATCACGAATATAAGGAATATTTATTTTTTAGATTTAAAACATATTTAGGTTTTTAGATTAATGGCCCCAAAGGTGATTAAATCCCGAAAATGTTTCTATGAAAATTAGCATATCATTATTTTAATTATTGAATACGACAAATGAGAAGAAGAAAATCAACGTTGTACCTGAATAATGTATTAATGCGAAAACATCACTGGCTAAGGTTACCTAATTAGGCAACCTAGGCAATTGAGTATATACAACAATATCTACTCATTCACAAAGATCTACTTGAACGAGCATCCCACTACCTCGCAGACCTTTGCAAGCTCATTGACTTAATCTCAGTCAACATTATGATCTGCAAGAGGACAATCTAGAAATAAACTTCTTGTCCCGTGGCGCCCAGGTGTTTCAAATTTTCCAGATCGTGTTTTTGGCATCGTAGGACGGGCGTCGCCAAATAAACTGCCCACACATTCGAAATCAATGAAGTAGTTATTGTAAGTTTCTTAAAACTTTTATTTTACGAGACCTCTGAAAGTAAACCTGTTACGAATATGATGTTAAATAAATTATCATGATTGGATCATTAGTTGAGATATCGTTTTGTATTTAATTCAAGTTTCAATTCCATCAGCGGGTCAAGGGTTCATCAAAGTATTAAATATATTAAAATGCGAATATGAGATTTGTAATGATTCTTAATATCAAACAACATTCTAAATAATATAGGTAACATTTGTTACTATACAGTTGCATGTAAATTTTCCAATTTTGCGATGTTTTTCTGTTATTGAAAGGTTAGATATTGAATATTTCATATTTTCACATTTGTGGAAGTTTAATAAGTCTACAGAGAAAACAGATAAAATCATCTTATTTTTGTCTCACCACAGACCATTGAACGATCTTTTGACAGAGAATGGGTACAGTGTGCAAAATTTATATTTTTTTATGATTAAACATAGAAACACGTATCTTATTAAAACTATTTATCAATTATGTAAGCTTATTGTAACAAACCCCAAGTTGTTTTTTTTATGTGTCGCGGTTTTTCACTTATAAAAATAATATGGCTATTATCTGCTGTTATTTGGCCATAACATTATTATAAAATTGTGTTTAGAAAAGTACCTAATATTTTCAGTGTTGTTTTATTTTGTGAGCTTTTATAACTAGCAGTAAAAGTAAAAAAACTCTGAAATTGGGAAGTTTAAGTGGACCTGACTAGATGTAAAATTTTCGCTATTTAACATTCAACACTGGTTGTATTACATTGTGGTTTTTCTATGCTTTTATAAAGAACAAATAATAAGCCGAAAAATATTTTTAAACTAACTGAGCATAACGCCGTCTCTCCGAAGGGGTAGGCAGAAATAATGGACTCGATTCCTTAACATCCGTACATCGTATCATGCACGCACGTTGTCTTCTCCAATTTCTCACGTGGGCGGCATTCAATATTTGATTTATTTGATCGTGCCACGTTTTTCTCGGTTTTAATCTTTTTCTAGATTTACTCTTTTTCTAGATCCATTAACATCGTTAAACATATTTGTGTTTACAATATTTTCATCGTTCATTCTTTCCATGTGTACAAACCATTTTAATGTTCAATTCATAATTTAGTTCCTAACAGTTTAATTTGCATCGCATTCACTTTTTATATTTTGATTCGACACTCTATCATACTAAGATTTTCTACACATTCGTCTAAGAGATCTCATTTCCATTAAATTTATTATACTTTAATCCTTTTCTTGCAACGCTTAGCTTCCATATATAAGGGTAAACAATTATATTGAAGATAAAATGTACGCAATATATTATGATTTCATAAAAATGTGTATTATAATTGTCCATTTATGTAACCCAATGAATCATTAAAAAACTCTTAGTCATTGATTTCAGTTTCAAAAAAAGACCTTTATTACCGCGAAAGGAGAAATATGGTGTATATCGTAATATTTCCTTTTCGTCTTTCATATTATCTGACTGTACAGCGTAGTTCTCTGTCCGGGCAAATAAAGGGGGGAATCTGGTTGGAATATTTGTATAGTATGAATATTGTAGAATGCGAAACTACTCACCGAAATGTAAATAAGCCACATAGTATTACAATTTTTTATTAATACTATATTAATATCGGATATTAAATGACTTTTCGCTCTTCAGTAAGCCTTTCTATTTATTTGATTTGACATATTAAATGTGTTTGGCTTTTAACTGAATAAATAATGTCTTCTATAATCTTGCTTTGTGTTGTGGATTCATAATTAAATTGATTATTTTTCCTATTATTGATTATAAATAATTTTAAAATGCGAATGAGGGTGTTATGAATAATATAATGAAAAGATCATTAAGATGGTTTGGACATATGGAAAATATGAATGAAGAAAGAATGGTAAAAAAAGTATTTGTTAACGATGTAAATGGAACCAGAAATAGACGAAGACCGAGGAAAACGTGGCACGATCAAATAAATCAAATATTGAATGTCGGCCATGTGAGGTGTCAGAGAAACCGACGCGCGTGCATGACACGATGTATGAATGTTGAGGAATCGAGAGAAATATGTCAGGAAAGAAAAGTGTGGCAGTCCATTATTTCTGCCTTCCCCTTCGGAGAGACGGCGTGATGGTTAGTTAGTTTTTAGTTTTTTAAAAATCATTCTCTCATTTGTGTATAATATAAACAAATAAATGAATAAAACACTGTTGTGATATCACATTTTTTATTATTGGCGAAACAGTAGTCAAAAAGTGAATAATAAAAATTTCGATATCAGAACAGTGTTATAAATTTTAACAATTAATATTGTAATTAGTTAATAAGTTTCGTACAAAACAATTGATTATTTAATTAAAATGTTTTTGTTTAAATAAAAAAAAAAAAAAACAATGAAGGTTAATTTGGAAGTTAATTTGGAAGGATTGATTGTGTCTCAAAAGAGACGAAGATGTACATTGTTTTTTTGGAAACAGAATATGGTGGTCGAGGCGTTTACAGAACTTAGGACCTGTCATTGGTTGGGTTAAGCGATCACTTTATGTAATGTGTTCGTCTCTATTGAGATACAATTAATCCTAACTAACCACCACGCCGTCTTCCCGGAGGGGTAAGCAGAAAGAATGGAACGCCACACTTTTCTTACCTGACATATTTCTCTCGATTCCTCAACATTCATACATCGTGTCATGCACGCGCGTCGATTTCTCGGACTCCTCACAGGCCGACATTCAATATTTGATTTATTTGATCGTGCCACGTTTTTCTCAGTCTTCCTCTATTTCTGGTTCCATTTACATCATTAAATTTTTTTACCATTCTTTCTTCATTAATTCTTTCCATATATCCAAACCATCTTAATGATCCTTTCATTATTTTGTTCATGACACCATCATTCGCACCGTATTCACTTCTTATATTTTCATTCGACACTCTATCATACACAGAGTATCCACACATTCGTCTAAGAGATACAATTAATCCTTAAAAATGATTAACCCGCAATGGGTAAAATCCAGTATTTGTCTTCAAATATTCGTATTATTAAAGGTTTATTTGCAGTTTTACGCAAATAAAAAAGAATTAAAACAGTTCTGCCCAATTTCAATTTCGAATCGCAAAAATTTCGAATTTCGGACGCTGGTGTTTGAGATCGGGACGAAGGGTGTATTTGCGTGTATAGGTGTCTTGTTTCGACCTCTGCACGGTTTCTGGGAGCCACCGCCTACGATCGATAAGTAGTGTTGGATGTTTGGGAACACCTGACTCGCTTGCCATATTATTCCTTGAGCTGGCGGCGGCGGCGAACACACTTTATTTTAATTTACTCTGATTCGGTTTAAAATTCGCAAAGTCTTCGTTCGGCGAGAGAGACAACTTCAGTCTAAGGGATTAAATTAATTTTTGATGCCTCGAGGGAAAACCTGACTCCAACGAACAAATGAAGTCGAGTTAAAAAAACGAATACGTAAAAAATATTTCCCTTTGGCTAAAAAAAATATCTGCATATCAAATTTATCACACCTGTTTAGTTAACAATGGTATTTTTATGTCCATATGTATGGAAATAATGCATGAAATTGGAAAAATAAGGATGAAAGTTCTAATAAATATAGTGGAAATGAAATCTTCCAAATATTTATTTATTTATTTTGTTATAAACGGAATAAATTCCAATACATTTTTTTATTACAGACAGTTTACTTAAATCTATGAACGTTTAATGAGCAACGGTAAAAATTAAGCGTAAGACGAGTTAAGTCTGTGATCAGTCTTAATAATACAGGTAAGTATTGTAATAGGTTTTTAATGAATGAAGGACACTATTATAAATGAGAATACAGGTATGTGGAATAACAAAGAATAGACATAGTTAAAATTATGAATACAGGTATAAGATTATTAACGGTAGAAGTACAATTTCAAAATTAAGACTACAGGTATATAGACTATTTAAGAACTACAAAAATATAACAAAGAGCTTATTCAAATTGACATAGAAACAAAAGGTTCGAAAAATCACGTAAATTAATACTAATACATAATGTACTTTAGATTAACGATGTGAAAATGGCTGACGATTAGCTATTGTATATGAATATAAATAAAAATAAATAAATAAAACTGACTAACCATGACGCCGTCTTCCCGATGGGATAGACAAAAATAATGGACTTCCACACTTTAACCGATGCGGCACTCCATCCTTCAGTTTTCATTAGGCATCTACCGTGCACATTTCGATCGTCCAACGTCCACATAATAAATCTAAAACAAATAGTATAAAATACAAAGACACAAAAGCCTGGATTGTCCAGCTGATAACATTTGCACCATCTAAAATAATATTATTTGTTAAATAAATGAAAATAAAAAAAATAAACATAAATCCGTGTACTGATAATGTAATGTTAAAAGTGTTATGAATAAAATAATGAATTTGTCATTAAGATGGTTAGAACATTTGGAAATAATTGTTAAGATACGATAACGATATCAACGGAACAAGAAATACGGGAAGACCGAGAGAATCGGAGAAATCGACGTGCGTGCATGACACAATGTATAAATGTTGAAGAATGAGAGAAGCATGTCATAAAATAACAGTTTGGGGATCTATTATCTCTGTCTACCCCTACGGTAAGACGGCGTGATAGTTAGTTATGTTTAATATTTTCCTTATATCAGTGTTATGAACTTGGTGTGCTTATCTAACTAAAGCAAGCATCCAATTTGTTTTAATATATATTTTTTATTACTTATCACTACTGTACATTAGTTGATTTTTTCATTTACCGAAAATAAAAAAAAAGATCATTTATCATCACAAAGATCATTAAGATGGTTTGGATGCATGAAAATAATAAATGAAGAAAGAATGGTAACATAATTATATGTTAGCGATGTAAATGGAACTAGAAGTAGAGGAAGACCGAAGGAAACGTGGCATGATCAAATAAATCAAATATTGAATGTCGGCCACGTGAGGAGCCAGAGAAATCGAAGCGCGTGCATGACACGATGTATGAATGTTGAGGAACCGAGAGAAAGATGTCAGGAAAGAAAAGTGTGGCAGTCCATTTTTTCTGCCTACCCCTTCGGGGAGACTGCATGGTGGTTAGTTAGAAAATAAATGAATTTGAATATACATGTTTTTAGTCAAAATTAGGCATTATAAAAAAAACTCTTGTTTTTATAACTACGTTTTATATAAGCTACTACGATAAATATATTTAAACAAATAATTAAGTTTAATAATATTATATTAATGTTGGATATTGAAATTTCTTGGTATTAGTTGAAATAAAATTCCTGAAGATAGCTTTGATCTGCTGAAACTGGTCGGAACTAGAAGAACATGTTGTTTGACTGAAGAACATATTACACGAACTAAATATTTAATAATTGATATTTTACAATACCAAAAAACTTGAATTATCGTATAATGGCATTTTAAGTGTTTTAAAAAATGTTTATATTTAATTGTGGAAAGAAAACTTTCTAACATTATTTATAAACATTTTAAAAGAAGATAGGACAATTTTGTTACTAATAATATTCGAACATTTTTAGACATTTTTTAATTTCTAAATAAATAAAGGTGTTTCCATCCATAAATTACATCATATACTCGTATTATAAAATACTACTACTGTAAAAAAAACGTATTTGCAAAAGTAAAAATTTGTAATACGCTTAAAGGATTTTCATTTTAATCTTGCCCCATAAAATATATTGGTTGCCATGGTGATTCGCAGAAATATGTATCAACACACTACCGGCCTCACTAACGAACCTATCGGCACTCAAAATTGATCCCTGCTTAAAAAAAAATCATCATCCCCTTGAAAATTTACATCTTGTTGATTCTGACATATTCAAAATATTATATTATACATATATTATACAAAAACGGCTAGTATTTTATATATTTTTTAAATACTGTAAGTATTCATGAATTCCAAATTCAAATTTATACAGCTATTTACTCAAGTATTTGTGTTTCGAAAATTACAATTCATTTGTTTTTTCCTCAATTGTTTTTTTTCTTTGCGTCACTCAGTTTACAAAATGGAAAACTTGAAATATCGCGTTATTTACGAGTACAAGTTCCACCGTGGCACCAGTGCTGCAGAAACGGCTCGAAGGATTAATGATGTACGAGTATATGGCGACGGTGCCGCAAAAGAAAACACAGTGCGTTTTTGGTTCCAACGTTTTCGTTCTGGAAATTTCGATCTGCAGAACAAGCCCCGTGGACGGCCGGAGACCAAAGTTGATAATGAAGAATTGAAGGCTATTGTGGAAGCGGATCCATCGCAAACCACGTCCGAGTAAGCTGCAGGCTGCGGTGTTAGTGATAAAACTGTTTTAATCCACTTGAAGCAAATTGGGAAGGTGAAAAAGCTTGAAAGGTGGGTACCTCACGAATTGAGTGAAGCAAATCAACAAACGCGCGTTGACTGCTGCGTTGCATTACTCAACCGGCACAATAATGAAGGGATTTTGAATCGAATCATTACTTGTGATAAAAATTGTATCCTGTATGATAATCGGAAGCGCTCATCGCAATAGCTGAACCCTGCCGAATCAGCCAAACCATGCCCCAAGCGAAAATTTACTCCAAAAAAGTTACTTGTGAGCGATTGGTGGACTAGTGCTGGTGTCGTTCACTACAGCTTTCTTAAATCTGGCCAGACAATTACGGCAGATGTCTATTGTCAGCAACTGCAAACCATGATGGAAAAGCTAGCTGCTAAACTGCTGCTTCATGATAACGCTAGACCACACACTGACAACAAACGGCTACCAAATTAGAAGAGCTTCAATTGGAATGTCTAAGACATCCACGTACTCTACGGACCTTGCCCCAACAGATCACTATTTTTTTCGAAATTTGGATAACTTCTTGCAAGGGAAAAAATTCAACTCCGATGGGGCAGTCCAAACCGACTTCAAAGATTTTATTGATTCCCGTCCGAATGATTTTTTTAGTAAAGGGATCGATGAACTACCTATGAGATGGCAAAAGTGCATAGATAGCAATTATATATACTTTGATTAAATAAATATATTATATTAAAAAAAAATCAACTTTATGTTCCTCCCATACAAAACGCCAATTTCATATGTAACGACCTAATATATATAATATATATATATATATATTTAATGAATTTCAGTTATTTCAATTTCCGTCAAAAATATTATATGATCAATATTTGTTGGAGGAAAATCGCAAAGAAAGCTCCTCAAGAGTTTTAGGAAGTAAGTAAAATAATATTTCGTCCACCCCTATTATTTTATTTCTATACTGTTTCATATTTCGTATGTAAATTATTTAATTTTTCGTTGATCCATAAGGTGCTATTTGGATGTTATCTTGATAGTTCAATATGTGAATTTAAGAATAAGATTTTAACTTGACACAAGAGGTGTGCCTCCACAATTAGTCAGCATAATCAGACAACTCAACACCACCGCTTATAGTTACCAAAATTAAAGTAGATGGTCATCTCTCAAATCCTCTGGAACTATCATCTGACAGGGCCACAGTTTGGGTCCATTTCTCGTCAGCCTTATCATGGAAATTAAAACACTGAAAAAATTATTCAGACTGGGAGAGGAGATCATTGATATCGTATGTTATGCAAACGACGCTGTCATATTTGCGGAGATAATCAGTCAAAAACACAATATATTATACTCTATCATAAGCAAAGGCTAAGATTATGGTGATGTTTCGAGTGGAAGGCGTTTCACTAGAACAGGTGGATAATATCAAAAATTATATCTGGATATGGATTTGTGGGAGCAAAGGAATTTACCAAGTGCAGTGATGGGTTAAGTAAACAAGGGTCCGGTGATCTCAAGCTGTTTAGAAAACTGAGTATGGAAAATCTTTACATGAATATCGGCAGCTGCAAAAAAACTGCAACACACCATGACATGGAATCGAATGCAGGGTAGACACCAATATTCCAAAAAATTCACTTGACTTCGCAGTGAATTTTTTCAGTGAAATCGACAAGCCAATCCCTATTTAGAAATAGGCCACAAGGTCTATGTTGGGGTGAATATTTATTTATTTATTATTATTTGATTTGACATTCTCAAAATAACTCATAGAATGCAGGTTATCCTTAAATGATATAATGCTGGAACAGGTTGCAAAGTTTAGATATCTGGGAGGGGATCTGCTCAGTCAAAATGATATTGTCAGTGAAATAATAGGCAAGTCAACAAGGCTTCGGCTGTTTCAGGTTGTCTCAAGGATGTAATATGGGAAAACAAGTATATGAGAACTGATAGTAAGGTCAGAATATATAAAAACTGCGTAAGGCCTATACTGACATATACCATTGAGACCAGAGCGAATACCACAAGAACGAAGGCAGATATGAGGACGCTGAGAATGATAGCAGGAAGGACTATTCGAGATAGGGTGAGGAACACGGCTATCCGTGAGATCTGCAAGGTGGAGGATGTCGTGAGATGGGACAGACAACGCAGAAGATACGTGCAGAGGATGGATCCCACCAGAATCCCACACTCTGTGGCGCATCAGATTCCTGCCAGCTGCCGTCCCCCCGGAAGACCGCCGAAGAGATGGAGAGATAGTTGGGAGTCAACCTTCCAAGAGAGGCCAGCCTGATTTCAGGAATAGACCAATGGTCTATAAAGGGAAGTAGAAAATTTGACATGTTTACACAGTATTTTATAATTTTGTTAGATTGTATTACGAGTATATTGCCTTTTTTTCTTATCTTATATATTCAGGTATAAGCATCAGGTTCATAATAAATACTAGTTTTATTTTCTACAATGAACACCGTTTTATAGACTGTAGTGACTCTCTTTATTATACGAGGTGGAGCAGTAAAGAATGTAATGAAATACAGGTAAAGTCATCCGAAATGAAATGTCAAAACGGGGCGGGCTCGTTAGCACAAAACAAACAAACATGCAGGGGAAAACTTCAATTTCTCAGAAAATGTTGGAGATGAGATTCTGGCTTTGTTTTAAGACGAATTTATGACCACTTTGAAGACGTGCGCTAGCAACATGTCGGGAGTCACAAAGTCGGGAAAGAAATTTCTGATAGCTTAAAAAGAAATAACAGTCTTGATTCAGAAATACTTTTAATTGTAAATATAAAGTATCATGGCTAACTTAAAATTTTCATATTTGGCCCATCTGCTGCGTGGATAGAAATATTGCTTTCTGAAAATGTTTCAAATGGGCAAAACAAAATAATGGACACAGAAGAGTCGAGAGGAGGCAAACCGGAATGGTACCTACATATGCAAGAACTGTTCCGGATAACGGAGGACACGGAAGCTTTTGACATAGTGGTCGCCGATTTCGGAGGGCCCTTAAACGGCATACGAAAAAAGACACTTTTATACTTTCTCTCTCTCTCTCTGGTTTCAATAATTTGGTTTTCAGCAATTTCTTCTGTTCTTCTCTTCCATTCTTCTCTGTCTTGTGCGGCTCTTTTGAAATCTGCATATGATGAGCAGCGCACGTCCACCAACAGGTCCTCCAGGTACTCTCTACGTGAGCGTGGGCGTCCCCTAGAGTTTGTCCCCTCGGTCATACCCTCCATTATGGCATGCAAGAGGCCTTCTTGTCGTATTACATGGCCGATCCATCTTGCACGCCTTTCGGACAAGGTCCTGAGCAGTTGCCTTTCTCCTTCAATTACTTGGAGAACCTCTATAGTCATCTATAGTCATCTATAGGACCACATCTCAAAAGCCTATAATCTCCGTTTATCTCTTTCGGATAGGCACCATGTGTCGCAGCCGTACATCAATATACTCCATACATAGGTCTCGATGAGGAGTATTCCCAGTTTTTTTTCTATATTATTCGGTTCTATTATTTTCTTTTATAATTCGACTTTTATACATAACGTACAAATTGACCACTTTAAAAAACTACACACGCCGCCTTTGACAAATACTCGTAGATACGAATTTATATGCCAATTAAATTATCAAATGCTTATCCCTGTATTTTTACGCGTGATCTAGCACACGAATAAATGTACCTATATATCATGTCATGTCATTTAATCACACGTGTAGGAGTCAAGGATACGATCAAATATAATAAATCTCTTTTATCGGTTAGTAAGTAATGCGTAGCAACTGTCATGTTTTTTTTTTTGCTAACATAAAATTTCTGAGTTTTTTCAATATTATTTCTACTATAATTTACTGTAACTTTGTGTTGCGGATTCATAATTGAACAATATTTTTTATATAATACAACTTCGTTTGTTTGGTTCGGACATATGGAGCGCATGAATGGAGAAAGAATGGTTAAAAGAGTGTCCGTTTACGATATAAATGGAGAACGGAGTCGAGGTAGAGCGAGGACAATATGGCATGACAAATTAATCAAATTTTAAGGGTTGGTCATGTAAGAAGTCGGAAGAATCGTCGTGCGTGTATGACTCGTCGTATGAATGTGGAGGAAGATAGAGAGGTGTGTCAGGATAGAGTAGTATGGCGGTCCATTCTCTCTGCCTACCCCTGCGTAAAAATATGTTAAATATGTGATCTGTGAAATTATCCCATATTAGAATGTTAAGTTAAATAATTAAATATTAATTTGTAATTTTACATTATATTTTGACTTTTTTGAAATATAAAATATTTTTTTTTAATCACACCATGTATATTTTATATCTCTCGTAAGTATATAACTGTTATATACAATATATAATGGAATATATACAGTGTCGTGTTTCAAATTCCAATTATGCTTTCTTTTTTCATATCTAGGAAATTATTATATATACTAATTCAATACAATTTTTATGTATTCCCGATAAACTCAATTATATAAAAAAATCAACATATTCAAATATTTTATTCGGCAGTTGAAGGTTTTCACATTGGTTTAAAATATATACATTTTCAATTCTTGGTAAACCTGTGTATGTTCAAACATATTATTGTATACATTTAAGCTCACAAGCGTTTTGGTAAATTTTTACTCAAAGCGGAAAACAAATAAGTACCTTTATACTTTTCATTGTTATATTATTCTGAACTAATTAATATGCCAACGTTATTGTATAACAATAATCAATACATCATAAGTAATGTATTAAAAAAAATCACGCCAATAAGAAAATGATACACGGTACCTTTGACTTGTTTTTCTGCGATTCTCAAAATGTGGGATATAATTTTTGAAGGAAGCTACAAATAGATTATATAAAATAAATGTATATTACACATTACTAAATCACGTCTAAATTTAAAATTTCCTGTAAATTTGGTTCCACAGAGTCATTTTGGTTGTTGTGAACAAAAGATAAATTTTAAATTATTAAACACACTGTTTGACGCAAAACTGCGAATTTTCCTTTGAATTTGGTATATAAATTCAAAAGTTATGTTTAATATTTTTTAGATCATATTTAATTCCATAAATGTAATGAATGGAGTGATAAGTCTGGAAAATTGTGTTAGCCACTCCAGGGAATTATCATCTACGCGACCGATAGGATTTGCAACTTCTATAAGATTCTTTGTATCCATAAATACCACTCTCTGGTATAAGTAATGTGTATTGATTGTATCTTGCACAGTGATGTAAACTTCTTATCAAATAAGTAATATTAATGAAAACGTCTGTTTTCTAGAAGTTTAATTATATTTTATTGGAATGACGCCTTACTAAGACATATTCAAATGTCTGACATTGGATAATGCTTTAGCAAGGTAAAACAGTTTTTCCCATTCAATATATTGTATTGAAACTTTTAGAAAATAGACGTTTTCATTTGTATTCATTTTAATTATTTTGTGTGTTTTCTAGAAGTTTTATTATATGTTATATAAATGACATGTTTCACCATTGCGAAAGCATTTTTGTAATTTATGCTAGACGCAGTTTTCTTAAAGCATTATCAAATGTTGAAATAGACATTTGATTTTGCTTAAGCAAGGGAAACATTTTATTCCCATAAAATATAATAAAACTTCTAAAACGCAGACGTTTTCATTCATGCCAAATAGTTTATGAATATTTACGTAATTATTCAACAAATAATAAATACATAATTGCGTAGATTGTCGCGGTTGGTGGCAAAATGATTTTTGGGATCTTGTGTAAATCCCGTCTCTCTCGATCAAAGTTTTGGAGATTGCTGTAGTCTCCATCTTCAGGGTCGTTATGACCACTCTAAAATTAGCCTGAAGAAGAAGAGAGACTCCAACGATCTCCGCAACCTCCACCGAGAAAGACGAGTCACACGGATTTTCCCAAGATCCAAAAAAACGAACAATAAATAGTCTGGTTTTAATTTGCTTCAGTCTCACAATATTTTCACGGGTGTAATATCACCGTAATTAAAAGTAACAGGTCTATTTCAGACCAAATAAAATGTTGTGAAGAAATAAAAATTGTCGAGCGATGGAGTTTATATAGGGGAGGGGTGGTAATGAAAAGAATCTTTGAAACGGAGAAGGGGAGCCTGCCAAGTTCTTGAAACTCTGATATAAGCTGTACCCGAACGAAATAGGGCTGAATATACATGTATAATAAAGTGACCTGTTGATTTGAAAAAGGTTAATGCACCACTTGAACACAATTTTGGTTGAACTACATAGCAAACCATTTAGATAATTAAGCAAATTTGCTACGAACCTTAAAAATTTACTAATATTTGAATTTCATACAAATTCTTGTAGAACTCTACACTCTACATTTCCATCTACGTACGAGTATAGTACATGAACCATCGCTAGTGCCGATTGTTAACAAATAAATCAATTTAACTTTGATACTTGGTTGACGGTTGTTCTGTTCTTCTTCTTCCTGTGCCGTGTCAGGTCCCCCCGACGTTGGCGATCACTCCGGCGAAAACCTCCCTGTCCTGCGCTGCCCGAAACAGGTCATCCACCGTCCTCATTCCGGTCCACTCTCTAATGTTGCGCAGCCAGGACATCTGTTTTCTGCCAACTCCCCGTCTTCCCTCTATCTTGCCCTCCAATATAAGTCGGAGGAGGCGGTACTTTTCTCCACGCAGCACGTGACCCAAATATGAGACCTTTTTCACTTTGACATTCGACAACAGCTCTCTGTTACTGCCAGTTTATTGGACACATTTCGAGTTTAAAAAAACCTTTTCAAATAAAAAAATAAAAACTCTAATGCATTGCCAGGTTTTCTTCTTCTTCTTCCTCTTAGTTAAGGTCTTATGACCTGTTTGTGACGGTGGACTGTCCTGAGATGATGATGTCCAGCCATCTCTCCATCTCTTTGGCGGCCTTCCTGGTAATCTCTTGCTGCTTGGGTTTTCATCTTTAACAATTTTTGCAATTCTTGTATTCTCCATGCGGTCCTCGTGGTCTCTCCAAGAGCACCTTCTTCTTCCTCATTTAACTATGTCCTCAACGCCACAGACAGACCTTATCTTTTCATTTCTGATCCGATATTATTATACATACATATTCTTATTATCAATAGAAGACTAAAATGATTTTTTTTATAAATAAAAGTAATCATACAATCAACGGTTAATCATATATTAGTTTCAGAATAAAGTTTCAGGTTCTAGTGTCGACCAGTACACTCGTATATTGAAGTGAAGCGTGTAGGCTGAAATAATGGACCGCCATACTGTTTTTTCTGACATACTTCTCTCGTATCCTCATAATATTTTAAATATCTTTATAATATCACTGACGAAGGACCGGGTTGTCCGAAACGTGTCTGATATTTAATTTTTTTTTTTTAAAGTTAGTGTTGTATACAAAATATATAAAAAAGAAAAAGACAAATAAAACATCTACAACACAAAGTATGGCAAACATAGAAGAAATTCAATATGCAGTATTTCAATATTGTTTAGGAAACAGTCAGTTCGTTTGATGTTCTTTCAAGTTTCATTTGTATTATTAATGTTCTATTACAAAGTCTTTCGTTACGTTTTCGATAATGCCATGGAAATAAATTATTGATTCAAGTTGTAAGAAGACTTGATTGATCGGCTATGATTAATACATTATTTAGCGAAACATTGTTCAGACAAAAGTCCAGATCGTGTATGTCAACAAGTGCACCATCTAAAATGAACAATATGTGTTAAAATATTTTAATATCGTTATTTAATTTTATTGTATTTTATATGATTTGTTTTAGATTCATTTTGTGGATTTTGGACGATTGAAGTGTGCGTGGGAGATGCCTATTGGTGGCTATGAGGTTCGCAACCCATCACAATGCGTCTCCCGCGGGGCGAAAAGAGAAGGATGGAGTACCGCATCGGTTAAAATGTGACAGTCCATTCTTTCTGCCTACGCTTTCGGGGAGACGGCGTGATGGTTAGTTAGTTAGTAAGTTAGTTAGTTCATATAAAATATGCATAAATAAAATCATGTTAGTCGTAATTGTACGATTTTTTTATTTTTTCGGGACCTCATTTTTCTTATAGAGCTGCGACCTAAAACTCAGGACGTCCCAATCTTCGATGAAATGTCAACATAGTTTGACGAAAGAGTATCAAAGTTGACGTATCAAAGTGTATCGGCCAGAACAATGGACTATAAATAGATTATATTAATTAATCTTGAATTCTACACATTCACGTTTGAAACGATCGTGGTATGGGGGACAGAACGCTCGGCTCCTGATCTTGTAGACATGGATTTAAGCCTGGACAGGACCCGATTCCTTCTTCGTAATAATGAGCTATTTTCTGCAAATATTAGAGAATAACCTTCACTCCAGCCTGGGAGTGAAGGTTAATGGGGTTATTGTTAATAACATTAGATATGCTGATGATAAAGTTATTTTAGCTGATAGTATACCCGATCTTCTAGAACTCCTAAATAAAATTGATATAGCAGGAGAGGATCTGAGCTTGAAAATCAACGTTAAAAAGTCCAAATGGATGACATTTGTGTGACTTAACTATTCTTCATCCACTCTGAAAATGAATGGTGCGAATGTTGAAATGGTCGACCAATTTAAATACTCGTACCTTGGCAGCATTATCACTAAAGCACTTGACCCGGACATTGAAATAAAATGCAGAATTCCATAAGCTGCATTTAATTAAATGAGAACATTCTTTTGCAACGATCTTAGCTTGTAACAGATATGCCTTTGCTGCAGTGATCGCCAATGTTGGGGGGACCTGAGACGGCACCGAAAGAAGAAGATTTGAGATCATTTAATAAATTCTAATACCATTGATTAATTTTTTTGGTGTTAGTTTTTAAAAAAAAAACTATAGTATAAATCATGGGATCATTATCAAATAATAATATATCTTAAATAGTGTTTTATAATACCACCCTGATTGCTTGAACTAATTTCACTTTTTATTCCAACATATAAAAAGTTTGCTGGTTTATTGTTATACGAACGCCTTGTAAGTGGTCACAATTCACGGCATAAATTTAATAGCAGCAAATAAAATCCCGCCACAATAATTCTATATTCTAGTTATCCTAGAATAATTATTTTCTTACCTTAAAACTTTATCAACTATTGATACCTACATAAGCTGGTTTGATTTTTTGTTATTACGAGTGTAATTAACCGTCGCGTTGCCATGTGGTCAAATGAGTTTGCACTGCCAATTTAAAGTTGATTTTCTTAAAACCTATGGACCCTAATATTATAAAAAAAATTGTGATCCTCCATTGAAGTGTTTTCAATATTTCGTAATAAAAAAAAAGCAAAAAATTACTTTCTTCATCCTAAAAAAAAATATTTTTTAAGACTGCCCTCACCTTCATTCGTGTTAAGGTAGAATTTGTTTTGCTACAACTTTATCAAAAGTGACAAATACTTACTCGCTGTTTTGAACGTATTATAAATTATATGTTTGGCCTTTTATCATACGAAACAATACCGATTGTGGACGGAAACGCAGCACGCAACTTAATAATATCAGAACTGTGAAAATATTAACACTTTACCAAAAGGGACAAATATTAATACGTACTCGTTGTCTTGAACGTACTATACATTTTGCCTAGGTGCCTTTATCATACGTAAAATTATAGCGCCACGGCGCGGCGAGGCGAGACAAGTTCATACTTGGTGTCAGTTGTTCATATGCTGTCTCGTCATTCTATATCAGAAATCGCATGGTTCCAGAAAAAAATTAATAATTATATGTTTTTCAAATAATCCATGTATGTTATAGATATCGATCTATTTCTAATGAAATTTCCTACAAGATGACATAAATTAAATTTTGATTCATTGAGTCATATGCTTGATATTTATAGATAAAGTTAGCGGTAAACTGAATTGACCACATGGGAGCGAGCGTTTTGTTTTGAACACGGTACGTTAAGGGTTAAGTATGAATAAGTATGAAGTACTTAAAAAAATTAAATTTTAGAAAATGTTACTCCTTGATTATCAAATAGCATGACCACCCAATATTTATGGAATATTTTTTTTTTTATGAATTCTTCAACAATTGTTGCAACAGGATGGAAATCGTTGGCGATCTTTATTATTATTTTTTTTTTAGCTCATTGACTAAAAAAATTATCCTGGTGAGCTAAAAAAAAAGGTCATCGATGATTTAATGATTTCAAAGAAGCTGCAAAAGTGACTGTTTTTTTTTAACTCACCAAGAAAAATATTTTAGTTGACGAGCTAAAAAAAAGGTCACCAATAATGTCCGTCAACTTTCCAGAAAATCAGCAGCGACTTTTTTTTTTAGCTCCTTTCGGAAATAAATTTTTTACGAACTACTCAAAATGGTGAACTATGAATTAGTAAAAATAATCGGCTCTCTTTGCTGATCGGAACCGTTCAGCTCAGATCCCTTAAGTGATTCATTTTGCCCATCCCTAACTTACGCAATTATTGATGTTTAACACCAATTGGGATCAAAAACTCATTTCGACTATTGTTTCGAAATTTATTTAAAGGGCCTCCAGGCTATGTTAGATGTTTTGATTATTAAAAAAATTACTTTGATTACAGCTAATCAAATTGTTTTCTTTTTTTTCAGGTAAGTTTGTGGCTTTATTCTCATTTCATCTAAATGCCGTCTACACGTGCCATATATACTCGTATGTATACAGGTAAGAGTCTTACTAATATTATAGATAAAATATTTTAATTATATGTACAATATATGTTTTATTTTTATATCAATTAGGATTTGTTAGGAACTCCTTAAGCACCATAAAGCCGGCGTTGACAATAGTCTTCTTGTCTGTGTCAATTATGAATCGACTTTAATTATTTTTTAGTGCTTAGTGCAGCAAAGCGGAGTTATTCAACCGTTTTTGTGTGAATCACTTAATCTGTGGTGTGACGTTATTAAATATAATAATTAAACATTATTTAAAAATTACACCACTTTTTTTTAAAACCACCCGGTTTTGCTTTCCGCCTGAGCTTACCGTCAGATTACAAAAAATACTGTCGAATTTTTATGAATTAAAACACTGTTATTTCCAATTTTGAGTTTATTTTGCTCAACATGTTTCGAAGGCTTACACCTTCATCTCATCGGGAGAACGATATAAACTTTTTATCGTTCTCCCGATGATGAAGGTGTAGGCTTCGAAACAAGTCGAGAAAAATAAACTTGAAAGTGGAAAAAAACAGTGTTTTAATTTTTGGGGGATGTGGTGAGAGTTTAATGCAGGGGAAGTTTCAGCGTTTATTTTGGATTGTCGATGGCGTTACATTGGTGTCAGAGTGGAACAGCAGGTGACGAAGATCAGTAACGGTGCGCGGTTGTTGTCAGCGACGGGGGTAGAGTCCGGGCGGTGAGCGGTAGAGGATGATGACACATTGGGCGGTAGCATCGGTCAGCTAAAGCGAAGACTCGTCGGAAGTTACGTGGCGTAGCAGTGTAGATAGAAGCGTGGCTCGGCGGGAGAGAGTCGGAGGTTCTTTGTACGTAGACTTGACAGCGTATACTCGTGTCGGTTAGAAGTCGCAAGAAGGAATGACGTATCGGGTGGTCAGATGTACAGTTTTTTATATATTTTGCTTCCTTTGCACACAATGCTCTGCTGGACAACCTCTAGTGACCTGTGTGAATGAATCCGGGCCCTGATTCATCACTTTTGTCCATGCGATGTATTTCATCATTGCGATTTGTAGGTGCAAAGTCAGGTGTTTTCGGTTATTCGTGCAAATATATTTCGTCATGAAATATGCTGGTACCTACAGCAGTTGAAGTCCATTGCGTCCACTTATATGGGTCATGCATTTCGTACTTTGCCTGTGAGGTCAATAACCTACAAATTCATTAAAATTCGTCATTTCGGAATTCCACAGTGTTAGCCTTAAGTTTATCTAAAATTAAAAGACACTGTGTCGAACGAAACCGATTGGTTGTAAAAAATATAGATTGTTGTAATTAAAAGTGTATAAATATGACATTTTTCAATTGTTTTATTTGTCTACGGTGTAAAGAACACGAATCTCCGGTCCCGCTGGAGTTCTGTCGCCAGCGTCTAACCAGTTTTCCATGTAATTCACGAGAAATATTAATTCCCTCGGAAGTGATGTTTGCGTTCAAAGTGTCGGTACCACTATTGGTACGCTAAGGGATTCCACGCGCTTTTAGAGAGCTTTTCGAGTTTCCGACGATTTTCAAATCTGCATTCTTTCTATGAATGGGTAGAAGAAATATAGATATTAAATTTATAAAAAAATATATATTGCATTTTTAAATATTCTTGTGCAATAATTAATTACGATGCGTTTTATTTATAATAAAATAAAATGTATTTGTTTATCTCACTAATTTCAAATAAAGACGACCTTCGTGGCAGAGTGGTAAGAGTTCTGAGGTTCGATTCCCGGCGATGGCAGTGTGATTGTCACACTGTCTGTGGTCTGGTGTAAAATTCACGTGACAATAAAATGGCGATAGATTGGCTACCTATCGCATGTCACGAGAATCAATAGCTAAAAAATAAAAATTGTATACAGTAATTGGATCCAAACGACCTGTTGTGTACATAAAAAAGGATTATGAATTAAAAAACATTTGAAAAGTGATAACATTTTTTTTTCGATAATATAAAAATTGAAGTTCAATTCGGGTTACCCCAACGAGTATTTTTCGTATCTTTAGGTGAATCTGATTGGTGTACATAGTGACTACTTTGTTACCTTCAAGCGTTTATATGTTTACAAATTTCTTTACAAAAAACGCGAACAAAAGGTTTGGTTCTTCAAGAAATATTTAAGTGTTCGATTTGAATCATAAGATGTATTTTTTCGAACAAAATCACCTCTAAGAGGCATTAGTATATTATTTTTCCGTGGGAGTTATACAGCCTGTTACAATATTAGTTCGACAAAGGAAAAATTAAACATCATAACAGATCAAGATTCCACACTTTGCGCAATAAAAAAATAACACATTCGTGGAAAAAAATACCTCCAATAAAATGATTTTTTTACCGTGTGGTCACATCATAATTATTCAGTAACAATTATCAGAGTAACGTATGTCCGTAAATGACGGAAATGATCTTCGTTATGACAGATAAGTAAATAACACTCTATAGAGAATAAAAATATGCGTAAACATTTCTTAAGATATTCAAAAAAGAAGGAAGCATGACAGTGTGCAACATTAGTGTAAACGGTGAAAATCTGGAACAAGTGGATGAATTTGTTTATTTAGGAAGTATGTTTACAAAGGATGGGAGGGTGGAGAAGGATATTGAAAGAAGGGTTGGGGCAGGCAACAGAATAAATGGTGCACTTAAAGTTGTCATCGCAAACAAAAGCCTATCCAAAAAAGCTAAGATGGCAGTGCACAATGGTGTTCTTGTGCCGACCCTTATGTATGGAAGTGAAGCATGGAACTGGCAAAAGAAGGATGAAAGTAGAATAAATGCAGTAGAAATGAGATCTCTAAGACGAATTTGTGGCAAATCTGTTTATGATAGAGTGACAAATGCAAGTATAAGAAGTGACTGTGGTGCGAATGAAAGTGTTATGAACAAAATAAGGAAAGGGTCATTAAGATGGTTTGGACACATGGAAAGAATGAGTGAAGACAGAATGGTAAAGAAGGTATATGTAAACGGCGTGAACGGAGCTAGAAATAGAGGAAGGCCGAGGAAAACGTGGCACGATCAAATCAATCAAATATTGAATGTCGGTCACGTGAGGAGTCGGAAAAATCGACGTGCGTGCATGACAAGATGTATGAATGTAGAGGAAGCGAGAGGCGTATGTCAGGACAGAACAGTGTGGCGTTCCATTCTTTCTGCCTACCCCTCCGGGGAGACGGCGTGATGGTAAGTTAGTTAGTTAGTTATAATATAAATCTAATAATAAATCATTTCAATCATGAAGGTTCTCGGGAATGCAAAAGGGTAAATAAACAATCAATGTGTTATCCCAGAGAAGTACGTTAAATAAATTTCTGATCGAGGTATGCTATTTTTAGATATAAGGTATATGCCGCCGATATAAAGATTGACAGTATTATAAAATAACGAATAATATATCAGGGTTAAGTGGATATCGATGTGATATCAAAATGTGTCACGCGTGAAATTATTTTTATTTTTATAAATATATAATCAGATTTATTGTACGATACAAAATCAATAATCACTCAGAGAATGTTGATATATATAATTAACTAACTAACTATCAATCACGCCATATCTCCGAAGGGGTAGGCAGAAATAATGGACTGCCACACTTTTCTTTCCTGTCATATTTCTCTCGCTTCCTCAACATTCATACATCGTGTCATTACGCGCGTCGATTTCTCTGGCTCCTCACGTTCTACAATATAAATAATAAATAATACAGTAATATATTTTACAGAAATATGAATTTTTATGGTATTCAATATTAGATCAAATAAATCAAATATTGAAATATATCTTCTTCGATGGCCCTACAGCCCATATCGAGCCTTAGCCTCCAGTATTCTTCGCCTCCAACTCCTCTTGTCCTCCGCTTCAACCCTCCAATCTGACACTCTTAACAATCTTGCTCCATCTCTCCCAACTTCATCCTCCCATCGCAGCCTTGGTCGTCCAATTGGTCTTTTAACACCTGGGTGCCACTCCAGCAATCTTTTTGGGGTTCGCGATGACGGCATCCTCTGCACGTGACCGGCCCATCTCAGTCTTTTCAGTCTGACCTGTGTGGAGAGACTGGGAGCTTTGTAAATATTGTACAGCTCGTCATTATGTCGCGCTCTCCAGCCTTCACCGTCATTCACAGGCCCCAGAATTCTGCGCACCACCCTTCTTTCAAAAGTATCCAGTCGCTCTGCGGATTTCGCTGTCATTGTCCACGCCTCACATCCATAGGTCACTACTGTTCGGATGATTGTTTTATACAGGGTGATTTTGGTTTTCCAGTGTACGTTTCTTGATTTGAGCGCTGGTAGGAGAGAGAAGAATGTTTTGTTACCAATTGTGATTCTTCTTTCGATTTCCTTGTGATCTTCGTTTTCTTTTGTTATAGACGAGCCCAGGTAAGTGAAGTCCAGATTGAAATATATAGAGTACTATAAATATATTTTATTCTTTAAAATGTACCCTTATTATACAATATAATGTTTATGTTATGTATTATTAGAAAATAAATCATTTTAGTTAAATATGGAATATGATTTGACAGTGTTTATTTTTGTAATTTTCAATATTATTAACGTATTTGCTTTTAGTCCATTGTTTTGACCGAAACGCTATGTTACTTCAACATTATTAACTGTTAAATTATAAAACGCTGTTTATGGTAACACCATTTTTATTTTTCGCGACAGCTGTTAAGTAAATCTATGTTGACATTATAAGGTGTTACAATAATTTCTTCACCCGTTCGTGATTTTTCGAACCTTTATGTATATTTGTTCCAATGTTAAAAAACGAACCTTCTTTACATTGGAACAAATACCCACAAAGGTTCGAATAATCACTAAAATTAAATTTAACGGTTGAAAAAACATATTTTAACAGCTGACGATGTCAACATAGGTTAACGAAACAGCTGTCACAAATAATAAAAAGTGTGATACCTTAAACAGCGTTTTATAATTTAACAGGTTTTTACATTTGTTAAAACAAATATTTTTTTATGCACAGTAATAAACTCAATAATACTCGTATATAATAAACATTTAAGCACAATAGTACATAACCCAACATCACATAGGATTCGCAAAAGGAAACTTATTCCAGTCGGCATCGCAGCTCTGGTTGTCGGGAAAACGGACCACGGCGCTTAAACAAAGCCAGTACTGCGATTCAATTCAATTCAATTTTTATTTAAATCATAAACATTACAGTATATAACCAAAGCGCGATGTCTTCTAGATTAAGCGGTAGCACATTGTTTGTTAAAAATGGTGCAAAAAGGTAATCTTTGCAATCATATATATCTGATAGAAAGAGAAACAAACGAAATATGAGGGTATTATTTGCGAACACGGCAAACTCCACCAACAATCAAAAGTGAGATATGAATTGGGTCTTATTCATAATACATTTGCACACAATTTTTATTGATTTTCAGTTTCAAATTCGGCTTCATTCTGAAGAATTTTGCTATTAAAATATAGGGTTTGTTGCAAACATGGCAACCTCCACTTGAGTGTTGCAAAGGTGGCAAACTCCAAAATGAAATTTATTATTTTACTTTAATTATCAACATAATGATGATTATTTCATGGCTAATTACTTTTAAAATACTAACTGGTTGAGATGAAAAAAATAAATATCGTAAAAAAGCGCATTTTATTAGCGTATCAGTTTTTTGCGATTTACTCAAAACATCTAATGATGGAGTTTGCCGGGCTTGCAAATAATACCCTTATATCCTGTACCTAATTACATTCTAATAAACAAGTACTTCGAGGTGTTATTTTAAGCAAGTGTTCGCTGTTCATGTTACTATCCATTAGGATGGAAGGCTCCTTAAAGCAATAACTAGAAACCATATTATTTAATTATTTCTATAAATATTTATATATCAGATAATATTTAAAAAATATGCATTTTAAGGCTAAGTTAATAAATAAATGTCTATTCTAGATGATTAATACAAAGCGTTTTATTATTATTATGAGATTTACGCGTTTCATTTTAAATTTTAACTGCGAATATATATTTTTTATTCCGTTCTTCAGAATATTGTTTCAATAAACTAAAATTTGTTTACTGAAGGGAGGATTTGGCTCCAGATCATGAGGAGGTAGAGTCGACTCAACATTGGTTATTAAATATTGATTGTTAATATTTTCATACACAAAAAACCCTATTTGATATTAATGTAAATTTATTTCAATTGTTCTAATTAGTTTCTCCGGGTTTCACTGACTTACTATGAAATTATGTAGGTAGTATAAGCATTTAAAAAAACAATACTTTTCTGGAGAATAGAAGATGGCAGCGAGTTGCCAAAACCGGTCGAAAGCAAAAAACATTAGTTGATAACTAAATATATTATAGATTTTAAAAAGATTTTATCAATCAATCAATCACTCAATTGACAAGTGTGGGACTTGACCTCCTCCACAGCGGTCCTCCACTGACTTCTTTCGCTGGCAATCTCTCTCCGTTCCCCAGCTCCTTCCATTTTCTCCCAATCTTCTTCCACGCAATCTGCCCATCTTTTCCTCGTCTGCCTCTTGATCCCTTTTCGCGGGGCACCCATCTGGATATAATTTGTGATTCTAACCTCTGGCATTCTTTCCACATGGCCAGCCCGCCGTAGGCGTTGAGTGAATCTCACTACTGTTTCCTGGTTAATCAGTACTTCAAGTTCAAGGTTTCTTTTAATTCTGTAAGACCCATCCTCCAGCGTGGGTCCAAAAGTTTTCTCAGTATTTTCCTCTCAAAAACTGCCAGCCTGCATTCCTCTCTCTGCGTTAGAGACTATGTCTCACAGCCGTAGGTGAAAACCGGTCTTATGATAAGTCTTATATATCAAATGTCAAAATTAAAGTTAAAAGTAATGTTTTGTATAATTTTTTTTATACAAAAATAAAATACTTAGAATTCTAATATTATATTATATAACCAACTGACCACCAAGCCGTCTCTCCGAAGGGGTAAGCAAAAATGAATCACCCCACTGTTTTTTTCTGATATACCATACTTCTATCAAATCCTCAACATTCTAACATTGCGTCATGCACACACGTCGATTTCTTCCACTACTCATTTCACCGATATTTCATATTTGATTGATTTGATCGTACCACGTTTTCCTCGGTATTCCTCATTTTTTTCTTCCAGGGCGAAGCATTGCGAAAGATCCCCTTGCTTTGTTGAGTTTGCTGGCTACATCTTCTTCCGTACCTCCCAAGCCTGCTATCATAATACCGAGGTAGCAAAAGCTGGTCGTGGTCACAAGGGAGACGCCGTGGAGCAATATTAAGGTTGTGTCATTTGTGAACATTCGTAGGTCTCATCATCATTACAAATAAAACAAATTAAGGTACAAAAACAAAATTATAAGGCATAAAATTAAGTTAGTTTGAGCAATAAAATTATCGCTTCTTACAAACCA
The DNA here is from genome assembly GCA_022606425.2 of Lepidostoma basale. Taxonomy (NCBI): domain Eukaryota; kingdom Metazoa; phylum Arthropoda; class Insecta; order Trichoptera; family Lepidostomatidae; genus Lepidostoma; species Lepidostoma basale. The sequence goes on from JAHDVF020000207.1 coordinate 322,254, forward strand.
ACCTCAGATAACTTTGTCCTTACTAAATTATGGGTGTGATTATCATATTTATTTTCCTTTATCCATAAGAGAAAATTTACATTACAACATGCTAAGAAATTAACTTGAAGTGACATTTCACAGGGTAAACAAGTTGTCAAGAGATAACGTTTATCACATCACTGATTATGATCACCACAAACCAATATCGAAGACTTTCGTGACAGATTAGCAACCGCTATGACTGCCACATCGAATGTCCCGGGTTCGATTCCTGGCAATGAGAGTGTGTTTCTCACACTGTAATTGCCGGATGATTTATAGAGCGCTATTTTTATGAATTAATTATCTTAAGGGCGCGGAATGCTAGGTATTAAAGATAATAATAGAAAAATATACTAAAGTGCCAATGAAAGTCTTTTGAACGAAATAATGAAAGGATCTTAAAGATGTTTTGGACACACAGAAAGAATTAATGAATAAATTATTACATATTTTAACGATGTAAACGGAACTAATAATAAAGGAAGACCGAGGAAAACGTGGCATGATTGAATAAATCAAATATTGAATGTCGGTCACGCGAGGAAATTGACGTGCGTGCATGATGCGATCTATGAATGTTGAGGAAGCGAGAAAAGTATTGATTCCGCCAACCCCTTCGAGGAGACGGGGTGATGGTGAGTTAATTAATTAAAATTTTAATTACTTTAAATGTCATCGATAAGAACATTATAATTAGCGACATTTTAAATTGTATTGAGTTCTATATTATATCATATAATACTTTTCTAGTGAAGAAGGAATATTTATTATTTCTTCTTTTTATTCTTTTTGTAGACCTAGTAGCCTGTTTCTAAAGAGGAATTTGGCTCCTGCGATGTCGACTCCCAGCTGTCGATCTTCTATCTTCTCCTTTGCCTTCCCCACATAACGATATCCTCCACCTCGCATATCTTCCTTATCCGTGTATTTCTTATCCTCTCTTTATCCTGCCAAATATTATATCTGAGCGTCTTCTTTTCTGACACTCTGAGCGCGTTTTTTTGTGATTGTGGTGTCCGCCCTGCACTCGATCCTATAGGTATGTCATGATAGGTCACACACAAGTCTTAAAGATTCTCACTTTGTTGCTGATCTTCATTTCAGGGTTTTTTCCAAATTTAATTCTTCAAGCATCCTGAAATGACCGCAGCCTTGTTTGCCCCATCACTTCACTCGGTAGATCCGTTTTCCCACACTGGTCCACACCCAGATATCTAAATTTTTCCTCCTTTTCCACTGAAACAACCCCCACAGACACGCTACATTCCACCTGAGCTCGAGAAAATAGCATACTCTTGGTGTTTGCTACTGATAAGCGGAATGAAAAGCGGATGAAAAGCGGAATGTTTATTTGAAATCGGATGATTAGACGTAGTTTGGATAATATTATCCTTTTAAGTGGTTTAACGAAGTATGTTATATTGGTTTTATTATTTTATATTATGTTATATTTGTAAAGTAAATTGGATATAATTTATGGAAGGATTTTAGAATAGTGATGAAAGTTGATTGCTTATCTGAGTCTATGCAAATTTAAATCATATCCGATACATTAGTAAATAAGAATTATCGAACATTATTTATTTTTACTTTTAATAATGGTGAACATATTGTATATTAGAAACCAATTAGAATTAAAGTTATATTATATTGTAAAATCTTATTTTCTTATTTATAGAATAATATCCGCAAAACAAGATTTAATAAATAACTGTGGCTCTTCTTCTCTTCTCAAACCATAGAGATTATTGCCGAACTGGAAATATTATAATTTTGGTTGAAACAAACATTAACTCGAAAATCTACTTTGTCCATTATTATGACCCTCACAAAGTTATCCTGATCTCTTCGGGCTATGTATCCAAATTTGTATAACGAAACAACTTATTGAACGCTAAGGCATTAACACTGTGGAATCCCATAGTAATATACTTAGGAAATTTAAGCTAGCTTTGTTCCATAATATATTTAAAAAAAACACGACACGTTTCGGAGGATACCTCCATCTTCAGGTAATTATTAGTACTTATAACAAATAGCCCGAGTTAATTTTTAAATTTGAATTATTTTATCGAAATTTCAATGCGTTTTTACGAGTATATTAGTATTTCTTTGTTTAGTTTTTATTATATTTTTACACCTGAAGATGGAGTGTACCTCCGTCTTCAGGCGTAAAATCCTAATTCCTAAGTATATTATATAACAAAACACTCAAATGAAATTAATTTATATTTATTAAACAATTTTCTTATCGTGATCATCATCAAACTTTTCGAAATAATGTCATTTAATGGAATAACGCTTAAATAATATTGAATATATAATTTTTTTAATGTTTCTTGAACAATGTTGAAAATTTTTATATTTAATAATTAATACGAAATAAATGTCAGTTTTCAAGAAATATTATTATATTTAATGGGAATGACATGTTTCGCCTTGCTAAGGGATTATAAAAATTTGATAATGATAGCAAGGTGAAACATGTCATTCCCATAAAATATAATAAAACTTCTTACTGCAACACAAATTTCCACGACCGCCCTGGCAGGCACATCGTGATTTATTTAGTATTATTTTACTGAGATGGGTAACCTCGTGTCTTTTATTCGTAGTTTAATGGAATGGACGTGACCGTAATCACCTTTAGTTCCATTATTTGGAAGCCTAGAAATAAGGCGATTTTTTATATTTTGTCTCTTCTTCAGAAATTCTATAATTCAATCTGGAATAAGACACCTCAAAAGTTCTTGTTTATATAAGTCACGGCGGATTATTGTTATTTTATTCAAAAGTGTTGAATAAATTTTGTGTACAAATAACATATCTTTAGCTCGTGATTTTTCCCGCCAACACGCGAATTTTATTATTTCATCCCGGAAAATATTAAATTTAATAGAAAGGTTTTTTGTGTTTTCGCATTTACGTACACACATATGATAACGATTTTTTTATGAATTAAAACACTGTTTTTCCCACTTTAAGTTTATTTATCTCAACAATTTTCGAAGGTTTACACCTTCATCATCGGGAGAATGATATAAACTAACGAAAATTATTAAAAACTGAGTGCAAGTACCTAGAAACATATATAATATGTAGTTAAAAAACATCGTTTTATTTAATTATTATTTAAAATGAACTTCCATCAAGAGATTTCAGTAAAATCATTTGATTATCTATATAATATGTGTTAGTTAACTTGACTAGTACTAGGGAGATAACAATAGACATATCAATGTGTTAAATTTTGAAAGGAGAAACACCTGATGATGTCAACATAGGTTGACGAAACAGCTGTCGCGTAAAATAAAATACAATTGTGGTACATAAAACAGAGTTTTTTTAATTTAACAGTTTATAATGTTAAAGTATCATAGTGTTTCGGCCAAAACAATGGATATTCTTTTTATGTTTTTTTGTTTATATACTTTGTATACAACACTTACATTTATTAAAAAAAAAAAAATTAAATATCAAACATGTTTCGGACTAACCAGCCCTTCATCAGTGATATTATATAAACATTTAACATATTATAAAATTGTTTACAAATATGGTCAGTTTTGACAGATGTTATAATTAGTTTTGTTTACTCGCATTAACATGCACGAAAGTGATTCAGCGGTTATATTTATATACATTTTTTTTCTTCTCCTTCTTTTATTCTTCTGGCGATCTTTAGCACAGAAATAATGTCTCTTGGGATGATGAGATCCACATGTCCTCCTATCTCTTTGTTGGTCTTCTAGGTGGACGGTGTGCGAAGGTGATTTCTTAAGCGGCTGTATACGCGAGTCTGTCATTACATGGTCCCTCTAATATCTTCTTCTTAATCCACTCCTGTGAACGATATCCTCTGTTTCGCAAGTATTTTTAATTTCTGCTTTACAGACAGGATCTCGATGAGTGGATCTTACGACCTTCATATCAGATGTTTTTAAAAGACCCAAGGTTCGTACAGTGTCGGCCCGCGTCTCTACAGCATATGTCATGATAGGTCTCACGCATGTCTTATAAAATCTGACCTGGCTGTCAATATGCATGTGCTTGTTCTTCCAGACCAAATTCTTCAGACACCCTGACACGGCAGAGGCCCTGTTGACTTGTACTCGTACTTCGGTATCAATGTCATTATGACTGCAGATCTCTACTCCCAAATATCTGCAGCTCATTACTTGCTCAACAGTAATAATAAACGTTTTCGTTTGTTCTGGTAATAATAAACGTTTTCGTTTTTTATTACAATTTGGAATTGAAAAGTAACGCTATTTATTTTCGTTTCGTAGGAGACCTCCATCTTCAATTCCTAAGTGTATTACAATGTAATTACACAGTATTAATGCCTTAACTTTCAATAAATTTATTTGTATATTTACACGTAAACCCATATGATTCTATTGATAAATAATAGGGCAGATAAGGCAAAAGATACTGCAATGCGCACGTGCAGAGGATGGATCCCACCAGAATCCCACACGCTGTGGCGCATCAGATTCCTGCCGGCTGCCGTCCCCCCGGAAGACCGCCGAAGAGATGGAGAGATAGCTGGGAGTCAAACTCCCAAGAGAGGCTAGCCTGATTTCAGTAACAGACCAAAGATCTGTAAGGAGAAGAAGAAGAATAAGAAGATAAATTTGCGGATTATAATCATTACAAACAGTTGTAAAAATTCATTTTCAAAGAAATCCAATCATTGTATCTATGACTATACAGTTACGTGTATGGATCTAAAATAATAAACGCATTAGTCTTTTCCTTTTTCTCACAATTATTAAACTCGAATTGCTTTTACGAATCGATGTGTTTTGATTAACTCCAAAAGAAATTGGAATAGAGATAATGTGAAATAAAAAGTTCCGAAATTTAGAAACTTTTCGACTTTCCCAATGCGCTTTAACGTGACTTGGTTACACATGTTATGAGATTAGATTTTATCAAAAAGAATTTTTATCTTTGTAAAACCCTTTTAGACGTTAGTTCTGTTGAGTAACTACATGCAATATATGCCCCTTAGTAAAACGCCGTAAGAATATATTAGTTTCACATCTCCATTGTACCTCGTTTTCGACGAATATCCTGTCTTTGTGTAAGACAAACAGCTATGTGATCGGGTAAACACTTCATAATTTATTATGTCTAAGAAGATATGACCTTAAATTATTGTGTCTCGGATGATGTGACCTAATACTTAATGAGATCGAATGTAATCAAAGCAACTCTAAATTTATAACTGTGATAACATGACTTTAGTACAATTACTAATTGTTTTATAAATATAACACATATCGATTTTTTTTTTGATTTGATTTTTTATATAACACACTTTGACACTTATTTCCAAATATTTATTATTAAAAATGTTTAAAAAAATATTTATTCGATTTTCGCTTTCACCTTGTGTTGTGGATTCAAATTTGAATACATAGAATGACACTTACTTTACAACACTTTTCGCAGAATGCTACGATTTTGACACTACCTTTTTCGATGCGCAAATTTTAACAATAAAATAAAACAGAATCTCTATTTATATAAGAAAAAGGGGTGGATTTATGTTTAAGGGTGGGGTTAATTGTTAATTATTAAGATTTACCGTAGGATGTCAAAAGTGTGCAGAGCATATTTTTTTTTTAAATAGAATTTAATAAATATGTAAACAAATTGTAACCATATATTGTAACCTTAAATTATAACCTTATTATTATAATAGAATGTTTAATTGTTTTTATTAGAACATGTGTTGTGTACTATTTCAAGTAAATAAATAAATCAATAAATAAATTACAACTTAAAAGAATTGAGATACGAGGGTATCGGAATAATTCAGAATATGGGAATTTAAGGTAAATTTAGTTTTTCCTATATTCGTCATCATTTTGTGTTTTAGATTCACTTTGAATAACTTTTTGAAAACATTGTATTTTCACAACACTTTTGAAATCAAATTTAGTTTCTTCTACATTATCCAATACTTTGTGTTATGGATTCACATTGAAAAGTGACTTTTTGAAAACATTGTATTTTTACGACACTTTTGAAATGAAATTTTGTTTCTATTGTATTCAGCATCACTTTGTGTTGTGGGTTCGCATTTGAATAAGAAATCAAATTTTAATTTCTACACTGAGGAAGAGCGCTTGTGTCCCAAAACATGTTTGTGATTAATGCAAAAAAGAGTTGTAAATATACAATATTTTCAAAAAGTTTTTCAAATATAATTTGGTCGGCTATTTAAAATATATTCACATTTTAAATGGTTGCCTTCATTTCTAAAATTTCATGGTAACTTTATATTCTTCTTCACTAGTATTAATCCAAGTAATTGGTTTGCACCAAAGTGTATTTTTTTCACTGATTCTTGGGATGTCCCTTGAGCCTTGAAAGCCTTATAGTTTTTCGCTGCCTTCCATATTATGCTCGATATTACATTTCTAATATTAACGTGCGAAATTTCGATGCCGTCTTTATTAAATGAATGATAATTTTCAATGAGTAGATTAGCAAATTCTGAAAAATTATTATATTATAAGAGAGACATCATAATCTAAATAGGTAAAAAACCGAATGTCGTCAAGAAAGAGTACGATACTATTTTGAATACAAAAGAGCGAGAGAGGAATTCGAAATGTTATTTTGAATTTCTCTCAGTAAGTAATTCGAAACGTTATTTTGAAATTTGTTCTGATTATTGTTGTATAACCGTAGTGTAGAAAACAACAAGAAAACAATTTGGTGCCGTTCATTGTAAAAAAAAATAAAGTCTAGAAAATCTTTATTTCCGTGAATATTTCACGAGTTGCAATTAGTCGTATGTATGAATTATGAGGAATCGTTATATTTCAAATTATGAACTTTTTAAACTTAAATAAATCTATGTTTACATTACTTTTTCGATAAATATTTTTTAAGAAAAACATGTTTATAAATAAACCCTTCTCCATACATTCAATGGTCGTATTGAAGTCTAAAGGAATAGATTCGAGAAACCTAATAATCTAGGAAACAATGAATGCGCCGAGGTGGGACTGTGAATTTGGTAAAAAAAAACTCACGGATTCGGTCTACGTATTCGAATTTGTCCAGGTCTCGATGCGAGAGGGATGGGGAGGCTGTTCGGTTTCGCGGGGCGCGGGGTGCGGGCGGGGATGAGGGCGGTCGGCGGGTATAGGGGCGCCGGCGACGGTCTGAGTCGACGTCTGATCGCGCTACTGAAAGCATCATGTCCCGCAGAGCCTCCAAACAGCGAGCGGGCAAAACAACAACAAAAAGATCGGAGGCAAACTAAGAAAATGGAAAAATAGCGAAGAAGTTCGCGATGACGACTGTCGTAACCCAAAAGCAATGATTTCAAAAAGCAATTTAGAAAAGTTATTCGCAAACGCGAATCAACTTGTAATTTGTGTCGCCTGCTTTATTTTTTAGTGATTTAAGTGTTATAATTTTCATTGTGCCTAAATTTTTGTGTTTTCATGTTAATAATAATAATATCACTTTTACATATCCCTAATATTAAGTGTTATTAATAATATAATAATCCCTTAATAATAAATAATTGTGGTGGTTAAATTTTGAATTAATAAAATAAATTTGTATAACTTTAAAATTATTATAAAACTAGTTAATCAACTAAGTGCTTGTAATAATACATAATAAATAAATGTTTAAATATTAAGACTCAAAATCAAGAAAAACAAGAAAAAAAAGTTAATCATTGCCGTAAAAAAATATACATATTAGTCTGGCAAACTTTGGTAAAAGCTTTAATTATTTTTAATTTAGTATTAAATTAACTTAACGGACTGCTCCATAAGGCAGAAAAGACAATAAAAGGATTTGTGTTCGGGCGGTGAGCGTGCGGGCCAAGGCCCGCGGCCCGCGGCCGCCGGCCGGCGCAAGTTCGGCGAGATGGACTAGAACTTTCTGACGTGCTTGGACGTATGTAAGCTTACTGACTTTACCAATGAGTGCTTTACCAATCTAAGTGAAGATAGATCTACGCGCGAGGATCGCCTGCTTATAATGTGATATTTTTTTATACAATTATTAAATTTAAATTTACAAAATTATTAGCTGCTTAATTAATTTTTAATGGCTGTGTTTATTATATTGCTTAAAAATTGTGATTACGATTCTGACGAATCAAAGAGCTTGCTCAATAATTTTATTATGCGGAACTGAAGATGATAATAAGGTATGAACTTTTCAAAAACGAGTACAGCGTAGGCAGAAAATTCTAAGAAATTGTGTAAACAAAACTCCCAACTGCCAAATAGCGCTAATCCAATAGCAAAATCGCGGAGCTTCTATAGTAAAGCCAATGTCTTTTCGCACAAAAATAACGTACTGAAATTATTAATCCAACTCCAACCATCCAAAAACTGGCATCAACAACGCGAACGAGTTGAGTTTACGGACAATAATATTCAAGAGCAATAATTAATCTTATTTGTAATCGGTTGTCCAATATAACCGATTATAATGTACATTTTATTAAGCGAAAGACATAAAGTGATTTAAAGTAGATAGATTATTCGTTTCGGCTAATTTAAATAATAAAAAAAGCTAAATATCTCGCTTTCGGTGTTTTAATATAATCATATCATAAGTGATGAACTTGTATTATGACTTTTTATGAGTTTGGAACAATGGTGATCTCTGATGAACTCTGCGAGTGACGAGTGGGACGCCGAGTGTCCGCCGGGGGGACGAGCGGCCCACGGACACATCCGTGTGGAGAGTGCCGCCTGTATGGAGAGGCATGTGCAACAAACTTTGTGGGACGTAAGTCAGATTTTGCGGAATTTCATCCTAAAGACAATAAAGCGAAATCAGATGAAGCGTGATCCAAGAACCGTATGCGATGCTTTTTCAACAAATCGTCTCCGATTGTGCGTGCGGTCACACAGTGAATCGGTAAGTCAGTCGCCCTCTCCCGTTTGTGTTTCGTATAACTGCATGGAACATTTCATGAGATACCTTGATACCCTTTCCATGAATGGGGTTGCGAACTCTTGAACTAGATACAATGTGAAGTTAAGGACGAGAGTTTCAAGTAATGTCTCCCTTCGCCCTTCATGAAGCCAGCATCAAAATGGCTCTTTTAAATGTTTTTTTGTGTGTAGAAGTGTCGTAACTCACAAGTAATATAAGACTTTTTCTGATTGATTTTGAGTGTATTTAGTTTGTGACGTCTATGCACTGAGACTCTTAAAGACTGGTAAGCCCCCTGAGCGGGTGCCGAGGCTCGGTGGCGATCTGCTGCACGAGACTGAATGGGAGGCCCCAGCGCGCCAGAGTTCAGCTCTGACTTGCTGCCCTGCGTGGCGGGCGAGGAGGCGAGCAAGGAGCCCATGCCGGGCGGCGGGCGGCAGAGTCGGCGCGGGCCCGACCCGGCCGAGCTGTGCGAGGCGAGGCGGCCCTGGCGCCGCCGGAAGAGGTAAGGCCCGACCAGCTCCAGCACGCGGTGCCCACAATAGAGACGATATCGCACGAAGAAAGACAAAGCAGATGTACCACATTTATTTGTCCTTTTCAATATAGTTTGTACTTTCCGCATTTTAAATACCGGTTTAGCGGCATCAAAATTGGTTAAATAGCGGTATTAGAAGAAAAAAAAACATTTACCTCATAGTCATTTGTGCTTCGAGTAGAATTCTTATATAACAATACATGGCTGTACAGTAAGATTACTTCTTCAGTAAATGTTTTTGCCTTTTGATAGCACGCGTAGTCCACTGAGAGTTTTGGGTCAGCTACACGTCCGTTGTATCGAACAAATGTGCTAAGTGGTTTAAACACATAACAAAGAACAAGAGAAAAACTGTTTATTGTTATATATGTCATGTACCATGGGTGGCAAGTTGGAACTAAACTATATTATTTAATCACTTTGAACCTTTGTACAGTTATTGACTTTTATAACACCAATTGGGTTCAAAAACTCATGCTTGACAGTTTTGTAATGTCCAGCTCTGAATTAAGATTCTATCATATTTATTATATAAGTGATTTTCAGTCACCAGTATTGCTTATATATAAAAATGGCCAATATCCTTAATTTCACTATTTTCATATTTCTTCTTCTCAATGTAGGCCTAATGGCCTATTTCTCAAGAAAAAAATATTCTCTACCAGGGTAGTCTACTAAAGGGTTGCCGTGAAATGCAATGTGAGGGAGTCTGGATAATTCCATTATTTTTACTTGTGTATACCAATCCCTTTTCCGTTGCCTTCCCCACCTAATAACATTTTCTACCTCGCATATTTCCCTTATTGTTAAATATTTTTTAAAACTAAAAAATCAATTGATTTAGTTTATTTCCGTTACCGTATTTTCTCTATTTGATTTTTGATCTACAGTTAACATTACAAAAATTATCTACATTATCATAGCAAAGTAAATCGAATAGTTATACGTACCTATCGTGAGACTGAAGTGATTTCTGAATCAAAATTACCCATTAATAGTTGACAGATATGATTTTCCATGAGTGGAGGAGGGTCATCATTATACTATTCTTCCGTTATCACTCGAATACAAGTCTTATGGACGCACCAGAGGTTTTGTCTATGGGCAACTCTATGGAATGGGCTTTCATCGAGTGTAAAGTTGATATACTCTTTGACATTCTCAGACGGCTGGACTGGGACTTCCATAACAATGAAAATGTTAACATGGCTGTCGACTTATTTTATTGAAACTATACGAAAGCATTCGATATTCGTTTTAAAAAATAAGTTCTGATAAAAATTAGATATTCTGTTAGATATTCTACTGAATTTTTCTAAAAGGTTTATAGATTGGGAGATATATGGAATCGAATGCAGGGCGGATACCACAAATTTAAAAAAAAAAGCGCTCAGAGTGTCAGAAATGAAGAAGCATAGAAATATATCTGGCAAGACAATCCGCTATAGAATTAGGAACTCAAGGATAAGGAAATCCTCTTTTAATTTTTATTTTTAAGAATTAAAAGAAAAAGAAGACCTTATTATGAATCAACAAAAAATATTTGGTTGTTCCCATTCTAGGACACACATTAAAAAAAGTGTTTAACTTGGCCGATGTTTTCACTTGTTGAGAATTAAGCTGCAAGGAAATTCTTAAAGATTTCCTAGCACAACTACCCGTAAAATTATCCGACTTTCTTGCGAAAATGTTGACTAGATCCGACAGATCCGTTGTACCAAGTAGGAAAAATGGAAAATTGCCCAGCGGACCTAATAAATCACGGAAAATGACCATCATTAAATTTAGTGCCTAGTACTAAGATACTCCAAATGGCAAAGGAGTATCCGAATATTACTCTAATATTACACGGGTGTGATGATTCATATACAAAAAAAACTTTCAATGTAGATAAACATTTTTTTATATAGAGAGAATAATTCTGGATGTTGAACTATCGAAGTGTGCCCGGGAGAAGCCTATTGGTGGCGATGAGGTTTGCAACCCATCACACCGTGTCTCCCGCGGGGCGAAAAGCGAAGGATGGAGTGCCGCATCGATTAAAATGTGACAGTCCATTCTTTCTGCCTACCCTTTCGGGGAGAAGGCGTGATGGTTAGTTAGTTAGTTAGTTAGAGAATAATTCTATTGAAGATTTCATGTCAAAAACATTTTTCACTTTTATTCATTGTTTTATTAACATACAATAAAATAAATGACATTAAATTCGCTTGAGTTGTGGTAGTTCATTCAGAAATATAAGTGAAATATTTAAAGACAAATTAATAATAAAAAAATTAAGATTAAATAATAATATAAAAAATTATATGGATGATTTATAGAGCGCCATTTTTATGAATTGATCATCTCAAGAGTCCTATAGCTCCATTTTATTAACTAGTTAAAGATAAACAATTTATTTTTGTAAAAACTTTAGGCGTTAATACTGTGGTATTCCAAAATGATGAATTTCTTATGAATTAAAACACCGTTCCTTCCAATCTTGTCTATCTCGTTCTCTCTCGACATGCCTCGAAAGCCCACACCCTCATCATCGGGAGAACGACATAAACTAACCTTAATTAACACAAACTGAATGCAAGAACCTAGAAACACATACAACATGTGCTAGTTAACCCGGCGAACACCAGGGACACAACCGCAGACATATCAATGGGTTAAATTTTGAAAGGATTCCTTAGATGGAAATTTTGAGTTAAAGGTGTTTAATGTTTTTAATTGAAATTTCTTGGTAGAAGTTCATTTCCAATAATGAAAACAAAAAAAAATTGATACAAAATTTCTTATTATTGTGTATTTAGTGGGCTTCTACTTGTGTTTATGTTCGTCCGGCTTCAGCAGCTTGCTGCCACCAGAAGATGCCAGCAAGCTACCGAAACCGGTCGAACATAAACACAAGTGGAAGCACACTAAATACTCGTACATAATACTTTTATTTGATTTATTTATTATTTAAAAAAAATACTAACACTAAAGATTTAAATCAATGATATTAGAATTTATTTTACAATCTTCAATGTGAGCAGAAAATAGCTCATTAAATATGAAGAAGGAATCTGGTCGTGTCCAGACTCGAACCCAAGTCCCCTTGATCAGAAGCCAAACGTTCTATCGAATTGAAATTGAAATTTTGAAATTAATAATGAAGTTTTGTATCAATTTCTTTTTGTTTTCATTATTAAAAGGTGTTTTATTGCTCCATGGCCATTGATTAAGTAAGGGGACAGTTTATGATCTGTGATAATTATAAGAAACATAACATCAATTAGATGCTGACAAGGATGATACATGATACATAAGGATGAGACAAATAATTGAAAAATATAAATAAGACGATGAAATGAGACCTAGAAATGAGACAAAGATACGAGACATAGAGATGAGACACAGAGATGAGACATAGAGATGAGACATAGAGATGAGACATAGAGATGAGACATAGAGATGAGACATAGAGATGAGACATAGAGATGAGACATAGAGATGAGATGAGACATAGATGAGACATAGAGATGAGACAAAGAGATGAGAGAGATGAGACATAGAGATGAGACATAGAGATGAGACATAGAGATGAGACATAGAGATGAGACATAGAGATGAGACATAGAGATGAGACATAGAGATGAGACATAGAGATGAGACATAGAGATGAGACATAGAGATGAGACATAGAGATGATACATAGAGATGAGACATAGAGATGAGACATAGAGATGAGACATAGAGATGAGACATAGAGATGAGACATAGAGATGAGACATAGAGATGAGACATAGAGATGAGACATAGAGATGAGGCATAGAGATGTCACTTAGAGATGAGACGCAGAAATAAAAAATTAAGCCATGGTGAAATTGCTTATTAGGATTATTATAGATAATAATCGATATAAGCAACATGTCAATGACGTGGTAATTTTTTTTTAAGTTGGTAGCATAATAAAATACCAACAAACTCTAAATTGTACTTTTTTCACAACTATTATTTTTATTTAAATCTTCCCGCGAGGCTATTGTTTATTATTTAAAAATGAAAATTTGCTTATCGATTTGCTATAAAATAAAATAAATCTACTTCCTTTGCAATGTAAATATAATTTGAAAACATTTTATTTATTGAATACGTAACGTTAATCTTTTTAATTTGAAAATATCATAAATGTTGAATAGACAATGAATGCGGTAAATATTATACCATATTATATATTGTAAATTGCGTTGTTTTGGGTGCTTGTAAACATGTTAAAAAAAGTATTAATATAAGATAATCAAATGATTTTACTGAAATCTCTTGATGGAAGTTCATTTTAAATAATATTTATATAAAACGATGTTTTTTAACTTCTTCCACTTTTGTCTTTAATTCGAGAGCGACCGGTTTCGCCAGGCTCGCTGGCATCGACAGACTGCCAGTCTGACCTACTGTCTCGACAGTCTCGACAGTCAGTCGATGCCAGCGAGCCTAGGCGAAACCGGTCGCTGTCGAAATAAAGACAAAAGTGGAAGTAATTAAAAAATATCGTTCTATTTAATAATATAAGGTTAATGAAATTGATTTTTACCGTGTGACAAAGATCTGGTACATCTGCTAATTTGTCTAATAATGGTTTGTTTATGTGTATACCTTAATGTTTGCTACCCCTGATCTGTGTTATGCATTGATGTGTTCCTAACTTCCTACTTACCTACACTGTGTTCGGTACCTACCTACTTTTACTATAAACCTACCTTTATAACATACCCTCTTCAGTCACAATTAGTAAATCATCTGGAAAATGCATGCGATAATACAGGTATGTCTTATGAGACTTTATTTGTTTTAAGTAACATTATTTTTACCCGCATTCAAGCTTGCATATACGGTATTCTGAAATTGAGAATCAATATTTTTTTATCAATCGGGTGGTGGTCTAGGGGATAGAACGCTTGACTCCTGATCCAGGGGACATGGGTTCGAGCCTGGACACGACTAGATTCCTTCTTCATAATAATGAGCTGTTTTCTGCTCATATCGAAAATTGTAAAATAAATTCTAATTTCATTGATTTAAAAATCTTTGGTGTTAGTCTTATTTTTAATTTTATTTATATATATTTTATTGTATTTGAATTTTAAGCGATATGAAATTTGCCATTAAGTTAATTTCGAATGAGATGACCACAAAATATTATACGAGTATTATAACAAAAAAAATTCGTTTGTATATTATACAAACGAATTTTTGTTGGAAAAAATTGTGTCATTAGATATAATTTTAGCATCTGGTTGATTTGTTTATTTTTATATAGTAAAAAACTCTACAGCTCCTAAAAATATTGATATTTTTAATTTAAATTTCTTGGTAGAATTTCATTTTAAATTATGAAAAAAAATTACACAAAATTTCTTTATTTTTGTATAATACTCGTAAATTTCGTGGGTTTCCACTTGTGTTTAACGCCGACAGGTTTCGGCAGCTTGCTGTCATCTTCAGTTTTGTGTTTGTTCTGGCTGATGTTTTACATCTTCTGGTCAAAACCACAAGATGTAAAACATAAGCGGAAGCCCACTAAATGTTTAATTATTAAGATTTTTTGTGTATTATCTTTTCATTATTTTACACAATGAAAACACAAAATATTCACATCCATTCAATCGATCATTTATCAATCAATAATACATTTTATATCATTAAATTAAAAGTTCTTCCTTGTGCAGATTTTATTTTAAACCAATCCGTCATAGAGAATATAACATCCCTTAACAGTGATTTAAGGAAGCTTTTAAAAAAAATATTTATTAATATAAGTAATAAGACGCAGCGGTGCCCTTTCGTCAATTTCGCTTATACAATCCCTAGATCCGTCCCCCGTCCACGCGGGACTTACATTGATTGGGGAATGCAACATTCCCAATAAAAAGCAAAGAGGGTCTCCATGCCACATTTATTCTAGTTTAATTTCTATTCACTTCTATGTCCCAATGTCCTACAATAGAGCAAAACATGATACATGACTTTATGGCCTATCATAAAATTATTTCCGACATATATATCCCACATTCTGTATCATTCCTAATATTAGTAAAATAAAATCTCTATCGATGTCTCTAAGAGTTCATAACTAACTATTAGGTCCTTACATATGAAATTGGCGTTTTGCAGTACTGGCAACTTTGATCTCAAATATCTTCTTTTTGGTTAGGAATTCCAAATTCAAATTTATACAACTATTTACTCAAGTATTTGTGTTTCGAAAATTATAATTCATTTGTTTTTTCATCAATTGTTTTTTTTCTTTGCGTCACTCAGTTTACAAAATGGAAAACTTGAAATATCGCGTTATTTACGAGTACGAGTTCCACCGTGGCACCAGTGCTGCAGAAACGGCTCGAAGGATTAATGATGTGTATGGCGACGGTGCCGCAAAAGAAAACACAGTGCGTTTTTGGTTCCAACGTTTTCGTTCTGGAAATTTCGACCTGCAGAACAAGCCCGTGGACGGCCGGAGACCAAAGTTGATAATGAAGAATTGAAGGCTATTGTGGAAGCGGATCCATCGCAAACCACGTCCGAGCTAGCTGCAGGCTGCGGTGTTAGTGATAAAACTGTTTTAATCCACTTGAAGCAAATTGGGAAGGTGAAAAAGCTTGAAAGGTGGGTACCTCACGAATTGAGTGAAGCAAATCAACAAACGCGCGTTGACTGCAGCGTTGCATTACTCAACCGGCACAATAATGAAAGGATTTTGAATCGAATCATTACCTATGATGAAAATTGGATCCTGTATGATAATCGGAATCGCTCATCGCAATGGCTGAACCCTGCCGAACCAGCCAAGCCATGCTCCAAGCGAAAATTGACTCCAAAAAAGTTACTTGTGAGCGTTTGGTGGACTAGTGCTGGTGTCGTTCACTACAGCTTTCTTAAATCTGGCCAGACGATTACGGTAGATGTCTTTTGTCAGCAACTGCAAACCATGATGGAAAAGCTAACTGCTAAACAACCGAGGGTGGTTAATCGCTCTAGGCCACTGCTGCTTCATGATAACGCTAGACCACACACTGCACAACAGACGGCTACCAAATTAGAAATGTCAATTGGAATGTCTAAGACATCCACCGTACTCTCCGGACCTTGCCCCAACAGATTACTATTTTTTCGAAATTTGGATAACTTCTTGCAAGGGAAAAAATTCAACTCCGATGGGGCAGTCCAAACCGACTTCAAAGATTTTATTGATTCCCATACGAATGTTTTTTTTAGTAAAGGGATCGATGAACTACCTATGAGATGGCAAAAGTGCATAGATAGCAATGGTACATACTTTGATTAAATAAATATATTATATTTATAAAAAATCAACTTTATGTTCCTCCCATACAAAACGCCAATTTCATATGTATTTAACTGTTTATCTTAAGGGGTACACAGAAAGAATGGACCAACACACTGTTCTTTCTCTATTAATACGAATGAAAACGTCTGTTTTCTAGAAGTTTTATTATGTTTTATGGGAATTACATGTTTAGTTTAAAAAAAAAATTACATTTGATAATGCCTTAGACTCCAATGATGGTGTGTGCATCAAGATGTCTAAATATGAAGGAAACTCGAGAAGTAAATTAAGATAGAACTGTGTCTATCCTGTTAAAGAAAGAATAGGTATACTCGTATATGGTAGCTTTTTCCGTCGCTAGCAAAATATAAGTGCACAAAGAAACTTTATTTTGTGGTTATTGTATTATGAGCAGGTCATAACACTATATCTTCTTAATGGAAATTTTACATGAATTGATAGTATTGTAACCGTAATATTAATAATAATGAATTTTTAAATAAAAGTTAAAGTATAAATTGTATATAAAAGTTTTGCTTGAAGAAAAAGCTCCAATTGAAACGTCGTGTTTATAAGAAATTGATTCAGATGTAAAAGTACAAAAAAAAGGAATACATTTATTAAAATTATGTTCAAATTTTCTTTCAATAGGGAAATATTTCTCCTACCTACAAACAATATATTTTCAATTTCTCGTGAAAAAGCTGTTTAGGTGATGTGGCGACCCAATGTACTAGGTATACTCGCGAGTGCACGAAGGTCCGATAATGCTTCATTTCAGAGTGCATTTTGTCGAAACACGCGATTTCCTATGAAAATTATGTTAAAATGCTTTACAAGTTTTGCTTTCACGTAAAAAACAATGCACGTATGAGGTGTAATAAACGAAGGGGAAAATTATGAAGTCATACTACGAGTACACTACCTTCTGTGACTACTTGTAACAATTCTTAGATACACGAAATAAATCTACTATTTTAGGTATACGAAATTAATCTAGAATAAATGCCGTTGAAAAGAAATCACTGAGAAACAGTTATGAAAAAAGTATGTATGATAGAATAACGAGCCAAAAAATAGGGAAGAAGTGAATGGCACATGAGTGCATCCTAAGTAAAATTTAAAAAAAAATGCTGATATAGTTTTGACACATTAAAAGAATGGAAGAGTTAACAATGGTTAAAAAATTGAATACAAGCTGTGTGAATGGAAAAATAAATCAATAATAACCAAGGAAAGCATGAAATAGGCACAGCTACTCAAAATAAATAAAAAAAATTGTAAAACTTATATCTTCTTCTGATTGTAGATCTTACGATCTGTTTATGCAAGATATCAACTTTCTTCCTGTGATGAAGATGACCAGCGTTCTCTCCATCTCTTTGGTGGTCGTCCTGGTAATTGTTGGCCCTCTAAAGTCTCATGCATCACGATATAGGAATTCTCGCTGGATCTTTCGATGTGATCCCTCGAGAATCGTCTTCTCTGTCTACTCCATCTCAATATGCCTTCAATTATGCAGGATTTGAGAATTTCTTCATTGGGTATCTTATCTCTAAGGGTTCTCCCCACAATAGGTCGCAATGTTCTCATTTTGCGTCTATTATGAGATGTTTGGTTCTGACAGTGTCTGCTCTTGCTTCTATTCCATAAGTCAATATGGGCCTGATGCATGTTTTATAAATTCTCACTTTGCTTTCCATTAGCATATGCTTAACGAATGGTTAAAAAGTTGTACACAAGCAGCGTGAGTGGGAAAAGAAGCCGAGGACGACCAAGGAAAACATGGCATGACCAAATTAATCAATTACTAAAAGGCGGCCACATTCGGAGTCGGAATAATCGACGTGCGTGCATGTTACGATGTATGAATGTAGAGGAAGCCAGGGAGGTATGCCAGGACAGGCCATTGTGGCGATCCATCCTCTCTGCCTACCCCTCCGGGGAAATGACGTGATGGTTAGTTGTTTAGTTAGTTAGTTATAACTTATATATTATATTAAAATAAAACTTGCAACTAAATCAAATTCATATATTACAAAAAAAACGTCCACATATGTCGGAAAAATCGACGAGCATGTATCCTTGAATGTTGAAGAATCTAGAGCGGTATGAAGAGCATTAGAACGGTTGTAGAGCATTGTGGCCATTCTCTTTGTTTACCCCTCAGGGGAAACGGCCTAATGGTTAGTTAGTTATCAATTTCAAACATTAAGTTTCTCGACTCATCATATTTGACCGGTTCTGTTTATTCACATAATTGTGTATAGTATCGAATACTTAAGTAAGAAAATCTCACACGGTCTTTGGCCTCGTAATATACGTGACATTAAAAATGGCGATAGACTTGCTACCTATCACATGTCAAGAGAATCGATAGCAAAAAAGTTGTAGGTGTACAATAAATAATTGGGTTCAAATAACGTGTTACATAAAAAATTTGAAAGCTTCGGGAAACTTTCACATTAAAAAGGCCCCAAAGGCATCCCGATAACCAGAAAATATATTATTAGACATCACTGCATACCAATCTCTAAAAAAACTTGAAAAATAAAACTTTCAATGTCTGCATGTCAACTGTAGTTGTTTTCTGCAGCGTTTACGTGTTTTCTCCTAAATTTTGCTCATACAAAATAATATAATATATGAGTATAACATCTTCTTCTTCTTCTCCTTCTTCGTCAGCCTTTATCGGTCTACTGCTGGACATAGTTCTCTTCCCTTCCCTTCCACTCGTCTCTATCTCCTGCCAGCCGTAGCCAAATTTTCCCCCCTACGCACAGACGCCGAATTCGACAATTTAGGGGGAAAAAAATAATTTGATGTCAAAAAGATTTTTTTTGATTAAAAGCATTTCTAAAATATTACAATTTATTTTATTCAAATATTATTGAGGAAAAATACTATATCAAATCATTAAAAATAGGTATTATATGCATTATGAACGTAAACAAAACGGGTAATTTATGTAAGAAAAAAATGTGACAGGAAAAACGCATTTTATAAACAAATTATTTTCATTAAATTACTTCTGTATCACTGTCCTCATAATTGTGCACAGTTATTAATTGTGGTAGACTTAACAAATTTAAAACTTCTTTTGAAAGAGGACGACTTTTCCCAAGCGGAAGTTTCCGGAAACTTGAAATTACGGGATCAGATGAAACCCATAATCTATTTATTAGGTCCGTATTAGTGTTTATTCTCGAGGTCTTTCTTGTGTGGAATTTCCTAAATGTCTTCCAATCTTTCTGACGTATTTCTTGTAAGTCCTCTGTAACTGTATGATCTAAAAAAGTTTGTAATTTTATTTCTGCAAATGTTTCAGTAACTATCGTAGATTCTTCTCTTTCCGGATAGCACCCTTGTTTAGCCTTCAATGTTGAGTCATAGCTCGGGTAAATGTTTGCATTTCGTTTTTTAGCATCTCTTTGTAATGTTGTGTATTGTTCTTTTGTAAGCTTCCAATCAATAATCAACGCTAAAGCTTCTTCTGCAGTATATGGTTTTAAGACAACATTCGGCGTTAATGATTTCTTCATTTTTCCTAGTCTCTTTGGAGTAACATTTGTCGCCATTTTGACAATATCTGCACTCATATGATTTCCAGACATGCGTAAGCTTAATTGCGTTGCATACGACAGTTCTTGTGCTGTTCTTTTTTCAACAAGATCCACTACTTTTCTTCGTTACATTTTCGAAGAGCTAGCATCAAACATTTTTTTAGGACGTCCGCGTCCAGATCCACGAGAGATTGAAGGTATTGCCAACGAAATTTCTTGATATGCTCAATTGTTTTATCAAGCCAGCTTGAATTTTTTCTAGTAAATAACGGAAGAAAATATTTACTTTCTTTCCAATTAAATAATATTTTTTGAACAGTCCATTTAATTTGAGACAAAATACTCTGCTCACAGTTTTTGGAACATGTAGCGTACTCTAATTTTGTTTTTATGTAATTTATTAAATATTTGACACATTTATTATGTGCCTGTTGTAAAAAAATGACCATTTTTAACTCTTAAAATAGCTCCATGCGAGTTATATTTAATCTTCCGCTCGAACGACCCAAACTGGCACCTGGAGAGACAAAAGATAAAATCAATTATAATGTATGAAGAAAGGGTTGTAAAGGGTTACGATTTTAATGTTACTTTATAGTAGATAGTACAAAGAATACATATATAACAATTATATCGTGGACAATGGCGCTTTTTTTTTTTTGAAGTCCAAATTATCGCGGAAAAAGGTTCAAAAATCATAGATTTTATGCATATTTTTTAAGCGTCTACTTTAAATGATAAAATTTTAAATCAAAACTAAATAAATATATAATAAAATAGTACATACCTTCAACCAATTTATTCATTTTGAAATTTTTTATCTTTTTTCACACAGAACTAAAAAAACGACTTTCACTTCGGAAAAAAGTACGCTACTATTTGAAATTTGGATGACCGGCGAAACAATTCGCGTGGTTCCCACTGTTTACAACCTTGCCAATTATTACAGACGCTAGTTTAATGTTTTTTTTTGTTTTGATTTATAAGTTCTAGACAGTTTTTAATAAAGATATATACTTTTTTCTAAATTAAACAAATCATTAAAAATTTCTTTTCTTCCCCATACATTTCCAATTTCGGCGTCTGTGCTACGGCAGCAATGTCGTCGGCCCACCTTTTTTTGCGGCCTGCCGACGTTTCCCCAATTCTCCCATGGTCTCCACCTTATTATTTTCTGGGTCCATCTATCCTCACTCTGTCTCGCCACATGACCCGCCCATTGCCACTTCAGTCTCGCTAGTTGTTCCATGATGTCCGTTATTTTTGTTCGGCGTCTAAGCTCCTCATTTCTGATTTTATCTCGGAGACTGACGCCGAGCATATGTCTTTCCATGGAACGCTGCGTGACTCTTAATCTCTCTACATTTCTCTTGGTGAGGGTCATAGTTTCCATTCAATAAGTCATCACCAGCAGTATGCAAGAATCATAAACTTTTCTCTTTAGACATATTGGAGTTTCCTTGTTTTCAAAGATGTGTTTTAGTTTGCAGAAAGCTGCCCAGCTCAACCCTATTCGCCTCGATATTTCCACTGTCTGGTTTTCTTTTCCTAATTCAATCTTGTGTCCCAGGTAGATGTATTCGCAGTATAACATATTATATTTAAATTCAGTAATATTAAAAATAAAAGTATAATGTTTTCAAACTTTATATATAAATATGTCAGCTGTTTAAAATTTAAATTCCTTTATTTTGAAAACAAATCCTCTTAAATAAATTTTATACCAATATTTTAAATTAGGAAAATTTTCAATGAACTTCTACAGAAATTTCCAATATGTAACAATATTATTTTTTTTAATTTATGGATGTTAAGTAAGCGATAGAAGAATGTCAAAAAAAACAGTGTGGCGGTCCATTATTTCTCCCTACCCCTTCTGCGAGACGGCGTGATGGTTAATTTGTTAGTTATAACGAGCATTCTGTAAGTAATTTAAATTTGAAACAGACGTATTTACATTTAAAAGTCTCACTTCCATCCTCATTTTAACATTCACCAGACAACATTCATACATTCAGCATAAATATAATTGTTTAGCAATTCACAGAGAGATAAAATGTACTTCTTTTGTCTGCGGGTAAGAGGATAATGGCGAGAAACTCATTTGGGATGGTTTTACAATCCCGGCCTGGAGTTAATCCCCGTTCTAACGAATGGGTTTTCATTTATTCGCATCATTATTTCGTAGTGTTTTCCAGAGGGTAAACCGATTGTGACTTAGCAATTACTGAAGTAGCTCAACAGGCGTAGATTTAATCTAATATCTATGTCAACGGAGTTGGAAACTGTTTGTCATTTGGGAGTTAGATACATTGTTTATCCCTTGTATGTCCAGCAGTGACGGTCGGTGTTCTATTGTAAATATTCAACACAAATTTGAAACAAAAATTAGTTTTTCTCAACTACTAGTTGAAATAGAAAACTATCATATCAAATAATTAGAATATATTAACTGTTGAAAAATGAAATGCTGTTTTTGGTATCACAATTATTTATTTTTTGCGATAGCTGCTTCGTCAACTGATGTTGACATCAATAGTTGTCAATATTTTTTTGAACTGTTAAAATTAGTGAACGTGAATTTTCCAAACATTATGTGCATTTGTTTCAATAACAATTTGAATAATTAATAAAGTATTCATAAAGACATTAGAACAAAAAAAGATGGGAAACATAAATTTGGGTGCGTCTTATGGTTCGATGCGTCTTATCGTCCTCAAAATACGGTAATTACAATTTCAGAAGAAGCTGTTATTATATATATATATATATATATATATATATATATATATATATATATATATATATATATATATATATATATATATATATATATATATATATATATATATATATATATATATATATATATATATATATATATATATATACATATATATATATATATATATATGTATATATATATATATATATATATATATATATATATATATATATATATATATATATATATATATATATATATATATATATATATATATATATATATATATATATATATATATATATATATATATATATATATATATATATATATACATATATATATATATATATATATATATATATATATATATATATATATATATATATTATATATATATATATATATATATATATATATATATATATATATATATATATATATATATATATATATATATATATATATATATATATATATATATATATTTTTTTAATTATTAAATTCTTATGTTTAAAATAAGTTGAATCTTTTTTTATAAATTTAATTAGATAATATGAAAGTGTCATGCTTTGCCTTATTAGGTTTTATTTAATGTCATTTGAGATATCTCTATACATAAAAAACTTCTAAAAGGCATATGCGTAGTACTCGCAAAAAAGTGACACCATAAATAGCCTTTTTATATTTTAACAGTTTATAATGCTAAAACAATGGTTTATTTTACTTGAATATTAGCTTTTTATAAATGTTCCTCTCCGTACTCTGTTTTATGAAACCAATATTCGTTATTTTTTTCTATTTTCGTTTACCGCTAAATTGATACGTAATAAATATGAAAGTGCCATTCAAATTTCTAAGTAATCTTCAATCGTCTTTTCCTAAAGAATACGGAAGTAAGTATTTACAAGTAAGTTCAAGCGACATTAAATATTGTTATTTATGTTCTTTGCATTTAAACTCCTGTAAGCGAAAAAATATACATAAGTTGTAAATTGTTTTTACGAAATGCTTAGAGTTTTCTAGAATACAAAATCTCTAAATACTCAGAAAGACTCTTTTATTTTTGCTACTTATTGAGATCTTGAGTAAGATACAAAGAAGAAAGAAATAAAAAAAGATGGCGAAATATTATGACAAAATATACATTTATTATTTGCATTCATTAAAATGAATAATATAAACGTGTAAAACGATTTTTTTTTTCGAAATGGCATATTACATTTTCAGTAGTTTGCATTTTTGTACGTTAAATTTGAATTTTGGAACGTTGGCACATAAAGTGTTTGTAACAATTCGCATTTGGAAAAAAAGGGTTTAAAAAAAATTTGTACGATAAATGACGGCATCATTTTGTTATTTGATAGTCCTTTTAAAAATAAATGTCTAATGCCAACTCTATGGCACTCTATGAAGTGTATCGCCGACCGTCACCTGCACTCAGTGGCTTTGTTTTGCTTGCAATTCTACATGCACTCCTGTCGGGGTACTGAGGAACAATTCAAACGTTTTTTAAATGGAAAAATCCTTTTAAAAATGGCATTTTGTGAAACGTGTGAATCAGGCCTCGTTTTTATGACAAAGCTTTTGTGAAGCGAGTTCTTTTTTCTTAAAGTGTTGTCCAAATGTTATCTAATTATTATATATCCTTAGCACTCTTGACTGTGAATCTATTCTGTCTTCCTGCTTGTATTTTTAACCTTCAGTACTCAATAAAGTATTAACATATACTTTTGAATAGGATGCTAGCAACTTCTGTATAAATTAAAATAAAACATTGGATTTTGCAAGAGGCTTTCTTATTAACAATCCAAGTATATTAATCAACACTGAAAAATGTAACAATCAACACTGAAAAATGCGTAAACTCAAAGCTTTCTTTGGTAAATTATAAATATATGTTTTTAATGACGATTACCACGTCGTGGAAATAATATAAACCAAAATAGTTTTTCTCACAATAAAGAAATACTAACCCAGCCTTTGATGCTGTGATAATTAGACTTAATTAGACTATATATAAATATATATAAATATGAATTTAAAAAATGTCAGTATGTTTTTGGGATCTTGGGAAAATTCGTGTAACACGTCTTTCTACACCGAAGTTTCGAAGATCGTTTCAGTTAAAGTTACTCATAACCACCCCGAAGATGAAGATTGCAACGGTACCCGAAACGTTGGTCCAGAAAGATTAATTACACGGATTTCCTAAGAACCCATAAATCAGATTGCCACCAAACGTGAAAATCTAATCGCAAATTTAAAACTAAAATTTTTAATTACTGATTTTAGTGCATACGCCTTAATTTATCAAAAAAAAAATTTTTTTTTTAATATTGTTTACTGGAGGTTATAAACTTGATGCTACAAATATTTTTCTATTATTAAAAAAAAAACATATTTTTTTAAAAGAAAAGTTTTGAAAAATACATTTACCGCGAATAAAACCGCGTTGATTGTTTAATTTTCTTTTCTTTAAAAAAAATTAATAGGTAAAAAACATTTTGATATGTCAGTTCCAGTATTTTATATACGTTTGTGTGTGTGTATTGCCGCAAATGGCTTTCAATGTTTCTCAATAAAATACACGTGCTTCTGTACTTAATGCTTTATGATTGTTCCCCCACTCCTGTTTCCCTTTCATACCAAACCTTCTTCAAATTTTATCTCAATCGACATCAGCGATTCAAGTCGCAACTCTTTCGACGTGATTAACATACTGAGGCCGAATTCGGCGGAAACTCATTTAGTTCGCTACCCAGACGCGACTAAAGGCTGTTCATTCATTACGTCTACTCTTGAGATTTAAATTTTAACTCAAGATGAAATTTATTATCAATGACAAACATAACCTTCGCATCCTGAAACGAAGTAGATTAACTTATTATAATTATCCCTTATGTATGGAAGCGAAGCATTGAACTGGCAAAAGAAGGATGAAAGTAGAATAAATGCAGTATAAATGAGATCTCTTAGACGAATGTGTGAATATTCTGTGTATGATAGAGTTACGAATGAAAATATAAGAAGTGAATGCGGTGCGAATGATGGTGTCATGAACAAAATAATGAAAGGATCATTAAGATGGTTTGGACATATGGAAAGAATGAATGAAGAAAGAATGGTAAAAAAATTATATGTTTATGATGTAAATGGAACCAGAAATAGAGGAAGACCGAGGAAAACGTGGCACGATCAAATAAATCAAATATTGAATGTCAGCCATGTGAGGAGTCAGAGGAGTCAGAGAAATCGACGCGCGTGCATGACACGATGTATGAATGTTGAGGAAGCGAAAGAAATATGTCAGGAAAGAAAAGTGTGGCAGTCCATTCTTTCTGCCTACCCCTTCGGGGAGACGGCGTGATGGTTAGTTAGTTAGTTAATTATGTTTATTAACTGTTAAAATTTATAACACTATTATGATATCACAATTTTTACTATTCACATTTTGAGTGTCGCGATAGCTGTTCCGCCAACCTATGTTGGCATCATTAGATGTTACACACAACTGATGATGTCAACATAGGTGGGCGAAACAGCTGTCGCGACACTCAAAATGTGTATAGTAAAAATTGTTGTATCAAAACAGTTTTATAAATTTTAGCGGTCAATTATGATCAAGTTATACTCTTCGGCCAAAATAATAGACTATCCAACTACATTATTTTATAAGATCAGATTAAGCATGAATTTCATTCACAAAACTGGTACAATGTGTTTGAATAAAATGAAACAATTAACAAAATTTTAGAAAACATATTTATTTAAATATACAAAGATTGAATGTCGGCCACGTGATGAGTCGGAAAAATGAACGTGCGTGCATGATGTATGAACGTTGAGGAAGTATGTCAGGAAAGAACCGTGTGGCGGTTTATTCTTTCTACCTACCCCTTCGAAGAAACGGGGTGATGGTTAGTTAGTTAGTTTATATAATTATATCTACTATTCGATTTATAAAAAAGCAAAGAAAATGTGTTTCATAGAACTTTCGTAATATTTCAAGTGTGGCATGTTTCACCTTTCTAGGGTTTTTGAATAAAGTTAATCTTAACAATTTGAACGTTTATACATTATCTAAATTAAATATGGAGTATTCCATCATTATTAAATAATAATCGTTTTAAACGTATTTGGTTAAAAAAATTCCAGTTCAATGAAAATATTATTCATTTACAAAAATATGAATTAAAAAATAATAAAAACAGGTCTGGAAAGTTTCCAATATATTTAAAACTTATTAATCGTGTCATAGAGCAGATCCATTTGATTTGAAAATTTAACCTTGAATCACCGGCAGTCGATTGAGATATTATTGATTTGTTCACACGCAACAATTGAAATATTCTACACGCTTTGGAGGATCTTAACATTTTTCTGATACAATAAAATTAGTTATATTTGTATTATGTTTTACGATAAAGTTTAACATTATATGATTATGATAAAATCCTTTAAAGATTTCTTAGAATTTTACTTACACATTTGCACAGCATAAGAAAACACGACTGAAGAGAAAATTAATCGGAAAATGTAAGTATTTTTCAATAATTCCATTTATATTGTGATATTTGTGTTTTGTTTTTCTGCAACGTGATCTGTATTTCTAAGTGGTGTTTCTTCTTATGGTTTAATAACAATATGAAATTTGTTTATTTCAAGAGTGTACAATTTTAATATCTTTACTAAAATATATAACCACTAGAGAGAGTTTTCAAACAAATATTTTGTTTACGAATTTTTTTCAATATTCTAAGCTGAATGCTTAGATTTATAAGAGTCAGTTTTAAAATTATATACTACAATTTTTTTTTTAAATTTAAACGTCATCATCTAGCTAACTCTGGAGCGGTTTCGCCTAATTAGTATTTAGAGTAGTAGGATTTGTCATATTCTTCTGTCACGACTACCCTCGATTTTCCTCCTTGAGCCCTCCTTATTAAAACATCATGATTTGCATAACCATCTGTTTTTTCGAATTCTAGTAATTTATTAATTTGGACGTGACATGTTTTCTACTATTCGTTAAGTCTGTTTGTTAATAACTATTGTACCCTTAAAAACTCGTGCCATATGTACAAATCCGTTTATCCTTTCAATATTTATATGAAGAAGATTTCATGTGATTAATTTCTATCACTTATTGAACGCTTAGGCATTAACACTGTGAAATTTCATAGTAATATACTTAGGAAATTGAAAACAACTATGTTTAATCCACTTATTATTAAACAAATATTAAAAAAGCACGACATGTTTCGGAGGATACCTCCATCTTCAAATGTAAAAATATAATTATATTTTTACACCTGAAGATGGAGGTATCCTCCGGAACATGTCGTGTTTTTTAATATATTTTTAATAATTAGTGGATTAAACAAAGTTATTTTAAATTTCCTAAGTATAATAATTTTTATGTATGTGCTTTTAATATGTGTGTGGTATATTATATCCGCACTTGTTTTTATGATTTCGGCCAATTGAATCATTTTCATTGTGGGTAAAATAAAATTCCACACATATTGTTTAATAGTTATATAACGTTATGCATATATGACAATGGAAAAATATTATAATAGTTAAAACATAGATTGATGTCCAATTTTCAATATTTAATGAGAAAACTCATTATATTTTCATCACTATAAATATTTTTGGTAAAATATCTGTTTTCCAAGGTTTTAAACAATGAAAAACCCATGTCAAAATTCATCCCTCAATAATTCAAACTACTTAACGTATAAGACTGAAGTAAGGTATTATAATTGATAGCAGTATATTTTAAAATCAATACGTTTTTAGCAGGTCACTGTAATTAACCTAGATCATGCAGCTTATATGTTCTAGAGAAAATATATGAGTTTAAGTACGTAAGCCAATATCAGTGGCAGCAAATGAATTTTTTTGACATCTGACATGAGCTTCTTTGAAATAGCTTAAGTTCTGACGTGTTTTGAAGTGTCACGAATAATGTCAGAGCGGAGTGTAGAATTAAACTTAATTATTCGGTTCAAGGACTTGCTTTGTGGTTCAGTATTTTTCATTCTTTGTGTTTTTTTTTGTAATCTCATGTTGAAATTGACAAATCTAGCTTTAAAAAAAAATAAGGTCACCATAATTTTATTTTGAATTTTTCGATCGCTTTTAATAAATTCGTTTGAAGAAATTGACAAATTGCACTTCTATAGTTCATTTTCACGAATATTTTCGGAACTCGGTAAAGAAATCTCTCACCCTGCTTAAAAAAAACACCCATAAATAATAATAATTTGGTGTGAATTTTTATTATTGTATATAACATGTTTAATAGCGTGGTGGTAATAACAGGCCTATAAGAACTCAACTCTTGCTGAAATACCTGAATTTAAAAATAATAAAAAAACTTTTAAGTGAAAACGTACATAAAATTTTACAACAATTTAATCAATCTTTTAAACTTTGGATTTACTGGTTTTACTCCCAGAGCGACGTTCTTGTAACAAAACTAACTTTTAAATCCCCGACAAAGCTCTAGTGGAAATAAAAGCAGTTAGTAGTAAAATAGTGTAAAACAAATATATTCTTATTTTCATTTAAAATAAATATTTGAAAAAATAAAGGATCTATTTCTGTTTGAAATTATATGTATAATAACATAACATTTAATTTTAAAATTATCACGAATTGCCACTGTATTAGACGTATTTTAAAATTAACAACATGCTAGTTTTAAGTAAGTCGATGAAAGGGTTATTGCATTTACGAACAAGTACTTATGAAAGCAATAAAAAATAATGGCTGAGACGACCTTCGATTCATTTATCTACAACCCTTGCTACAATTGATTACCCAACATAGGGCCATGATCAAAAAATAATAATACTAATGGCACAATTTATTACATGATGTTATATGCTGACCTTGCAAGAATATTCTATAATGATAAGTGAACTTTTCCTTCATGAAAACTATATAAAATAATAAAAAGCCAAAATATCAGAAAGAAGACAAGAGTCACTTATACCAACCATTATACTCGTATATGTAAGTAAACCATGGAGCTGACAAAGGAATGATGAAAGTAAAATATATTCTGTTAAAAAAATATAATAAAAATAATAAAATAAAAAGAAAAATATTATAATAAAATGAGACCTCATGTACATCTTAATTTTGTTGCATTATATATAAGAGCTAATATAATTCTTGGCTCCTGGTTTGGAGCTTTTGGTTATTATTCTATATTCGCCATCACTCTGTGTTGTGGATTCACATTTGAATTACTTTTTGAAAACGTGATATTTTCACAAAACATTTTTTTTTGAAAAATAAATTGTTGTGAAAATACAATGTTATCAAAAAGTTATTCAAATATTGATAATGTTCGAAATATGAAATTAAAGAGATAGCAAGTTATTAAGTGTTACCAATGTAGTGAAAGTTATCAATATTTTATTTGTTTGATCGTGGCACGTTTTCCTCGATCGTCCTCTATTTCTAGTTCCCTGAATATGGTTAACACTAACTTTTTAAGCATTCTTTCAATTCGTCCAAACTATCGTAATGATCCTTTTAATATTTTGTTCATAACATTTATTCGCACTGCATTCACTTATTATATTTTCCATCGAGGTTTTTCACAAATTCGTCTAAAATATTTAATTTCTACTGCATTTATTGTACTTTTGCCAGTGACATGCTTCACTTGCATACATTAGGGTGGTTATAAGAACACCACTGTGCTATTTCACATTTTTTTTTGGATAGGCTATTGTTTGTGATGACAATTCAGGGAAATAATATCTATCAGCATACTGTCCAATAGTAAAAGTATAAAACTAGAGAGCATACGAGTACATTGATATGAAAACTCCTGGGAACAAAATAATTTTATTATTCGAACCAATTTGGTGTAGTTAGAATCTTTCCTATTCTGAATAAAGAAACGCCCCGAAAACCATACAAAAATTGAATTTACATTTAAATTGTTCCGACTTAACTTCAACTAGTTCGAATAACCAATCCAATTCAAATTCTGCCTCTGGTCCGATATTAAATTAGATTTAGTTGGTATATTGAAGAAAATTGAAAACAAAAACATATTTAACAATTTTTTAGAATTGATTTGTTTTCGTATTTAAGCAATATAATATTTTTTAAAAATGCTTAGAAGCAATAGAATCTTTATTAAAAAGGTAAAGACTGATTTCAAATCTCAATTTCACATTATAATATCATGTTATAATCAATAAGCATTTCGGTATTTGATGCTAGAACAATAAAGTCCATTAGCAAATATGAAAGCTCACATATAATTGAAAGCATGTTATTACAAAGGTGCAATGTAGTTTAATAAAGCAAAGAAAAAAAATTACTTGACAAATTTATTGTTTCTTGAACAATGATGTAAAACTCTATATTTAATCATTAACACGAATGAAAACGTCTGATTTTTTCAAGTTTTATTATATTTTATGCGAATGACATGTTTTGCCTCTCTACAGCATTATTAATTTGTTTTGTTAATATTGATAATGCAATAAACAGGCGAAACATGTCATTAATATAAAATATAATAAAACTTAGAAGTAGATACACAGACTTTTTCATTAATATTTATTACTACTTTACACCTTTGTAATGAATAGCCCTCAATTGGAGGCTTTAATAAAAAAAATAGCATTATATCTCCACTCCAAAATATAGAACCACGACTTATTGTTGGTAATATCAGATATCATTTATCATTATTTTTTACCTCCTAATTAAATAAATATTATTTTAATATACACATCTCGTTTCCTGTGGTCTACATTATTATTTCTGAAGGGTGGTTTTAACCCCTATAATACGGGTGGCTATATTTGCAGTCCAAAATTGTTTTCAAACCACGGCAGACTACATTGGTAATTGGTATTTGAATGTATCTTATAAACATATTTTAATTGAGTTCCTTGATACTCACTAAATTGTATGTAATATTATGATGAATTAGGACTTTGTCAATCTGGGAATCTGTTTGATCTGTAAATGAAAGTTCGAAACCAATTTTTAAAATAAAGATAAAAATCTTTGTGAAAAAAAAAGGATTTCGGCAAAGATATAATATAAAAGTCCAGAAAGAATTCAATTTAATCTATGTTGGACAGTCTTAAAAGTGCTATATGGAATTGCACCAAGTTATATATCCGAATTTTGTATAACGGGCAGCCTAAATCTAAGGAAATCCACACTTCGGTCGGCAAACTCCTCTGTAATAGGAAGATTAGTTGAGCCGAAGCGTTCCCCCAGTACAATATCGGGGATCGAGCCTTTGGAGTAAACAGTTCATCAGCTTGGAAAAATCTCCCTTCATACCTTGGATGTATAAATGATCTGTCAGATTTCAGATATAAGCTGAAAACCCATCTTTTTCATATTTCATACCAAATTTAAAACTTGTATATTTTGTTCTATTGTACTTTCTAACCAATCGCAAATGTCAGATGCAGCGTTCATATTTAGAATTTTTGGATTTAAAACGTCTTTATGCGCCCTTGAGGTATAACATCACAAAAACAGCGCTTTAAAAGTTCATCATTTTCATCATCAGCCGTCTGTTATCCACTGCTGAATGTAGGCCTCTCCCAAAGCACGCCACCATCATCTATCCATTGCCACTTTCATCCATCCATGTCCAGCAATCATCTTCAGATCGTCGGTCGTTTGCAGACGTCCAAATCTGCGGAATCCTGTACGCGGTCTCCAGTCCAGAACTCGTCTCCCACATCGGCCGTCGGTTCTCCGAGAGACATAGCCAGCCCATCGCCACTTCAGCCCGCTCACCTCAGTCACCTTGGTTTGTTGTCGAATAAATTCATTTCTAAATCCGTCCCTCAAAGTTATTCCAAGCATGGCTCTTTCCATGGCGCGTTGGGCGACCTTGAATCTGTAGACTAGACCTTTTGTCAGTGTCCACGGCTCGGCTCTGTACGTCATCTCTGGCAAGACGCACTGGTTGAAGACTTTAGTCTTGAGGCATTATGGTATTTTAGAGGTGAGAACATGACGTAATTTTCCAAAGACTGCCAATTTTTTTAAAGTAAGCATATTATTATTATTATTATTATCCATATCGGGTTAAAGTGCATTAGGTGATTTCATTAAAAGATGGTAGAGATTGTCATCACTAAAATTTTAATTTAAATAGATATTAGATATAGATATTAGATAATAGATAATAGATATTACATATATCGCACGTTGAAAACAAAAGTGACACTATACAAAAATCTCAATTTTTCAGTACGGTCATTTAAAGTTTTGCCTGCTTATTAACCTAATTAAAATCAACTAGATTCTGATGGAATAATATCTAAACTAATATATAAAACAACAAAATTAGATATATTTCTACTCACAGTCAAGTTATTGACCTCACGAAAATTTTAATGACCGTACTGAAAAATTGAGATTTTTGTATAGTGTCACTTTTGTTTTCAACGTGCGATATTACATATTTGAATTTGCAGTAATCAGAAGACAAAACAGAATGTTTTTTTGCCACACCGCAGAACCAATCTGCCAATGGTTATGCCTGTAATTTTGCTTAATCGGATCGCCTCGGAGTTCGAAATATTTCGTGATAGTGATTTCCTCAGGGATGCAACTCATTATCAATGTTATGATTATTTCTATTTCTTACTCTATACGTCTCTCTTTATGTTACTAACTAACTAACTAACTAACAATCACGCCATCTCCCCGAAGGGGTAGGTAGAAATAATGGACTTCAACACTTTAACCGATGTGGCACTCCATCCTTCTCTTTTCGCCCCCGCGGGAGACGCGGCGTGATTTGTGTATTTTTTTTTAATGTTCCTCTAATAAATTCATATTACAATACATAATTGAGGGTATTAGTTGCAAACTTGGCAAACTCCATCATCAGATGTTTAGAGTAAATCGCAAAAAACTGATACGCTAATAAAATGCGCTTTTTTACGATATTTATTTTTTTCATCTCAACCAGTTAGTATTTTAAAAGTAATCAGTCATGAAATAATCATCATTATGTTGATAATTAAAGTAAAATAATGAATTTCATTTTGGAATTTGCCAGCTTTGCAACACTCAAGTGGGGGTTGCCATGCTTGCAACAAACCCTATATTTTAATAGCAAACTTCTTCAGAATGAAGTCGAATTTAAAACTGAAAATCAATAAAAATTGTGTGCAAATGTATTATGAATACGACCTAATTCATATCTCACTTTTGATTGTTGGTGGAGTTTGCCGGGTTTGCAAATAATACCCTCAATTGCAAAAGATCTGGAATATCTGTAATGTTTGTGATTTTTATATATCATAAATAAATGAAAATAAAAATCAATGAAATAACCAGTTAAGCATAAGATTGAATCGCTATAGTAACTCGAAGCATTGATCCATGCAATTTTGATTGGTAATTGCAAAATAATCTATGGGCTAGCTCGCAGATTGGTAGCCAGATTTGTAAGTACGAGTATATTTATCCACCAGTGAATTAACAAGAGCTTGCAACTGTAAACAATAGGATACGAGGTGCCCTATAACAATGACAGAGAATCGCTATCCCTCCTTCATATAATGCGAAAGCCTCTTTGCAAAGGCACTATGTAGAGAGGAGCAAGATATTATAATAAAGTTTTTATTTTCAGTAACATTTTATTATGAATTAAGCTATCATATTATTTTATTCTACATACGTCTTCACTTTTTGTTGTGGATACACATTTTAATAAATTGAAACGCAAACAAAACAAAACAAACCATCACGCAGTTTTCCCGCAGGGGTAGGCAGAGAGAATGGACCGCCACACTATTCTATCCTGGCATACCTCTCTATCTTCCTCCACATTCATACAGCGAGTCATACAAGCACGTTGATTCTTCCGACTTCTAACATGACCAACCATTAAAATTTGATTAATTTGTTCATGTTATGTTTTCCTAGGTCTGCGTCGACTCCGTACTCCATTAACATTAATAACGTATACTCGCTTAACCATTGTTTCTTCATCCATGCGTTCATATATGTCCGAGCATTCGCAGCGATCCTTTCATAATTTTGTTCATAATACCTTCATCCGCTCTCCATTCCTTTCTTATATCAGCATTTAAGATTCTGTCGTATATCGTTCTACCACACACGCGTCTTAGAGACTTCATCTCTACTGCATTTATTCTGCTCTCATCCTTCTTCTGTCAGTTGAAACGCAATTTGAATTATGTGTTAAAATTTGTGCACAGAAGTAGAACCGAGTTAGGACCGAAACTTGTCTGTAAGTAATAAAATAAAGTATTGTGATGATACACAGTGCTTTTCAATTTATTCAAATGTTTCATTTTTCTTCAGCCTATTCACGTCCACTTCTGGACAAAGGCTACCTCTATTCACTTCCATGCCACTCTTCGTCTCTTGCAGACTGCATCCATATTATGCCGATACGTCGATTCAGGTCCTTTCACCATATTTGGGGCCGCCTTACACTTCTATTAGCGGTCCATGGTCTCCAAGTCAGCAATCTTTATGTCAATTTTTCGTCCCAACTTCTGGCTGCGTAACCAGCCCATTGCCATTTTAGGGTCGCTACGCGTTGGATGATGTCAATGACCTTTGATGTAAGAGGAAAATATTATTAAATACGCTTCAATTCGTATAATGCATTATGAATTTAACACACAGTTAGTTACAAAGTGCTCATATATGTGTGTTTGCCTATTTGCTGAGGTTTACCATATTAGGCTGATAGATATCTCTGACAGTGATAGCGCAGATATTGTTTTACCTACCGGCTGCCAAAACCAATCTGCCTCTGGTGACACCGGTGGGAAGAGCAATTAGTCTGCTGAACGCGGTCTCCTCGGAGATCGACGACGTCTTTCATATTAGTGTCGTTCAGGGGACAAATACTCTCGACTTTAGAAAGTTTCTTGTCTTCCTAATGTCGAACCATATTGAATGCGTTCCTGGTATTATGTTGTCTGTGTATATTTTATTTGTACTCAATAGATGCCTTAAACATTTATGATGTTTGTAATGTCTTTAGAGTTAATAAACTGATTTGATTTGATTTGATTAAATAAAGCTGGAATAGTTACTTGCATATGCAGTTAGATGGTTAAGTAATATGCCTAATGGATCCTATTTAATCTTTTTAAACTGTTATATATAATCGGAGTATATTTTATCACAGAATCCCTAACACAAGTCAGTTAACGTATTCCATGCCTATTCTGCGAAGTAAATGCAAGTCGAGGGCGAATGCATCTCTCGGAAAAGATTGCATTGAACGGACTTACTTTAAATCTAACTATGCAAATGCGTATACAATAAAACCGAGCAAAATTCTTAGAGAATCCTTTAAGGAAACTATTTATCAGATACGTTGAAACTTTTGATGTGAAGATCCTTTGAATATGTAGCATCTAATTTATTTGTCTTCTTCATTCTTTCATTGTTTCCTCATAACTGAGGGTCGTGAAAACAAAACGCCTCCAATATAAAGTTTCCCCCAGCCATTTCCTTAATCTGGTCACACGACCGCGCTGGAGATCTGCCTCTGCCTCTTTTGCCTGGAACACTTCCTGTGACAATACTTTTTTCCAGGTTACTAATTTTTTTCCTGGCAATGTGACAAAAGAAACCTAATACCTGTATACCGCATATTGCAGAAAGTCTTCCTGTTATTTTGAGTTCCTTGAGAACTGAGTCGTTCGTCCTTTTTGCATTCCACTGTATCTTCAGCATGTGACGCCAACACCACATTTCATACGCGTCAATCTTGGCGCGGTCACGGAATTTTACTGTCCAAGTTTCAGCAGCATATAGGAATATTGGGAATACAAAGGTGCGCATAATTTTAATTCTGGTGGAATTGGAAAAACCTCAATATTTCATGACTTTGTTTAATCGAGTTAGAGCATTTTAGCCATAATTCGTTTCGTCTTTTTATTTCCTTCTCACACCCACCCTCGGCAATGATTTGAGAACCCAGGTATATAAAGTCTTTTACGATATTCAAACCTTGCAGTCCTCCTGACATCTGTAGGAGATTTACCCTGTCAATAAGTTTGGTTTTGTTTCTATTGATCTCTAACCCATAATATTGCCTCTCTCTCCACCCGTTCGATCGGCTGTGCCATGTCAGACTCGTTTTCTGTTAATAATGTGGATATTAATAAACCGAAGATTGCTTGTTATTTGACCACCAACTTTAATGCCTTTCTCCTAGTTTTCGAGTACCCGTCTCATGATTTGCTCGCCACACAGGTTGAATAGGATGGGGGAGAAACACATCCCTGACGGACTGCTCTTTGGGTGGTAAAAGTACTAGACAATATGTTATCTACTCTGTCTCTAACTGCAACATACTCATGTTTTTTTTTGTCTATTCACCACGAAAAGAGTTAATATAATTGTGGCAACGCTTTAAAGTTCTTGAATATATTTTTTTATGTCCATGTAAAGTAATAATGAGAACGTGAGTAAAAATGAGTATGTATTCATAGATTGAAAGCGATATTTAATTTAATAATTCAAGAAACTAACTAACTAACTAACCATCACACCTTTTTCCCGGAGAAGTAAGGAGAAATAATGGACCGTCACATTGTTCTGTCCTGACGTACTTCTCTGGCTTCGTCTACATTCAGTCGTTTTCCTCGGCTTTCCCTCTATTTATTTACATCGTTAAAATATAATATCTTTGTCATTTCTTTAAAAATAAAAACTAATTACTTTTCACTTAGTATAAACCACTTTATTGAGTAAATTGCGCCAACCGGTTTCACTCTTTATCGAGCTTACTCAGGGCTGTACACAAACTAAACTTGAATTTTATTATTACTGATAAAATTGAAAACACTGTTTAATATCACAATTTTTTTTTATTGTGTGTATATTAGTGTCGCGACAGCTGTTTTGCCAAATGATGTTGGCCTCATCGGGTGTTTGTAAAAGTGAATAAAAAGTGCTTTCAATTTTAACAGTGTTGAAGTATCATAGTATTTCGGCCAAAACAATGGACTTAAACTAACTAACCAACTAACCATCACGCCATCTCCCGAAGGGGTAGGCAGAAAGAATGGACTACCACACTTTTCTTTTCATGGATTATTTAAACTTTATTAACTGTTTAAAAAAAACTGTTATAAAATATCACAATTGATTATATTTGTATCGAACTTGTCATGACAGCTGTTTCGCAAACCGATGCTAGTATAGTCAGATGTTACAACTATGTTGATTGTTGTACCTGCTATGCCACTAACCAAGCTAACATCGATTAGTGAAACAGCTGTCACGACGATTTCTAAAGAAATATAATCAATTGTGTTATTTTTAACAGTATTTTTATTTCAACTATTAATTAAGTTTAAGATTAATTTGTGTATAGCCCTGAGAAAGCTCGATACAGAGTGAAACCGGTTGGCGCTAATAATTCAATAAAGTGATTAAAACTAACTACTATCACGCCGTCTCCCCGGCATACGGGGTACGCAGAAGGAATGGACTGCCACACAGTTCTTTCTGACATTTTTTTAAGTTTTCAATTTTATTTCTTTTATATTCGCCTTCACTTTGTGTTGTGGATTCATATTTGAATAAATACACTTAGTATTGTATTTTTCTATTTCACTTAACACAGACATGTTTCGGTTATAACATAAACTTTATCAATAAAAATACTTGAACTAAAATTGGGTACATTGATTCAGGCTATGTTATAACCGAAACATGTCTAAAAAAACTAACTAACCATCACACCGTCTCCCCGAAAGGGGAAGGTTCATTAATTTTTTCCATATGTCCAAACCATCTTAATAATCCTTTCATTATTTTGTACATAACACCATCATTCGCATCGCATTCACTTTTTATATTTTCATTCGACACTCTATCATACACGGAGTATCCACACATTCGTCTAAGAGATCTCATTTCTACTGCATTTATTCTACTTTCATCCTTCTTTTGCCAGTTCCATGCTTCGCTTCCATACATTAGGATCGGTATAAATACACCATTGTGCACTGCCATTCTAGCTTTTTTGGATAGGTTTTTGTCTGCGATGACAACTTTAAGTGCACCATTCACTTTGTAACTCTTCTTTCAATATCCCTCTCTACTCGCACATATTTTGT
The DNA here is from genome assembly GCA_022606425.2 of Lepidostoma basale. Lineage (NCBI taxonomy): Eukaryota > Metazoa > Arthropoda > Insecta > Trichoptera > Lepidostomatidae > Lepidostoma > Lepidostoma basale. The sequence continues at coordinate 361,507 of JAHDVF020000207.1, forward strand.
AAACATACTACACAAATACACGAACTCATCTTCTTACTCCAAATTTTCACTTACCACGCTAATGTTGTAGACTGTTATGATATCTTCTTTTTCAAAAATCATTACCATGGACTTATAAACATTCATCATCAGATCATTTCGCATGCATACCTACCTCATACATACTATTCACCAGGACTTGTAGTTCATGCTCGTTGTCTGCAAGTAGGACAGCGTCATCCGCATACAAGATACAGCTTACTGACACTTCGCTCATTTTGGCATCTACATCCAATTCTTTCAGCTCTTTCATGTCTATGTTAAGTGAAATTAAGTGTTGTTATACTAAGTGTAATTATATTTATTAAGATTTTTATTTTATTTTTTAAATATGTCAAACTACCAAGTAATGGCTTGTATCAAAATTCATTATTACTTCATTAGAATATGTATACGATATTGAGATGTGCCAGTATGAGCAGTTTTTAAATCTCAGTACAGATTTCGTGAACAAACTCTTCAGAAGATGGCGGCATAGGAAAGTTAGTCATTACTCAAACGAACTTAAATGTATCTGGTTCGTATTTACACGGTTGTCGAATGCATTCCGGAGAGTAAACATCAAGTCTTTAGCGCTGAATGAATATTGCAGTCGCTTAGCGTGCCATTCAAACTAACAAGCACGAGTCATATTCTTGAAAATTTAATAGAATTATCTATGCGCTTAGTTCCTAAAATCCCCATAGGAAAACGAAACGGGTGTTGGGCTGGGATAATAATTACATTAGTCGCATAGTCGTTCTTATCTTACAGAGTTGTTTGCAATGTGGTAGCTCTCTATCGCATTACGAACCCTTCGTTTAATTTAATACAAATTGCTTTACTCAAGAATAACACAAGTGAATATGATCCAATCAAAACGTACATATTTTTTGAATTATTCGTATCGGATATATATGGTAAAATACTTCATCATTCGTCATTTCAATCACCGAGTGTACCTTTATTCAGAAGTTGTTTTCAGTTTCAATTCTACTAACTAACTAACTAACTAACCATCACGCCGTCTCCCCGAAGGGGTAGGCAGAAAAAATGGACAGCCACACTTTTCTTTCCTGACATATTTCGAACTATACAAAATAATGCGCATTTGGACATATTGACAGCATTACTGATTATCCAAAAAAGCTAGAATGGCAGTGCACAATGGTGTTCTTCTACCGACCCTTATGTATGGAAGCGAAGCATGGAACTGGCAAAGGAAGGATGAAAGTGGAATAAATGCAGTTGAAATGAGATCTCTTAGACGAATGTGTGGATATTCTGTGTATGATAGAGTGTCGAATGAAAATATAAGAAGTGAATGCGGTGCGAATGATGGTGTCATGAACAAAATAATGAAAGGATCATTAAGATGGTTTGGACATATGGAAAGAATGAATGAAGAAAGAATGGTAAAAAAATTATGTTAATGATGTAAATGGAACCAGAAATAGAGGAAGACCGAGGAAAACGTGGCACGATCAAATAAATCAAATATTGAATGTCGGCCATGTGAGGAGTCAGAGAAATCGACGCGCGTGCACGACACGATGTATGAATGTTGAGGAAGCGAGAGAAATATGTCAGGAAAGAAAGGTGTGGCAGTCCATTCTTTCTGCCTACCCCTTCGGGGAGACGGCGTGATGGTTAGTTAGTTAGTTAGACAGCATTACTTATTGATAATAAAAAAATAAGTAAATACTTCATTCATACGCGTGCATGACACGATGTATGAATGTTGAGGAAGCGAGAGAAATATGTCAGGAAAGAAAAGTGTGGCAGTACATTATTTCTACCAACCCCTTCGGAGAGACGGCGTGATAGTTAGTTAGTTAGTTAGTTTACTTATTGATAATTTAAGAAACATTTTATTACTTAGTTCAATGTTTTGATGATTTATGTAATGAGAAAATTTTTGTAATGTCGATATTTCTGTAATCTTGTAACCGATGTTCGGTTCACATACTTTGCTTGAAAGCTAAGAATTCGCAAATGTTTTTAATATAATCGGTACAGAAAATTCATTAGTGATATTTTTTTTTTGCAAATCGTCCTTCTTTTGGAATTTGTTAATTAATTTTTTTTAAATGTTAGATATTTCCGTCTGGAATTTACTAATATGGACAGACAGTTCTAGGTTTTGTATTGATAATGAATGCCTGTTATGTTAACTAATTAAGAAAAAAATTAAATCTTTATTACGACCAAAAAATTTTTCATTAATTTTTAAAACTAAAAGTTAATTCATTTTATTGTAAAACTGGTTCAGTTTTGCATAGTAACTTACGTGACAATATATAGGAAATAACTTCACCTACAACCTTCTTGAATGAATAGGTTCAATAACCAATAACCGTGTATATTTAGTTTAATGCTCTCTATAATAATTTAATTATCTAATATTTACTTTCTCTAAACCACACATTGTGTTTCCTATCTAGCAGACCATGTTTAATATCATCATTTCCTATGCCCGCTATGTAACTTCGAGTTTGTGTATCGTTAGTTTGCATTAATCGTATTTATTAAATAATAATTATAATTTTGAAATAGAGAAATCGTAGTGTGTTTTTTTTACTATTGTTTTTCTATATTGCTATTATTACTATATCTTACTCCTCCCAAGAATTCTTAAGGTAGATCAAACCTGCATAGTTAGACATGAAAAAAAAATAAACTGAGGCTACCATTCATACAAATAAAAAAAAACTTATATATAAAGTAATGAAGATCACACCGCGTCTCCCGCGGGGCGAAAAGAGAAGGATGGAGTGCCGCATCGGTTAAAGTGTGACAGTCCATTCTTTCTGCCTACCCTTTCGGGGAGACGGCGTGATGGTTAGTTAGTTAGTTAGTTATGAAGATTTATGGAGATGCTCCGGAGGAGGTCAGAAGTGAGAAGTATATGAGTAGATTTGAATTAATATATAACCAAATTGTAACCTTTTGACATGTTGCACGCACACTGGCTTAACTAAAAAAATCAAGTTTTGCTCAATCTGACATGAGTCGGTGTTTTAACAAAAACAATCGAAAAACACGCACGAATGGATAGCGTTAACATTGTGAAAAATAGATGGAGAGCGTTAACACAAGCGTCCGTCTAATGTTAACTCAATTATGTCCTAAACCATAATCGGTCAGTTTACTATTAAGCGTGCGATGTATATATATTATTATTTTAAATCCAGTTTGTTTTAATTAGAACATGAGTACTTATTGGAGCTAATAAATAAATAAATAAAGTAGGTGATTATAAATTGTATTACAATGACTAATGGTGATTGTTAATTTTTTCTTGAGATAATAACCATAATTCTCATTTATACAGTAGTTTAACGCTGTGAAGTGACGTACATTGTTTTAGATTTAAGATTCAGTAAAACGTTTTATGAATATAATAGAGATGGGAAAATGGCGTTTAAATACTGTCTTAACTGTCAAAGCGAGGATGCATTCATTAATTACTTAACATTTCATAAATATGATGTTTAAACTCAAGAAGCTAGAAATCTTATTTAAAATGTCAGATATAAAACTCAGACTCAGATTCAATAACACTTTCAGATACGATGAAAAATGTAAAATAATCATCCAATTTTACCTCTGATAATCAGTTGCGTATTTATATCTATTGTTGCTTATAATATGCCAAAATATAAGAGTTTCTTGCGCTTTGTGGTTTTGACAATTTCATTTTCTTTCAATAGATATTTGGCAGTTAACGAAAAACTTCAAAAATGTCGGGAGAAGAAGACAATCCTAGCTAAAAAAAACTTCAATAATGGTTCAGTTGCATCACAATATCCCTGTTTAGAGCTGCTGTATCAAGAGTAGAAATAGCCGTGATTTTTTCTGATTTCCGATTAGAGAGGAACAATAAGATGAAGAAAAATCACCAATTTGAATAGATTCGGATTGAACATGAAAATAGTTAAATGAGAGTAATGGAAAGTTTAGATTTTTAAAAACAATTAAAGCCTTTTAAATTTAATAATAAAAAAATAAAAACTTATCAAGCCAGGTAAAAAATGTCAAATTGGTGAAACCGTTCCATTTTTAGATGTTTTATTAATTTTATTAGAGTGACATGTTTCGTCTTGCTGAGATTACTAAAACATTGGAAAATCTCTTAGTTAGCCAAGTACATAATTAAACTTCTAGAAATCGAATATGAAGTTTGGCGTCATGTTTAAAAATACAATACATAATAGATTTAAATTATTGCGTAAATGACCTGCCCTCATTAAATTCTCTATTTGAATAAATAATACGTTGAAATCAAATGTATTGGTTTAATATGAAAATAGGTCAGTTATATTCTATATTAGGATCGAACTACTAGAATAAGTTACTTTCTTGGAAATTGGCTGTTATTGCGGAAATAGTGTATAATTTAGCTGGTTATATTATAACACAAACTAGTTGCAACAAATAAAATACTGATCACTTCAAAGGCAAATCGAAAGCTGCTTATTGCAAAGGTTTGGTAGGTAGCTAACATAAAACAAGAAAAATCGATAAAAACTGTTGATATAAAACTGTACTTACTATATAACACAGGTGACGCCTTTAGAGTGAAGTTTTAACTACACTATATTAATCAATTACTTTGCCTCAGATATTACGGTTATCACCCTTTATGTTTCACACCAATTGGGATCAAAAAATCATTTGTATTTCAATTGTATGAAAGAGCTGAAAGGGTTGGATGTAGGTGCCAAAATGAGCGGAGTGTCAGTAAGCTGTCTCTTGTATGCGGATGACGCTGTCCTACTTGCTGACAACGAGCATGAACTACAAGTCCTGGTGAATTGTATGTATGAGGTATGCATGCGAAATGATCTGATGAATGTTAATAAGTCCAAGGTAATGATTTTTGAAAAGGAAGAAACCACGACAGTCTGCAACATTAGTGTGAATGGTGAAAACTTGGAGCAAGTAGTTGAGTTTGTGTATTTAGGTAGTATGTTTACAAGAGATGGGAGAGTGGAGAGGGATATTGAAAGAAGGGTTGGGGCAGGCAACAAAGTGAATGGTGCACTTAAAGTTGTCATCGCAAACAAAAACCTATCAAAAAAAGCTAGAATGGCAATGCACAATGGTGTTCTTCTACCGACCCTTATGTATGGAAGCGAAGCATGGAACTGGCAAAAGAAGGATGAAAGTAGAATAAATGCAGCAGAAATGAGATCTCTTAGACGAATGTGTGGATACTCTGTGTATGATAGAGTGTCGAATGAAAATATAAGAAGTGAATGCGGTGCGAATGATGGTGTCATGAACAAAACAATGAAAGGATCATTAAGATGGTTTGGACATATGGAAAGAATGAATGAAGAAAGAATGGTAAAAAAATTATATGTTAATGATGTAAATGGAACCAGAAATAGAGGAAGACCGAGGAAAACGTGGCACGATCAAATAAATCAAATATTGAATGTCGGCCATGTGAGGAGTCAGAGAAATCGACGCGTGCATGACACGATGTATGAATGTTGAGGAAGCGAGAGAAATATGTCAGGAAAGAAAGGTGTGGCAGTCCATTCTTTCTGCCTACCCCTTCGGGGAAACGGCGTGATGGTTAGTTAGTTAGTTAGTTAGCGTCTTTGATATGGTCCAGCACTCAATTCTCTTTTAAGAAGCAAAATCATTGCAGCAAATTCATATAAGAACGATTAATGTTAACGAAATAAAACTCTTAATTTTAAGAGATATATACCATAGTAAAATACTTAATAAAGTAGTTAATGCAATAAATGTAGAATTCGATGTCCTCAACCTTACACATATATGTAAATCCTGATGGGAATTTTTATTAATACATTTTGAATGCTTTACTATAAGGGTATTTATTCCTGAAATATTATGCTTTTTATTGCATTAAAGTTACAGAATATAAGCTATTAATTTAATTGATTTACCACTTATAAATCTTTTTCTTCGTATCAATAGCAAGCTTCGTAATTGGGCTTCAGGTCTACTTTTTCCCTTGCCACTGTGCTGGAAGGTTTAGCCGACTTAGTGTCGTTTCCAGTAATTTAAAAGAACAGAAAAATCCCTTTTTTATTATTTCTTGAGCAATATATATATTTAGTGCATTTATTATATTGGAACATAAACAAGGCATTATTTAAAAAAAATATATTGACCATTAAAGTGCATGGTTTTCTTCATCTTCATCAGTTTGTCTCCTTCCACAGTTGGATGTTGGATTCTCCACCGTACGCTATCCCTTTTGGTCTCTCGCCAGTATTCTCCAGGCCCTTCCCGCTGTCCGCATAATATTTTCGCTCCACCTAGTAGGCTGTCTCTCGACACTTCTTCGGCCCAACTATGGTCTCCATTCAGTAACTCTCTGGCTCCATCTTCCACTTCATCCTTGCAATGCGTATCCCTATGTCGGTCACCCTGGTGCGTCTTCTAATCTCCACGTTGGGTGTATGGTCTCTGAACGAGATACCCAACACGGATCTTTCCATGGCCCGTTGTGCAACTTTAATTTTGTGCATTGCTTCTTTATTTAATGTCCATGTCTCGCATCCATAGGTCACCGCAGGTAACACACACTACTTCAGCACTTTTTTTTTAATTCTGTGGCATTTCCGAATATGGCATTTCAAGATGTTGCCCAGCTTTCCGAATGCAGACCAACCGAGCTGTATTTTTCTATCAGTCTCCCTGACTTGACCCCCTCTTCCAAAAGTGAACATATGACATGGTCTGTTGGCATGGTTTTAATACTTCCTAGTCGAGGTCACCTGTACTTGGGATATATTAACAATATTTTAAAACTAATAACTTATTTTTAAAACGTATACTATTTTCAAGCCGGCCTTTTTTTAACGTCTCTGAAGTAATATGTTTTTATTTTTATTGGTGTATCGTTATTTTTTGTGAGTCGTTAAGAGTTTTGTTAATTATACCGTTTAATTTCGGCTCGGTCCAAGATATGAGTAATGTCTTTGTTTTTGTATAAGAATAATAAGTAAATCAAAACTAACTAACTAACCATCACGCCGTCTCCCTGAAAGGGTAGGCAGAAAGAATGGACTGTCACACTTTAACCGATGCGGCACTCCATCCTTCTCTTTTCGCCCCGCGGGAGACGCGGTGTGATGGGTTGCGAACCTCATCGCCACCAATAGGCATCTCCCGCGCACACTTCGATCGTCCAACACCCACAAAATAAATCTAAAATAAATAATATAAAATACAATGATATAAAATAAAATAACAAAATAAAAATAATTTAATACAAAATGTTATTTTTAGATGGTGCACATTTGTCTATTTTATTTATGTTCCACGAATCCACCGTTTTTTAAATTTAGCACATAATGTTTTCCGATGTTGTACATGTTGACATGGACGATCCGGACTTTTGTGTTTATTTAATTTAGGTTACACGTATCCACCGTTTTTAAAATTAGCTGTTATATGATTTAATTAATGTTCCACGTATCCACTTTTTTTATTTGGCAGTAATTAGGCACTTAAAACTAACCAACACCAGCAAGAAATTTAAAAGAATATTGAAGAAATTATTCAAATTGTCATTGGAACAAATGAAAAATTTATTTTTACTCCTGTCAAAATTCTTTATATAAACGAAAAAACTTGTATAATTTTGACATCAAAACAGTACAAACGTATTACGTCTCACAATTAACTATTATAAAGTGCGGTAACAATCAAATTGACCAAAACAATTCACTTATACGCGTAATTTCTCCAAATTCACGGGAGCACCACATGAACGAAACCAAATTTTCAAAATCCAAACACTGTTAATAAGTAAATCATAATAGTAAAAAAAAAAACTTTCAATTGGTTAAGTACACCAAGTTGATATTATTGGCAGTTAAAGCGTTACCCATCATCAGTGTTTTTACAGTATTTAAAATAATAAAAAGTTAAATACAAAACTATTTTGAAAATATAGGCCAAAGCAGGGAACTGTTACGTCGAAGGATCCTTTTAGCTCCTTTCAAATTCTTGCAACGTGCCGTGCTACGCTCTACAACTTCTAAGGACCTCCCTCGATTATATTATCCATTCACCGTGCTCACCTCCACAAAATTGATTCTAAACTTTTTCGTTGAGACTATCACACTATATGACGCCTTTTTTCAAAATAATTTTTGTGTATGACGACATCTGTTTTGATAATGAAACGAATCGATTAGATATATATTGTAATCAGAATTTATAATTTCTTATGTTTAATTTTAAATAAAGTTTTTACGAGAACTAACTAACTAACTTTCACGCCGTCTCCTAAATGGGGTAGGCAGATATAATGGACGACCACACTTTCCTTTCCTGACATATTTCTCTCGCTTCCTCAACATTCATACATCGTGTCATGCTCGCGCGTCGATTTCTTTGACTCCTCACATGGCCGACATTCAATATTTGATTTATTTGATCGTGTCACGTTTTCCTCGGTCTCCCTCTATTTCTGGTTTCAATTACATAGTTAACATATATTATAATTTTTTTACCATTCATTCTTCATTCATTCTTTTTATATGTCCAAACCATCTGAATGGTCCTTTCATTATTTTGTTCATAACACCATCATTCGCACCGCATTCACTTCTTATATTTTCATTCGACACTCTTATCATACACAGATTATATACACATTCATCTAAGAGATCTCATTTATACTCTATTTATTCTACTTTCATCCTTATTTTGCCAGTTTTCCAGCTTCGCTTCCATACATAAGGGTCGGTAGAAGAACAACATTGTGCACTGCCATTCTACCTTTTTTGGATAGGTTTTTGTTTGCGATGACAACTTTAAGTGCACCATTCACTTTGTTGCCTGCCCCAACCCTGGTGAACAGGCTGTTATTCCTGTTCATTCTTTGATGTTCCACAGCCAGGACAGCTGCCTTCTACCAACTCCCCGACGTCCCTCCACTTTACCCATTAATATTAGTCGAAAGAGGTGGTATTTTTCTCCCCTTAGCATATGACCCAAATATGCGACCTTTCTAACTTTCACACTCGACACCAGCTCTCTATTGGCTCTGGCTCTCTATATCACGTCTCTCTATAGTATCGGTCCACGGTATACTGAGCATTCTGCGGTATATCCACATCTCAAACGCCTCCAATCGGTTCATTACATTCACTTTCAGAGTCCAGGTTTCGCAGCCATGTAGTAGAACAGACCATATATAGTTTACGTAAATTTCATTAAAATCATTCTTTATTCATCCATGTGTTCCATATGTCCAAACCAACGCAGTGATCCTTTCATAATCTTGTTCACAATATTTTCTTCCACACTATTATCTTTCCAGATATTAGCATATGAAATTCACGTCTGTTTCAAATTTTAACACACAAACGTCTGAGATCTCTGAGTTCGTTTATTATGCTCTCATCCTTTATCTGCCATTTCGATGCTTCGCTTCTTTATATAAGGGAAGGAACAATGATAAACTTTAAAAAAAAGTTGTATATTCATTGATTTCTGTTATTGTCTAACCTTCTGAAATAATATAAATAATAAGTAGTCGGTGGAAATAAGAAAAATAATAATAAATCCATAGCTAATAAAATATGATATTATTTTTTTAAGCTACCGCTACCTGCCTCTGAAACATCACTCGTTTTTGTTTGTATTAAACAAAAACGAGTTGTTACATTGTATTAACTCATTCACTGGAAGATGTATACATTAAAAGAAAAAAAGACACTTAGGGGATAAATCGTACCGAATTACTTATTTTTTCTACCGTCCTGAAAGTAAACTGGCGCCAGACGTCCTCAGTGAAATACAGGGCTTTTATTATTTTTCAATACTAAAGTAAAAATTAATTTTTTTTTTAAGACGTCACACAATCACAGTGGATTAACTTTGATGTCTGTTTTATTAAGATACATAACGCATCGAACGAGATCGATGTAAACGTTACACGATCAAATCAATTAAATATTCAAATGATTTAACTGAAATCACTTGATGGAAGGTCATTTTAAATAATTATTAAATAAAACGATGTTTTTTAACTACTTTCACTTTTGTCTTTATTTAGACAGCGACCGGTTTCGCCAGGCTGATGTCAGCGAACCTGGCGAAACCGGTCAGCGAACCTGGCGAAACCGAAAATTTAAAACAATCATACGATTAGCAATTCATCATCTATCAATTATCAGATAAAATCGGTAAAAATCCCATAAGAAAAACTAGAATCAAGGTAAACAGGATTAAAAGTTCGTTTTTCTCAGATTTTGTCTTTGAAAAAAAAGCGATGTGCTTTGTAAGCTTACATTATCTGGGTTGGACGTAAGCTCATGTTATCCCCTTTGTTGAGTTATCTGCTATCGATGCAGTCAAGAATTTTGCTCGATTTTTAAAACTCTAGTAATGTATATCAGACAAGAAGTTCTGCATTCAGTATGTAAGCGTGACAAGAAATTTAAAGTTTTTAACTTTTTACAATTAATTTATGGTTCATAGAATTTTTTCTGGTATCGTAAAGTAATTATATTTTAAACTGTTAAGTTAAATAACTTTGTTTTTTGTATCACAGTTGTATTTTATTTTACGCGACAGCTGTTTCGTCAACCTATGTTGACATCATCAGGTGTTACAATAATGTAACACCTGATGATGTCAACATAGGTTGATGGAACAGCTGTCGCGTTAAATAAAATACAATTGTGAGTCATAAAATGAAGTTATTTAATTTAACAGTTTTAAATGTTAAGGTATCATGGTGTTTCGGCCAAAACAATGGACTATTTAAGTAATAATACTCTGTATGAATGGATCACCGAGAGTAATATTTTAGAATACACGAGTGTGGCGAACCTACATTCATATCCCATTATGGAAATGATACAATGGATGGTTAGATTTTTTACAGCTTATTAACACCGAGGTTTTTCGAGAAATAGGACCTCAAATGTGTTTCTCAGTAAGCTAACTTTTGAGAGAAAAAAAAGTGTTCTCAACACTAATATTTAAATAAAGAATCTATATTTTTTCTAGTATATTAATTAAATTTATGGAATTGCCGTGTTCTTTATAATAATAAATTTAATTGAAGATTCTCAGAAGCTACGCCAGACGAGAAAATTCATACTCCTTTCTTATTTTTCTTCAGCTTATTCCCATCCACTCCTGGACAAAGGCCTTTTCGATTCGCTTCCATGCCACTCTGTCATGTGCAGACTGCAGATTTTTTACAAAATTGAAATTCAATAAGGACTGATAAGTCGACAGACATGAAATAGGTTGAAAGGGGAGTTCGACTTTGAGATACAATATCCCCATAACTTTTTACATAAGCACTCGAGTATATTTTGTCCGTATAGTCCATTTTGTGTTGTATAGTCCACTTTGATATAAAACTTCAAAGCCATTTATGTTTTGCGATGACATACTTCTTTAAATACATTATTTCAGAAATGCACTGTACGGCCATACTCGTTTAAAAGTTATGATACTAAATATTTAGATATGAGATGTTCTCACAAAAAGCAATACCTTCAAATAGATATGAGAATATTACATATTTCTTCGCTTTTAACCACCCTACGTATTTAAACGTACGTGATACGTTCACTGTGACTGTACCATTCTGCGCTATCCCGTATCACGTACGCGCTTGAGAAAAAGTAATGCACCTAAAATGTACAAACTGTAACTGATACGCGGGTGTGCCAACAACACTCAAGTACAAGTCTTCATAAATATGATAGTTTTACAAGGGGCAGGCGAAGTTTGCGGCCAAATATTTGACGTTTCGTAATTTAAAAAAATAAAATTAATATATAATTAAATTTCATCAATAAAAACCCTTTTTTTTGCAAGTTTCTCTGAAAATAATCCAAAGGTAGGGCGGTTAAAATATTATACGTCATCAAAGTTTGGTTTTAAAATTTGTAATATATTTGATCGATTTATAAAAGGGGTAAAAAAACTGATTACTTATAGTATCACGCGATTTACAAGTTATTCTAGAAGGCTTTTTATATAGATTCACGCCTTTCAACTTATATATTGTATATTCCAAGTGACGCGCTGAAAGTATTATAATATTTATTTTGAAAGGACATCCAACGCAAACAGCCACTTCACTTTAATCTATACGAATAATGTAATAAGGTGATATAATATCATTTAATTCTTGCAGCAGTTTGACTGTTTGAAATTCTTGTTATTTTTGTGGAATATTTTAAGAAACAAAGAAAATTCAAATAGATTCTAAAAAGAAGATTTATTCTTGATTTATATCATGAAAAAAATGTGTTGAAAATAGTTGTTTATTTAATAACAAGCTTAACTTTCTTCTTCTCATTAATAAATGTCGTTACTAGATTATAAAGATACAAATAAGTTTATATATTATAGCTTTACTAATGGTTGTATCATTTTTCATCGACCTATTTATCTATACATCAGATCATATAAATATATAGTTTTGTTTTACATTCTTTGGCTGACTTTTGGATTGAATATTTATATATAGATTTTATAATATTATATGTTTAAGGCGTCAATCAAAATACTGTTTTCTTCCAATTCTGACTGCCCACTCTCATTTTTTCGATTATTAAGACCTATTTATTCAATATTAATAGGTGTTCTTATTGCAATTTTAAATTATAAGACCCATTATCCGCCTGTGGATAAAGGGTCTTATAATTTCATGGCATAGTTAGTAAGTTAGTAAGATATTTGGATATACTCGTACATATTCAAACAGCATGGTTAGTAAGTTAGTAAGATATTTGGATATACATATTCAAACAGCATGGTTAGTAAGTTAGTAAGATATTTGGATATATATAGTATATAGTAAATGGGATACATTCAAGAGTTTTCTTCTCAGAGAAGTGCTTTTGAATTAAAAATAATTATAAATGATCGGAGAGCAAAAAGCTTTTTGGTCGATACATAAGACTACCCATTTATATTGCTAATGTGGGATTCATTTAAAGAGTTGATTAATTTTTCTTTTGTATCTAAAGAGGAATTTCTTGTCTGTGGGGAACTTTTGAATGCCCTTCTCTGTACACAACTTTGTGTTAGCGTAGGAAAAATTAAACCAATCCGCTATGTCTTGTAAAAAGTTTCCCTTAATTTAATTCTCCTACTATTCCTCTTTATCAGTTGATCTTAGATCTATTGGCGGTAAATCAATATATATTGATATACTCTTAAGGTACAAAAACATATAAGACATGTCAAGAGAAGTTACTGTAAAATGAAAGAAAAAACAATTACCTGACTCATTGTATCATAAATTATCCCATAACGTTTAAAAAAACATTGTTCTGGCCGAAACATGTTTTATTAACTAACTACTTCCGCTTATTATTTTTACTTCGACAGCAACCAGTCTTGGTCGAAATAAAGATAATTAATAATTAATTAGTAATTAATAGTTAGACAAAGACACAAAGAATGGTCAGATGCTATGTTTGGTCAGTGCTGTTATACGGGGTGGAGTCATAGACCCTTAAAGTCAATGTTATGAACCAATTGGAGGCCTTTGAGATGTGGATACACCGAAGGATGTTACGCATATCCTGAACTGACATGGTCAGCAACACAAACGTTCTCCATAGAGCCAGAGTTGACAGAGAGTTGCTGAGCAACATCAAAGTCCGTAAGGTGTCCTACTTGGGCCATGTTCCGAGAGGCGAAAAGTACGCACTATTACATCTGATCTTGGAGGGTAAGATTGAGGGTCGACGAGGTGTTGGGAGAAGGCGGGTTTCCTGGCTGAGGAACATCCGAGAGTGGACGGAGCTGAGGACCGTGGGGGAGCTGTTCCGAGCTGCCCAGGACGAGGAGGCCTACTCAAGGGTGATAGTCAACGTTGGGGAGACCTGACAGGACACGGAAAGAAGAAGAATAAGTTAGATAGTTAATTAAAATACATTGTTTCATTTCACTATTATTTAAAATTAACTTCCATTAAGATCTTTCAGTAATTCATAAGATTATCAAAAAAAAAAACAATGTTATAATTCTTAATCATAATTAATGTCATCGTAATGATGTCAAATTATAGTACAAACATTGACGGAACATCGAAGCTTCTGGGATCGGTCACTTTTATTTAAGCTTTGATTATATGAATTTCAGTGATAATTCGGTTAGTTTTTGTTCATTCCAAGGTTATATAGCAATTATTATACAATAAATCTGAGTGAGCGGATATTTAATGCTTGTTATTTTTATTTATTTAAAGATTTTAAAGATCTCCCGAGAGTCAATTACTCTTGATATTGTGCTTTCATATTCTGGTTGCATACTTTCAACACAAGATATATATTTAATATCTTTGCTAGCAAGATCGATCCACCTGTTTACATCCATTTAAAATGTTACAATCGATTTATATTTACAGTTAAATCTTTGAACAAGTTAAATCACTGTAATAAATGATCTGTTCAAAATGCCTTATTCGCTTTTGTACAAAATCTTTAAAATTCTGTTTTTATTTTATAATGATAAATCTCCACAAATCGTTTACAGTTGTTTGATAACGTTAATATAATGAAATATTTTAATTTAAAACACGCTTATTGATTCTTGAGGTTTTTGCTTTGTAAAACTCCATTATAATTATTATAAAAATAAACGCGAATGTTTAATGGTTTTACTTGATTTAATTAATATAATTACTTATATAAATAGCAGTTACAAATTTGTTTCGCCTTGCGAGGGCATTTTCAAACTCAAACGAGGGCAGTTTGAAAATGCCCTCGCAAGGCGAAACAAATTTGTAACTGCTATTTATATAAGTAATTATATTAATTAAATCAAGTAAAACCATTAAACATTCGCGTTTATTATTATAATAATCAAAACACGCTTATAATACGAATCACAATTTATTTTTTATGAGATTGTCGCGACAGCCGTTTTGCCAACCTATGTTGGCATCATCTGAGAATGCCAACATGGAATGGCGAAACAGCTGTCGCGACAATATCGATAATATTAATTGTGATACGTGTAATAACAGTGTTTTATAATTAAAACATTTTATAATGTTCAAGTATCATAATGTTTCGGCCAAAACAATGGATTATCTAACGTGAATGTTGTCAATGACAATTATCAATTTTATAAAGTGAAATATTTTTGTAGCAATTATTTTTTAAGCATCGAATGTGCATTGTCAAAAAAGCGTAGTTTGATTTTATGCCATATATTATTTCGAGACACGCGGCGCCAGGTTATAACTAGCTATCAATGTTCAGCTTGAATATTCAGCTAAGCCAGTGCTTCTAAAACATTTGCCCAAAAAAAACGTAAAAATTATTAACCAACTAACTAGCTAACCATCACGCCGTTTCCCCAGAGAGGTAGGAAGCGAGGACGGACCGCATACCATTCTGTCCTGACATACCTCTCTTGCTTCCTCCACATCTTACATCGTAACATGTACGTTCGGAGATTTTTCCGACTTCGAATTTGTATCCGCATTTCAGTATTAATTGGGAAATGCCATGCATTTATTGGTCTTCCACGGCTTCTCTTTCCACTCCAAATATAAAAATTATTATACTTTTTATAAATTTTTCGAAAGACCTTGTGACATTAGTGGCAACAGCTATGACCGCCACACTGAAGGTCCTGGGTTCGACATTACGACCGCCACGCTGAAGGTCACGCAACATAATCACGCTGTAAATAGGCGAAAGACTATCTACCTATCACACGTCATGATAATAGCTAAACATCTTGTATATATTAAACTAACTAACTAACCATCACGCCGTCTCCACGAAGTTGTAGGCAGAAAGAATGGACTGCCACACTTTTCTTTCCTGACATATTTCTCTCGCTTCCTCAACATTCATACATCGTGTCATGCACGCGCGACATTCAATATTTGATTTATTTGTCGTGCCACGTTTTTCTCGGTCTTCCTCTATTTCTGGTTCCATTTACATCGTAAACATATATATTTTTTTACCATTCTTTCTTCATTCATTCTTCCCTTATGTCCAAACCATCATAATGATCCTTTCATTATTTTGTTCATAATACTATTAATAGGGTTCAAATTACCTGTTGCATACAAAAATGTTTTAAACCAACGAGAAACTACCACAGTTAATCATATTTCGTACACTAGCGACATCCCAAGTGTATCGTACAGCTAGCGAAGCTCTCAACGCCCATAGAGAAAAACGAATAAATAAATAAAATGTAATGTACCTTGGAAGTATGCGTTATGAGACCGAAACATGTAGTTAAAGAGCATCTATCGAATGTTTCGAAACTCGAGGCACGATACAGAGTGAGCGGAGTGAGCAAAGCGGATTGAGCGGAGCGGATTGGGCGGAGCGGATTAAGCGGAGCGGATTGAGCGGAGCGGATTGAACGGAGCGGATTGAGCGGAGCGGATTGAACGGAGCGGATTGAGCGGAGCGGATTAAGCGGAACGGATTGAGCGGAGCGGAGTGAGCGGAGCGGATTGAACGGAGCGGATTGAGCGGAGCGGATTAAGCGGAACGGATTGAGCGGAGCGGAGTGAGCGGAGCGGATTGAACGGAGCGGATTGAGCAGAGCGGATTAAGCGGAACGGATTGAGCGGAGCGGAGTGAGCGGAGCGGAGTGAGCAGAGCGGATTGAGCGGAGCGGAGTGAGCGGAGCGGAGTATCCGTAGGTCGGAACGAATTTTTCGCTTTAGTCGAGAGACTTTCTCCGCATCCATGGCGCTCCCGATACTGCGAAAGAATTTCGTTTCGTTCCCACACTGTATGCCTAGAAATGAATTTGGTTGTAGGAATAAAATATTATAAACATTCACCTCCTCGACTTTGGTCTCCCCTGGAAACTATGCGAAATGTTATAGATCGAGTGTGAATAACCTCGGTGGATAATATTGATGCATAAGCTAACGTGGAAGGACACCTCGCCAACCCGTCTGGCAAGCGTGGCGTTGTAATGCCAACCACCCCCCGTATGACATGTCATACATGGAGAAGTATGGGGGAGGCCTATGTCCAGCAGTGGACGACAACGGCTGTTAAAGAAGAATGTTTATTAAATAAAGTGTCCCGGAGAGGTGAGCGATGGGAGGCATAGGCGAGAAAGTAGCCCAGATATTACTCCCACAAGGCGGTTGTGCAAACTTCGCCCGCTCGCCCCGAGTAGGCGCGGCGGATGAATCGCAATCTTCCGTAACACATCGACGTGGGAGGATAAATACGACCGTGTATTCCAAATTCAACAGAGTACACGTCATTGGGAAGAAGTAACAGACTTCTGAGTCTCACTTCAATAAGCCACTAAATCCAAATTCAACAGAGATCATTCCGAGCACTGAACAAGAATAGTTTTTCTCTGGACTAGAGCTACTTTCGCCTTCGCTTTACTTCTCCTTACCGCAGCCTATATATGAAACGTTGTTTCTTGGACCTTGGCCCCATTCCCTGGACTCCGCACCTGACTTAAGTATCATACCCCACTTTTTCCTCAGAGCAAGCATTTCGTCGAACAAGCAGCCATCGGCGCCTAAATATATTTTTCTTTGGGGAGAGGCCATCATGTTCCATACACAAAGAACCAGTAAATATATTAAACTTGTTGCAAACTAATCACTTGATTTAAACTTGAAAAAAAAGTATTTATTGTTTCTTGAACCATGGTATAAAACTCGATTTTAAATAATTAATACGAAAGAAAACGTCCACACGATTCGACGACCACTTAAATACAGAATTCGACATCAGCGCCATCTATGGTAAACAAACATAACTATGAATATTTCTCAGAAAGTCAATTATTCATGAACTTCCCAGAAGGTCACCTACTGGGTACAATTGTGAATCTAAACCAACCAGAGACACACTCTAACATACACAAAAAAAAATTAATCGGTCCAGCCATTTAGGAGGAGTTAAACTACATTTAAACCAACCTGCCAATGGTAATGCCTGTGGGTTGATCAATCTTATTGCTTAATCGGGTCGCCTCGGAGGTTGACATATTTCGTGATAGTGTGAGTTGCCTCAGGGATGCATTATCAATGTTATGATTTTTCTACTTCCTTAATCTTGTTTTTTATGCTTCTCTTATAAATTCTTATAATGTAATTGCAAACGATCTGGAATTCTAAGTCTTTAATGTTTGTAATTTTTATTCAAATAAATTAAATGAAATAAATAAATAAAATACGTACAGAATAATTATTTATATAAAGATAATAGTTAGGTACAGTTTTCATATGTTATTAAATAAAAAAATATGAAAATAAAAAAAATAACAAAAATATTATTATTAATTAAACATAATCTGTTTTTTGGTGTCGGCGTGTTGAGCTTCAACATATCGTAACCATCTTCTAGGCCGAATATGGCAGTGGAAAAGAGCCTTCAACTACTAATATATAATTTAACTAAATAATGTGTTTATATTTATTTTCTGGTAATTTTGTTTATTTATTTACAACGAAACTTTCACAAAAAAAAAATCAATTAACAACATATCATAAAAAAAATTATTACATAAATTTACTATAATAATTAATTCGTAAATAATAAGAGAAGGATGAAGTGCCGCATCGATTAAAGTGTGGAGGTCCATTCTTCCTGCCTACCCTTTCGGGGAGACGGCGTGATGCTTAGTTAGTTAGTTAAATTTACATCTTTCTGCAATAACTCTCGGATAAACTAAGTGTTTCGAGCATTTGTGATATTTTTATCATTAAATTATTCGTTATCTCTAACTTTTTTTTACAATGAAAACCTTTTTTTGGGACGGATGGATGCAAATGATACGTGTTTATTATTATATTTCTTTGTCATTTCTACAATACTATGGGCCATTCCCACAGTTTGCGAAACGCTACAGTTAAGAAAGTACCTACCGAATATAATGCTGTACGTACGTCAATATTGATTTTTGTTACTCAACAAAATATTTCTTGAGCGTGCTGTTTCTTAGTTTAGAGATACCTAGTAAAACGTGACATTTTAAACTAACTATCATAGAGTAAATTGTAGTTATATTTTATTTAAGGGCGCCTTTGGATCTTATCCAAATAACACCCTTAATTGTATTTGTCTTATCTAAACAACACACAGACAAATGAGTGTTAAGTAACTAATCAGATAATGGATACATAAACATCTTTTCTTATTCTTTCGGAGCCGTGTCAGGTCCCTCCAACGTTGGCGATAACTGCAGCAAAGGCATCTCTATCCTGCGCCACTTGGAACAGGTTCTCAACTCTTGTTATTCCTGTCCACTCTTTGATGTTCCGCAGCCAGGACAGCTGCCTTCTACCAAATCCTCGACGTCCCTCCACTTTTACCATTAATATCAGCCGAAGGAGGTGGTATTTTTCTCCCCTTAGCACTTATGCATGACGCAAATATGAGACCTTTCTTACTTTCACACTTGACAACACCTCTCTGTAGTACGTATGCATTACTGACCCTATCGGTCCACGGTATTCGGAGCATTCTGTTGGTATATCCACATCTCAAACGTCTCCAACCGGTTCATTACATTCACTTTCAGAGTCCAAGTTTCACAGCCATATATTAGAACATACTATAGTATTTAATCATTCTTTGTCGGAGTTTCAGGTTAAGATTATCTTTGCAAAATAAGGTTCTCATTTTATTAGCTTTTGCAATATTTGAGGCTTTATAGGTTACAATGTGATGACGGAATATTTCTAAATATAAAATTAATTGGGCGTTTCACGAAAAGAATGATTAAAACTTTTTTATATTAATTTCTCCACTTGATAACCT
Source organism: Lepidostoma basale (assembly GCA_022606425.2). NCBI lineage: Eukaryota > Metazoa > Arthropoda > Insecta > Trichoptera > Lepidostomatidae > Lepidostoma > Lepidostoma basale. The sequence continues at coordinate 381,291 of JAHDVF020000207.1, forward strand.
TTCAATTATATCAATTTCAATTGTTTGATTAACTTACGAGGTTTCTGTGTAGAGAATATCCCTTAATATCTCAGCACGAATTTCGAATAAGGAAAAGCACGTCCCAAATAATATTCTTAATCAAGCAATCGTGGTTTAATTGGACCCATATCTCTCGATCTCGGTTGAGCAAATTGTAGATTAATCCCATCCAAATTTTTCGGCCTTCCGCGAACATTAGGCGGACGTTTCCTTGAGAAATTTTAACTTTTTTAACATGTAATTGACACTCCCCTCTCCGGTATAGGGTGAATAAAAAATAGCAATACCTTATTTGCTATAAATGTTTAATATATGATGCTTAAAAGCTATTTCGTTAGCTGAATTAGTTTTTTAGAAAATATTGCTACGAAACGTTTTATCATTTGAAAGAATGGTTGAAGTAAAATAAGCAATTAATATTTATTTTATTTTATTCTTTATTCACCATTACTTTGTGTTGCGGATTCATAATAAAACTATACTTTAAATAAAAACACAAGAAGAAATTTTAGACGAATGTGTATAGAATCTGTGTATGATAGTATCGAATGAAAATATAAGATGTGAATGCAGTACCAAAGAATGTGTTATGAACAGAATAATGAAAAAACATTAAGATGGTTTGGACAGATGGTTTACATCTGTGAATGAATGTTGAAAGAATGACGCAGTTTATTTTTCACTTTTTTTTTAGATAAAAAAACTAATTATATAGATAAAATATTTGGAAAAGTACGTAATAAGTCTAGCTTTGTTCATATTTTAAATATGTATTTACACCTGAAGATGGGGTCACCTCCGAAACATCGTCGTGTCTAATATTTTTATTGTATTAAGCTTTTTAAATTAATAAAAAGTGATACATAAACTGCGTTCTTGTTAAATTCTATAATATTTTAACAGTGAAATTCGACAGTGTTAACGCCTTAATATTCAATACAAAGAAGAAATAATAATAAAAATGAAATACGTTAACGATGTAAATGGAATTAGAAATAAAGGAAGACCAAGGAAACCGTTAAACGCTCAAATACTCGTACATCAAATATTTAATGTCGGCCACGTAAAGAGTCGGGGAAATCGACGTGCATGCATAACACGTTGCATGACTTTTGAGAAAGCGAAAGAATTATGTCAGGAGTAAGAAAAGTGTGGCAGTCTATTTTTATGTCTACCCCTTCGAAGAGTCGGCGTGATGGTTAGTTAGTTAGGTAGTTACCAAGTATGCAAATTTATTCTACCATATATGCCATTAAGAACGAAACAGCATTCTAATTTAGAAAAAAAAAATGTATGCCTATTTTATTTCAATAGTTCATTAATTTATTCAAAAGCCATAGAAAATTTATTAATATTTTTTTTATATTTAAAACAATATCGATAACATCACTAGTGTAACCATTCTTCTTCATCTTCTTCTTCGTCAGCCTTCATCGGTCCACTGCTGGACATAGGCTTCTTCCCTTCCCTTCCACTCGTCTCTATTTTCTGCCAGCTGCAGCCACATTTTCTCCCCCACACGGCAGCAATGTCGTCGGCCCACCTTTTTTGAGGCCTACTGACGCTCCTCCTATTTTCCCATGGTCTCGACCTTATTATTTTCTGGGTCCACCTATCCTCACTTTGTCTCGCCACATGAACCGCCCATTGCCACTTCAGTCTCGCTAGTCGTTCTATGATGTCCGTTATTTTTGTTCGGCGTCTAATCTCCTCATTTCTGATTTTATCTCGGAGACTGACGCCGAGCATATGTCTTTCCATGGAACGCTGCGTGACTCTTAATCTCTCTACATTTTTCTTGGTGAGGGCCATAGTCTCCATCCCATAAGTAATCACCGACAGTATGCATGAATCATAGACTTTTCTCTTTAGACATATTGGAGATTCTTTGTTTTCATGTAACCATTATTATTTGCAATATTTTAAAAAAATATTGGAAAAAGAAAAACCTAGAGAACTACAAAGGTATCTCCTTATTATGCACAATGCTTAAGCTATTTACAAGTATTCTGAAAAAGAAACTTGAGCAAAAGATTACTAATAGGGAAGAACAGATGCAATCTTTATTCTAAGGCAACTGAAAGAGAAAGAAATTGAATATAATAAAGTAGCTTATATATGTTTTTTCGATCTGACTAAGGCATTTGACAGGGTGTTGCTAAGAGATATTGTAAGAAAATTACAGGAAGGAGGAATATTCAACACGTTAATAAAGACTGTCCAAGATCTTTATACCAATTGCAAAACGAAAATTAAGGTTGACAATGAACTGTCTAGGGAAATTCCTGCAAGCAATGGTATAAGACAGGGAGATAGTTTGAGCCCCTTTCTGTTCAATCTTATTATGGACGAAATTATAGAAGAGGTAGCTGGCCTGGGACTAGGTTATAAAATGGGCAGTTAAACTGTGAACGTCATTTGCTATGCGGACGATGCCGCATTAATAGTCTGAAGATGACCTGCAAAGAATGTTGTACAAATTCCACACAGTATCCCAAAGGCTAAATATGGCTATATCAGTCAACAAAACAAAAAGTCTCACTATATCTAGGCAACCTGCAAGATGTAAGCTGACTGTTGATGATATACCCGTGGAGCAGGTGATGAGTTTCAGGTATTTGGGAGTGGAGATCTGCAGCCAAAGTGACCTTTATACCGAAGTACGTGAACAAGTCAGTAAAGCCTCTGCCGTGTCAGGATGCCTGAAGAATCTGGTCTGGAAGAACAAGCACATGCGTATCGACAGCAAGATCAGAATCTATAAAACATGCGTGCGACCTATCATGACGTACGCTGTAGAGACGCGGGCTGACACTGTGCGAACCAAGGGACTACTTAGAACATCGGAGATGAAGGTCCTGAGATCAATTACTGGAAAAACCCTCCGAGATCGTGTCCGCAACGCAGACATAAGAAAAACCTGCGAAATAGAGGATATCGTTCAGTGGAGTAGATCCAGAAGAAGATACGGGAGGGACCATGTAGCCCGAATGGATGGTGACAGACTCGCATATACAGCCGCTTATGAAATCCCTTCCGGACACCGCCCACCTGGAAGACCGCCTAAGAGATGGAGGGACAGCTGGATCTCATCATCCGACGAGATATGATTTCTGTGTCACAGATCGTCAGATCTATTAAAAGAAGAAGAAGAAATAGAAGAATATTTTAAATTGTATTGAGTCAGATACTCAAATTTTCTACAGTGTTTTTCAAAAGTTATACTATTTTGAATATACAAGATATCCTGAAAATATAATAGAATTCATTAATGACATTATTTTTTGGTTTGTAACACTATTATAGCGCAGGGCTAATAGTAACAACGCGTTGTAACTATTAACCGTTGCAACGGTTGAAAAAATAATAACTAATAACCAAGAAAATATGTGTAGAACCGTATGAATAAGAACTTGAAAATTACTCCTTTGTTGCCCTATTTCATTAGCGTGCTTACAAATTCGCTATAGCTGCATCTAAAGGGATCCATCTCATAACGCATACATGATGAACATTTTTTTTAAGGGAACGGAACGTGAAATTGACTGTCAAAAAAATTGTCGTACAGCCTAGTATAAGGATTTTGACAAATACATATTTTTATAGATCTTGCGATCTGTTTAGGGATATCAAATTTGGTCATGTGATGAAGTCGTCCAGGTTTTTCTCCTCCGCTTTAGTGGTCGACGACTCTCTGGGGTCTCGGGCATTAAGGTCTTGAGAATCCTCGCTAGGTCCATCGTTTCACTGTAGTCCCTCCAGAATCGTCGTTTCTGCCAAATCCATTTCACTATGTCATCATTTTCTCAGGTCCTGCGAATCTCTTCGTTAGTTATCCTATCTGTAAAGGTTCTTCCCATGATTATTAATGTATCATTATTATGGATAAATAAATTCAAATATTGAATGTCGGCCACGTGAGGAATTGACGTGCGTGCATGACATGATGTATAAATATTGAGGAATATAGAGAAGTTTGTCTGGAAAGAACGGTGTGGCGGTCCATAATTTCTACCTATCACATCTATTGTGAGACGGCGTGCGGCGTGATGGTTAGTTAGTTAGTTAGTTAGAAAAATACACGCACGATTCTCTGTGTGAATCCTGAGAAACGAAAATAAGTATTTCAGTTAGAATATTAGATTAGATTTCTTAAGTAATTCATATACGTATTTTGTTTTATACATTATCATAAATCCGCCGAAACTATGATTATACATCAAATATAATGCACTCAGTTTGCTGGTGTACCGAGTCTGGACTATTTAACTTGAGATCAAATGTAACAGCCTGTTATTGCTCACGGGTACCGTACTTGGCATCGAGGTCAACGGTTAAACTAATGACAAACACCGGGTGGAGAGTAAACCTTGGAAGTTACCGCAGTCTGACCGAGGGTGATTTCTAAGCAATTGCTTGGTCAAAAGCTAATACACTTAATAATGCATTATGATTATATTACGATGTTTGAAATAAGTAATGGCTTATGAAAGTGCGAAGATCCGAATCACAGATTAAAATATACATTTTGAAAAAGGTTATAAATGAAAATAATTTCATTTTTAATGTCAGCAAAATATAGGTTAAATCAACAAAATTTTTCTATGAATATTAAAGGAAGACATCTTATAAATAAATTTTAATACAAATATATTTATATAATAATAGAAATATTTGTAAACATAAAGCATATTTAGAGTAACTAAACTTAACGATAATAATACCAAATATCTATTTAAAACTTTATTATTCGAAACATTGAAATAATTGCAATAAATTTTAATACACATTACACAATTTAATATGTTTGTATTCATTTTATTTTATATTAATTATTTCCAATGAACAATACTAAGAATTTAATACGAATGAAAACGTCCGTTTTCTAGAAGTTTTATTATATTTTATGGAAATTAAATGTTTCGCACTTCTAAGGCATTATCAAATGTGCCCTTCTAAGACATTTGATAATGCATACTTTTAAACCAATCGTTTTTTAAGCGCTCACATTTAGATTTTTAGATTTAAAACACGTCTTAATGCGCTCTTGAGGTGATTACATCACAAAAACGGCGCTTTAAAAGTTAGCATATTATTATTATTAATGACGATTGATTGATTGATCTGTTCCCACGTCTTCATCCGACTTATTGAAGATTTGTTTATATTATTAATATTTTTGTAAACATAAGGGCTCGAACGCGAAAATGTTTTTATTGATCTGTTCCCACGGGTACATGTGTCATCGAACAAAGAAATGCACACTATTTAAGCTGAACCGCATCATGGATAGATATAATTGCAACTCCTTAATAGTAACAAGTCTAGATACAATTGCAACTCCTTAATGCAGTCTAGATACAATTGCAACTCCTTAATAGTAACATGTCTAGATACAAGTGCAACCCCTTACTTGTAACATATCTTTAAACCATTGTAATTTCTTGCTTGTAACATCGTCTTAAATAAAGTTCTCTACTTAAAAATTAAATCTTTATTCCATCCCAAAAGTCCTCACCCGAAGGATAAAACATAAAATTGGTGGCAAAGTGGCGAGACTATTTAAAAACATAAAACATATACCCGTTTTGAATTTAATTTCAACGAGAACTCACCTATCTACATTTAACCTATGTTATTGTCAAATAAAAAATCGATTTATTATGTAGATTAACAAACATATTTAAAACAAAGGAATAAATAAGCATTGGGGTATTAACAGGGTTTAATTACTCAATCGTTGCTTTTAATTACTCTATCGCTACATAGTCTGTTTCTTACAGTGGACAGCGGGATAACACAAAATTTAGATAGATGCGATCACGGGAGATCGAAAGTCACGACTCGGAAAAATCAGTGGCGGATAGAGCGATTCGGTTTCCCTTAATATACCATTTCAAATTATTAATTAAAATTAATGAATTTTTGGGTATGAATAAAGAAGCCTAAAAATCTTCAAAAATTGAAAAACATAATAATAAGTAATATTTGGTTTTTTCGTTAATGTTTCATTTATGAATATATTATATAAAATTAACAGTTTGCATTTTAACCACAGATCATAATTATATTAGGTTTATAACTTTGCTTCCGCCGTTTTTTTTTACCGAAATTCGAGGCTTTATCGTAAAAAAACTGGTTATACATTTATGATTCAAAGTATTGTCCATCGCTGGCCACTACTTTCTCCCATCTTTCGGGCAGCATACGAATCCCGCGTTGAAAAAACTGGTCATCTTTTGAAGCGATCCACGAATCGATTCAATTTTTTACTTCTTCATAAGACCGGAAGTGCTGGTCAGCTAGGCCGTGTGCCATTGATCGAAACAAGTGATAATCCGAGGGAGCAATGTCTGGAGAATACGGCGGGTGGGGTAGGACTTCCCATTTCAAAGTTTCCAAGTATGTCTTGACCACTTTCGCAACATGGGGTCGAGCATTGTCATGCTGTAAAATCACTTTATCATGTCTCTCGTTGTATTGCGGCCGTTTGTCTTTCAATGCTCGGCTCAAACGCATTAATTGCGTTCGATAACGATCGCCTGTGATTGTTTCAGTCGGTTTTAACAACTCATAATACACTACGCCGAGCTGGTCCCACCAAATACTGAGCATAACCTTAAAACCGTGAATATTCGGTTTGGCCGTCGACGTGGAAGCATGGCCGGGATATCCCCATGATTTTCTGCGCTTGGAATTATCGTAATGAACCCATTTCTCGTCCCCAGTCACAATGCGATGCAGAAATCCCTTCCGTCTTTGCCTTGCAAGCAGCTGTTCACAAACACACAAACGCCGTTCAACATCTCTCGGCTTCAATTCGTACGGCACCCAATTTCCTTGTTTCTGAATCATTCCCATGACTTTCAGGCGTTTTGAAATGGCTGGTTGCGTCACTCCCAATGATCCTGCCAATTCTTGTTGCGTTTGACACGAGTCTTGATCAAGTAATGCCTCCAATTCTGCATCTTCGAAAACCTTCTCTCTTCCACCGCCATGCTGGTCTTCGACGTTAAAATCACCGTTCTTGAAGCGTTGAAACCACTCTCGGCACGTTCTTTCACTAATAACGGCCTCACCATAGGTATTTGAGAGCATTCGAAGAGCCTCAGCCGCAGATTTCTTCATATTAAAGCATAAAATTAAAACCTTCCGCAAATGACGAGAATTTGGCTCGTAAGCTGAACTTTATGATGCAGACACAAATCGACTAATATTTCGATGGCGTTATGTTTACAAATACTTAAGCTTATTGTATGACATCTATGATCTATTTATTCCAACTACCACTTATCGCTACTGCCATCTATTGCAAAACGGCAGAAGCAAAGTTATACACCTAATATTTGAAGCCAACTTGTATGCTAACATGCTCCATCAGTACAATATATAGAAGTATTAATATATTGCCCGGATGAAGCTCGGGTTTAAGCGAAACTATTTGTCTAGAAATATAATTACAACTCCGTAGTTAAAATACTTTTTTTTTTTGTACATGTATACTTATAATTGTATACGAATACTGGATTTCACGTACCGTGGGTTATCAATTCATGATTAAATTGTATCTCAATAGAGACGAAGATGCAAATTGGAAACTGAATATGGTTGATCAAGGTGTTTACAGGACTTATGACCTGTCATTGGTTGGGTTAAGCGCATGCTTTATGTAATTATAACATTCCCCATTCCACCTTTCTTTATGAACATGTCTGACAAATTTTTGGAAGTTGTATGCATGTTAAAGTCCTATGCCAGATTTCACATGTCAGTTTCAATGTGCCATCTATGAAGATTTTGATTACATATGTTAATCATTTTAAGATTACTCTATATATAATCTACATACTAACGCCATCTATGGAGATTTAGATTTAGTTTGATTTATGTTCTATGGAGATTTATGTTTAGTTTCCAATTTGAATCTTCGTCTCCATTGAGATACAATTAAATCATGAAAATACATATTGTTTATTTTATTTAAAAATCTCATTGATTTTAAAATGTCTCATGAAAAATTAAGTAAATTATGTAAAAAAAAAAAAAAATGTTCGTGTATTTTTAGTTTAATAAAATGAAAAATCACCTAGGTTACTGATAAAGATTTGTTGATCTCAATTAATTTAAATGATTGGAAATATATTGAGTTCGACAAATGATTTTCATGCAACTATTTATTTCTAATGGAAAAAATAATGTGTTTAGGTAGTGCAGACGTATGTTTTAATTACTTAAGATGCGATCGGTCCATGAGTCGCCCCTGGCTCTCCCGGTGTGCTGTAGTAATGGATTGGCCGGATATTGCCACTATCTCTGTGTATGTATTTGCATTCACTCAACTGTAATCTCGCTTGGCAAATCGCGCAATTGTCCGTGTGCGAAGTCCTTATCGCACTCGGTGGTCTCACTGCGCCGTGTCAACACAAATGCATTGCAAATTGTGTACCAAGGAGGATGGGCGATATTCCAACGCAAACAAACAGATCGATTTTTGCCCGCCATCTTGCTATTCGGTTGATTGTAAATACATTTGTTGATCGTTACTACAAAAGCAGATATTTATATTAATAAAAACACTAATATCTATTGTTTCTTGAACAATGATGTAAAACTCCTTCTTAAACAGTCAGTACAAACGGAAAAAATACGTTTTCTAGAAGTTTCATTATCTTCTTCTTCTCCAGCGCTACAACCCTTGGTGGGTCTTGGCCTCCTCCAAGAAACGTCTCCATCCCGTCCTATCTCTGGCCGCCACCTCCCAGTCTTGCTGCTCCAGGACTCGATAATCTGCCACGGCACCATCCAGTCATCACAGTCTCGGCCTACCGATGCTTCTTCGCCCTGCTGGATTGTCATACAACACTCTTTTGGGGGGCTCCAAATCTCCCATGCGGTGCAAGTGCTCTAGCCAGCGCAGTCTGTTAATCTTTATAAACTTGACCACGCTGACGTCCTGGTATAGATCGTAGAGCTCTGTTTTGTATCTCCTTCTCCACGTCTGACCATCCTTACTGGGTCCGAAGATTCTGCGGAGGATCTTTCTTTCAAAGCAGTTTATTTTGTTTTCATCGAAGTTTCATTATATTTATATGAAAAACACGTTTTGTATTACTTAGATGTGATCATAGATATTGTCGTATAAATTCATGTTATTCGTATTAATTAAAAATACTATTATTTCCACTGGTGATCAGTCTCAACAGGTTTCGAATGATTTAAACCTCTATTAACGTGAGAACGATACGAACATCAAAGCAAAGAGGATTAACACACACAACTTTAGAGTTTCCTTTATATGAAGCACGTTCATATATTTTTTCCGACGTCGAACATGGCCGCCTTTCGGTCTTCTTGGTCATTGCCATTCCATATATTTTTACACATAAGAAAGGAACGCACAATGCCGATTTTGATTTTTGAAAGGCTTCTTTTTTTATGTTGACGCTCCCTTTAGTATGTCACGACCTCATAAGTAAGCTGCATAAAATAAACCATTGGATGCAATACTCATTACCTGCGAACTAACAGCTGAACATTGTTTTGCGCCCCCTTGAATTTTAATCACGCTAATGGTACTGGGAGCAACTCTTTAACCTTTAAGCGCCAGGTAATGGTAGCTCACTGCCCAAGCAAATGTTCGCACGACTTGCGACCTACGCGTAGCTATTATAAAAATAATTATAGGTATCTCTAAAATGAGTCATCCTATATAGGTAAAATTAAAAGAAATATGAAAATAAAAGATTGTTTATAATTAACAAAAGCTTTATTAGTAATTTTTCACATTTTAAATAATTTCTCATTAAAGTTAAAGAATAAAAACATAAATAAATTATAATATTAAATTTAAACATTCACAACAGAAATGTGATTACAACCGTCGAGTTCAGAAGATGACGAAAGTGTGACAGTAGTGTAGATTGTGTGTTTTATTAGGCAGACCGTAATAGAACACAATGCAAATCCCAAGAGTGGACCTTGTAATGACATTAAAACAAAATTATGAATCGATATCTCAAAGACATTATTTACATAAGTTTGAATTCATATTTTGAATACTCTTGTCATAATTCAGTGTAATCCGAAAGCGAAATCACCGGTCCCATACGGGACCGATGGGCACTGAAATTGCAAATCTGCGGTCCCGTACGGGACCGCTGGGCGGCTAAAGGTTAATCATCGGGGACTCGACAATAATTACATGAAGATGTCCTGCGGATAAATTATTTTGCTAAATAATTGTCGATCAAAAACTGTTATATCCACATTGAGAATTATAGACAAGTTCTGATACGAGGTCAATAGGCTCTAGACTTGTGTGCGAGTTAACTCACTGAAAACAAAAAAGCGAGTGTATACTTTTTCGCAATTTACTTAACAAATTACAGGTGCTTGAAGAGTTTCAGTAATCTATTGCATATCGACATATGTTTGAATTGAAAAACAGGAAAACATTTTCAAAATTATCGGCATATTAGAATAGAAAAATCTTCAGGGTATTAGGTGCCTGAAAATTTCAAGTATCTAGGTTTGAATAATTTTAAAACACGCGAGAATTCAAATTTAGATTAAAAAAATTAGAACAAACGAGAATCAAAATTATTGACATAATAAAAAGGGCTTTGGGCTATCAAAAGTAGATTTTTTTGTTCAGTTAAAACAAAAAAACAAGGCAGCCTTTCACATTGCGTTCATAAAAAGATCTTCTGCTGAATACTTAAAATCCATCAATTTTTATAGATTGCGTTAGTGTGTAGATTAAAACTAATATGTGAAGTTTAGTGTTACAGATTAACATATTATATATACAACTTCCGAAAATTTGTCAGACATGGTGGTCATAACAAAAGGTGGAATGGGGAATGTTGTATAACATAAAGCGTGCGCATAAAGCTGGTCATAAGTCCTGTAAGCGCCTCGGCCACCATATTCTGTTTCCTGAAAACAATTTACATCTTCGTCTCTAATGTCTCTATTGAGATAAAATTAATCCTACAATATTATGTGATAACCGTGACAGCAATAATTTAAATTCACGATATTCGAAGCGTTCACGCTTTTCTGACATTCATTTTCCATATTATAAACCGAATTCCGTACTGACCATACTCCATTTAGGGTCTATTCAAAATTAATAACGGTACCGGTTACGGTTAGAACACAAGGATGTTATTATGTGTAACCACAACGTTAACGCATTTAATTAATTTTGACATTAAGTAAATAACTAAACACGAACAAACCACTAAAATCATATTTCCACATTCTTACAGCATCATGCAAGCATGTAGATCGTAAATACCTAGATTAAAATGGCAGGGGAAAACGGGACACTAAATATTGTTTCAAAAATATCGGTGTCTTTGATATATGTATATGGTAAATATGAGTAGGTTGACCCATCAAATCGCAATGATTGTAATAATGAAACAGTCGAAGTTAATACGATGTAAAACCAATCATTAATAATATTATGTATTTATAAATACAAACCTATGCAATAAAGCTGAACAGCAAAAGGAAAACGTTGTTTGATAGAATACCGAAAGATGAAATAAGAAAGAAATGTAAGACAGATGACTGCATCATGAAAAAAAATAAAAAAGGATCCCTGAGATGGTTTGGACATATGGAACGAATGGATGAGAGTAGAATGGTTAAAAAGTTGTACACAAGCAGCGTGAATGGAAAAAGCAGCCGAGGACGACCGAGGAAAACATGGCATAACCAAATTAATCAATTACTAAAAGGCGGCCACATTCGAAGTCGGAATAATCGACGTGCGTGCATGGTACGATGTATGAATGTAGAGAAAGCCCAAGAAGTATGCCATAACAGAGCATTCTGGCGATCTATCCTCTCTGTCTACCCCTCCGGGAAAATGACGTGATGGTTAGTTAGTTAGTAAGTTAGTTCCAAAAAAGCTAAAATGGCAGTGCACAAAAGTGTTCTTGTACCGACCCTTATGTATGGAAGCGAAGCATGGAACTAGCAAATGAACGATGAAAGTAGAATAAACGCAGTAGAAATGAGATCTCTGAGACGAATATGTGGATACTCTTTGTATGATAGAGTGCGAATTATGGTGTTATGAACAAAATAATAAAAGGATCATTAAGATGGTTTGGAAACATGGAAAGAATGAATAAAAAAAGAACGGTAAAAAAGTGTATGTTTACGATGTAAATGGAACTAGAAATAGAGGAAGACCGAGGAAAACTTAGCACGATCAAATAAATCAAAAATTGAATGTCGGCTCCATGAAGAGTCAGAGAAATCGACGTGTGTGCGTGACACGATGTATGAATGTTGAGGAAGCGAGAGAAATATGTCAGGAAAGAAAAGTGTTGCAGTTCATTATTTTTGCCTACCCCTTCGGGGAGACGGCGCGGCGTGATGGTAAGTTAGTTTTTTATTATAATCATTGTTTAACTATATTCATCATTATCATGATCAGCCTATATCCGTCCACTCCTGGACGCAGGCCTCCTCCATCTGCTTTCATGTATGTCAATTCTGGACAACACGCATCCATGTCATACCGGCGGTCTCTTTAATGTCGTCCCTCCATCGAAGTTGGGGATGTCCTGGGTTTCGGGTCGCGGTTCTAGGACAGCAGCAAAGAAGTCGTTTTATCCATCGTCAGAGCTGCCGTGATCGAAATGGCCTAGCTAGCGCCGTTTTAGCACTGCCATTCTTACTATGAAATACGACGCTCCAGTTCTGGCTCTAATAGTGGTATTTCTCACACTGTCCGCTATACTGGTTTCCAACATTGCTCTTTTCGTGGCAATTTGGACAATTCTCAATTTATTTAGGCTTTTCTGAGACAATGTTATAGTTTCCCACCAATAAGTTAACACCGGTAGGACGCAGCAGTCTAACGCCTTCCATTGAAGGTTAATGGGGGTTAATAATATAACTTGCATGCATGCGTTGCGTATATATCTGAACTCTGCATCAACGAGAACCTGAATGCTAGACACTACACTGCGATCAGCTAAGTCTTCTGCGATCGGTAGATTGACTGTGCGAAAAAAGGTGTCCAAGCACAAACTTTGGCGACCGAGCCTTCGCGGTAGTCTGCCATTCAGCCTGGAAAAATATTCTAGCAGACCTTAAGTGCATTGAGAATCAATCAGAGTTTAGATCGAGACTCAAAACGCACCTTTTCAAATTATCATTTCCTGACAGGAAGGGCTGATCGACTACGTCAGGTGCAGCCCTCATACTAAATATATTTATTATTATTGTTATCATTATAATTTTTTTTTTTATCTAGTTGATAAAACGGAGTATTTTCAACAGTGCCTTTAAATGAGTAATTCATAAAAATGGCGCTCTATAAATTATAAATATAGAACCACGTTATCTTCTACTTTGAATACTCAATTGTGAAGACTTGCATTTCAGAAGTGCAGAAACTCCATTAAAGTTTCCCCGATGATGTATATTTGCCCATGGGTATATAGTGTAAGATGTCGCACAAAATAAAAATACGAACTTCAATTTTGAAAGGATGCACTTTTCCCGGAACGTCACGTACGTTGAAATATAAAAGCGATTCAAAGTGTTCAATTCTAAAAGGTTGCGTGTATTTGTATATGCATATACAAATAGCAATTTAAAAAGAAGCCTTTTGTAATTGACTGTCTGTCAACAGTACGGTAGTAAATACATACGAGTATAAAGGTTTGTATAAAGGGATGGGTGCACACTTACCCATTTCTTCAGACTTATCAGGGGATTCTTTGAGAACTCCGTCATCTTGGAGGCTATCCATCTTTATGTTCCGGATGGATATCTTCGACAGCGTCAGCACAGACTGTTTTATCTCCCAGCATGCAGAACCAACCTGCCTCTGGTGATGCCGGTGGGGAGAGCAATCAAACTGCTGAACATGATCGTTTCGGAGATCGATGTCTTTCATATTCGTGAAAGTACGTTCAGAAGGTAAATACTCTTGACTTTGGATAGTTCTTGTATTCCTAATGTCGAACCATCTCTCATGCGTTCCTGGTATTATATATTTATTATATTTTACCTGTTCTCAATAGATGCCTTAAACTATAAAAAATGTTTGTAATGTCTTTTGAGAAAATAAACTGATTTGATTTGATTTGATTTGATAAAATTTCATCTAAATACTTCAAAAGTTATCTTAGAATGGTTAAGAAAGTATACGTCGACGATGTGAATGAAGTACGGAGTCAAGGAAGATCGAGGAAAATATGATATAAAGAACTCAATCAAAATTTGAAGGACGGCCATGTTTGAAGTCGGAAAAATTGACGTGCGTGTATGACTCGCTGTATGAATGTGAAGGAAGCTAGGTTGGTGTGTCAAGATGGAGTAGTGTGGTGGTCAATTTTCTCTGCCTACCGTTTCGGGGAAACGGAGTGATGGTTTGTTGTTGTAAAAAGTTATTGTAGTATCTAGCTAACTAACTAACTAACTATTACGTCATCTCCCCGAAGGGGTAGGCAGATTGAATGGACTGCCACACTTTTCTTTCCTGACATATTTCCCTCGCTTCCTCAACATTCATACATCGTGTCATGCACGCGCGTCGATTTCTCTGACTCCTCACATGGCCGACCTTCAATATTTAATTTATTTGATCGTGCCACGTTTTCCTCGGTCTTCCTCTATTTCTGGTTCCGTTTACATCGTTAACAAATAATTTTTTTACCATTCTTTCTTCATTCATTTTTTATTTATTTATTTATTTATACATTATACACAAATGAGACATTACAAACGATAAAACATTTAGGCGACTCATTTGGACACAAAACGGTATTATAAGGATAAAATAAAACAAAACAACATGAGACCAAAAAATCAAACATATCAGAAGGAGTCCAAATATGTCGACGTCAGTGAGGCAGTAATCTTTCCAGAATTTGCAATATTTTTTTTTATGAATCCTGCCTCACTGACTCAGAAAATGTCCAAATCCGAGATGATTAGATTCAGCGTCCGAATTACTCTTCCTACTGGCATCACCAAAGGCAGGTTGGTTCTGGGAGATGGAGTAAAGAACAATTATCTATCATTCTAGTATCTAACTATCATTCTAATATTATCTATCATTGTAATATCTAACTATTTGTGAATACTAATTTTGAATTTGATTGCAACATTTACGTGTATTATTTCTCGTATGTAATGATAATTTAACAAAACAGATATATAGAACTGACAGTCCGGACAGCAGTACGATTGTAAACATAATTGTATTAGCTGTACAAATTGTTAGGCCAAGATGAGGGTTAGTCGACTTCGGTACTAATTTGCCTTCAATGCCGGCGAGAAGACTTATTCATGCGGACTCATTTTCTATCACTTGCACTAGTTTAGTGCAGCACGCGTGCTCTGCGAGAGTCACATTTCAGAATGTTCCAGAATGTTACATTCGAAAACATGTGGTCCCGACTCATCGGCGGCCATATTTGAATTTAAAATTTTGGTATACAAAATGGCGGATTAAATTAAAACCGTTTATGTCTCTGAAAAATATATATTCAAAACCCGGTTTAAGTATCTTAATTTGTGTCTTGTTCGGATTGGTTTATTTCTTGTACTATGCAAGCATGGGTCTTATATTGCTTCGGTTATATTGTGTTCTGTTTTGGAGTGTGGAGAAAACGGTGAGTCGTTCAAAATCCGCAATACAGTATTGAGAACGATATTTCAAGGCATTCAGTTCGATTTTTTGTCATGTTTTTTTTACTTGTACGGTAATTCCACTGGCTGTTAAAGTTGCGGATATCGTCTTGCGTGTGTGGTGTCAATTAAAAGCGTGCAGTCTGCTATATTTCGGGTCCGTTACTATATTACGCTCCGCCACTATATTGCGGTCCACTGTTATAAAAACTCTGTATTTGGTATGTTCTGGATAAGTTTCGGCAAACGGTATGTGAAATCTATTGTTTTACCATTTTCATCCTATGTACTTTATCACTAGAAAATTGTAGCTTGTGAAACTTTGTTTACAACGTAATCAAATAGCTAGAACACTTAACGTGTTCTTCCGAAGTTATGAAATATGTAATCCGTACTACTCGCGAGTAATCATAATTAATTTATTATAAATGGTAATAATACTTTTATAAATGGGTAATCATTTTTAGTGCTTTGGAGACTTATACATGAAGTCGCATTTTTTTTTCATTTCATCACGAATAATTTTCAGTTATCTCCGGATGCCTAAAGGCCATTGTCTGGGACAATAAGCATATGCTTGTGGAAAGCAAAGTTAGAATTTATAAAACATGCATCAGGCCCATAATGACCCACGAAATCAAAGCAAGAGCAGACACTGTCAGAATCTCTTAAGAGTAGCAGAAATGAGAACACTGCGACCTATTGTAGGGAGAACCCTTAGAGATAGGATTCGCAATGAAGAAATTCGCAAATCCTGCAAAATCGAAGACATAGTGAGATGGAGTGGGCAGAGAAGACGATTCTGGAGAATGGATCCAGCAAGAATTCCTTAGATCGTGATGCACGAGACTCCAGAGAACCGTCGACCGCCAGGACGACCATCAAATAAATGAAGAGATGGGTGGTCGTCTTCATCACAGAAAGAAAGTTGATATCCTGCATAAACAGATCACAAGATCTACAATCAGAAGAAGAAGAAGAACTTTGTTATATATGGTAACATCATATCGATTGATTGGTTAAGGGATCTATGTAAGTGAATAATTAGCCAGACAATAATAATAATATTGAAAACGTCCGTTTTCTAGACGTTTTTTTTTTTTTATATTCATCTTCTTCTTCCTTGCTGTAGACCTATGTGGTGTGTTCTCCAGAGTGCGGTCTGTCTATAATTTCAATAATATTAAATACCTTAGCAAGCTGAATCATTTCATTCCAATAAATTAAAATAAAATTTCAAGAAAACAGACGTTTTTATTCGTTTAAATTATTTAATGTAGAATTTTACATTGTTGTTCAGGAAACAATAAGTTATTAGACGAGCTTTGCTCTCGATACGTAACATTCAAAGAAGGGATCATGGGTTCGACTCTGAATGTAACTATTACCTTATGTTATAAAATTTTATCCACGGTTATTATTGCAGAAAATAACAGATTTTTTACAGAATGTAACAGAATCACTCCGTGTGGATTAAAAATAAATATATGCGTTAGAAATAACATTATAATTATATGCAATTTGTTGAAATATTAGAAGATGAATAATGAAGATATTCATTGAATGTTTTTGACTCATAAATGGGTGGAACGAGAGTACGAAAACACGAATAACGGATATGAGTGTGGAAGATTCTACCGTAGAATGTCAAAATCAAAGAGTATACCGGTATATCGAAAACTCCACTAGGCATAAGTCGCGAAGATTAGTTTATTACATAAATTTCGTTTTCATTATACTTAAGTCACCGCGTTAATAACCTGGTATATACATGTGGAAAGCAATGGAAAAATACCACATCAAAGGCCCAAGTTTTATCCCAAGAACCATTAAAAATGTAACATTTTGCTGAAAACCAATCCCCTGGATTGAAACTACCGAAGATAATATATAATCTCATCAGCCATCTGCCATCCACTGCTGAACGTAGGCCTCACCCAAAGCACGCCACCGCCCCCTATCCATTGCCGTTCCCATCCATCCCTGTCCAGCAATCCTCTTCAGATCGTCGGTCCAACAGGCAAGGGGACGTCCAACTCTGCGAAAGCTTTTTAAATTATGTGTTCCAACTCCGCGTTCATGTCATTGGATTCCCTCAAGATACCGAGATAAGTGAACTCTCTCACTTGTTTGATTATATCTATATTCGTGCAAATATCCCTCAGGAATGAGGCCAGGCCATTTTTCTACCAGGAAACATTTATTCCTTTGGTCTTATGGGAACCAATTCCTGTTGTTGTATCATTTACTTGTTTCCTTTAACCTTCCAGTTAAAGGAATATATCAAGACAGCTAATATCTACAGTGAATTGGATAAAAATATATTCTTAACCCAACGACCGAAAATGAATGAAGCATGCAACAAGTGCTATTGCAACACTGTACAAAGCAAAAACATTTTCAATGCAACTGTTGATCTTCCTGAATTTTCTCTCTAAGAAAAACAATATTATTGCAATACATTACTACTATGATAAAGATATCATGTTTTATTATACTTCTGATAAACGATTGTACAATCAATCTTCATATGTTTAACAAACACAATAATAAATAAATAAATAATTAATACATTCAATCCATTTCTTTCTCAATGATGTTACAAACAAAAATTTATGTTTTGGACATCTTTTGAGAACAGGTAAAATATAATATAAAATACCACGAACGCATGAGAGATGGTTCAACATTAGGAATACGAGATACACTCTAAAGCAGTGATTCCCAAAGTGGTCTATATAGATCCCCAGGAGTCTACGACTTCTTGCGAGGGGTCTACGACAATTCGGCAATTGTAAAAAAAAATAGGTATCCATGAGATGTAAACAGGAGTCTACGAGATGGTTTAACTAAATTGAGGCCAAATATGGAAACGCAAAATCATATATCGAAATCTTTGACGACTTTTTTTTTGTTTTTAGCTTATTTGGGAAAATTGGACGATTTAAAACGTTGGCGACTTTTTTTATAGCTCGTTTGGGAAAATGGGACGATCGATTTTCCCAAATGAGCTAAAAAAAAGATCGCCAAACGTTTCGACCGGCAAATTTTCCCCAAAGTGACAACGAATTCCGGCCATGTTGTTTCGGATTTTTTTTGGCCAGAAAAAATCATTTAGGGAAGTAGGGGGTCTACACAAAATAGAAATAATCGGCAATGGGTCTGCGGGACAAAAAAGTTTGGGAACTTCTGGTCTAAAGTCAAAAGTATTTCTCTTCTGAACGTACTTTCACTAATATGAAAGACTTCGATCTCCGAAACGATTATGTTCGGAAGTGTTATTGCTCCCCCCCCCCGGCACCACTAGAGGAAGGTTGATTCTGCATGTTAAAAGATATAATAGTCTGTGCTAACGCTGTCGAAGATGATGGAATTTGCAAAGAATCTGAAGAAATGGGTAAGTGTGAACCCATCCGTCCTTACCTGTAAAGTATCCCAATAGATTTTTTTTGTAAAAAATTATGTAAAACTCGATGTTAAATTATTAATATTAATGAAGACATTTTATTTATTTAAAGTAAATGACATTATAAACATGTTTGCTTTGTGATTATGGTAAAAAATACATGTTTTTTAAGAAACACTTTGGACTGATATCAAACACCCTTCCGATGTATATAACGTCGAATAATATTATTATTTTGTATTGTATAACAATGTAATCACACAATCATGAAAAACTTTACCATATGATTACATTGTATAAAATACGGCGTATAATCTAGAAAGACTTAGACTATTATTTCCAAGTAATATTTTCATGTTTTGAGGTTTTTCCTTTTATTCATTAAGTATTATTAACAATGTATCGAGGCACGGCTTTTACTGAGTAAGTTCCGTATTCGGCTCCATTATCTCAGGTAAATAAACAATTACTCATTTGATTTTCGTGAACATTAGCAAGACGAAATAGGTCATTTCCATGAAATGAAACAACATTTCAAGAAAACAAACGTTTTCATTCATATATCACTTAAGAAAAATCTAATCAGTAAATTATGTATACGCTCACAGTACTTGTATATATAAAACAAGAAACATTCAAATATCTACGAAAACATGGCACGACCAAATCAAGCAAATTCTAAATGTGTTTGATATTTATATTCCATTTTTGGTTTGGTAATTCTGGACCAGAGTACTCCATTTTTATTCAAACGTATTTTACCATTTCCAAACTTGGCTTCCATACATAAGTGTCAGTACAAGAACACCATTGTGCACTACCAACAAAGCTTTAAACTATTTATGTATACTCGGATTATGTATTATATAAAAACAGTTTCGTCTAACCACCACTGTTGTTTGCATTCCAATGCAGATGATGTTAGGTCGTGGATTGAAAAATGCAATGTATTGTTCTCCTCCGGAACGTGTTATTAGAGATCATTTGGAAAATGATCTATAATCGTGGGTTCGTGAGCTTGACGTCCAACTAAAAACAAATAAAAACTGATCACCCTACTTGCTTGCAGTAAAAGAGTATACTAACGCTTGTGGATATGTCAAGGTTAATTCCAGTTCCATTTTCTCGCTTAAACAAACTACGCTTTTCCCTATGACATGTTATTTAATTGAAATCCTATGCTGATGGAGCAATCATGTTTGACAACACTTTGTTATGCATTGTCGTAATGCGAAATGGGGCAATTGTTTCTCGTCATATTGAAGGACAGCAAATCATTATATTCCCACAGTAATCTGCAGCCATTCCAGGTGAAGAACGGCGCAGTTTTGAAATAGTTCAACGTGCAATCGGACGTTCTATTGTTTGACATTAAAATTATATTGATATTTTATCTGTTTAATATTTATAACGCATTTGTTTGCAAATGTAATTTTTGCGATTTCTCCCTTAAATAATCAAATTAAATTTTAAAGCGTTCCCAAATTTTCTTAATTTAAAAATGAGTTTATCTAAGCCCATCAAAACAAATAGCTCTCAAAGCAAATTTCAATTAAGTATTGAAGAAGTCGAATTACGAAGGATTTCAGGCATGCTGAAAGCTATTGGGTAAGTTTTAATATTATATGGGTTTTTTTTCGCCAAAATTTCAATGTAACAAACGTAACTCATATTATGTTTGTTGTGTTTTTGGGTAACACCGTGTGATTTCGGTAACTCCTTCTCGACCGACGTTTCGGAGATCGTTGCAGTCTCCATCTTCAGGGTAATTACCCTGAAGATGGAGACTGCAACGATGTCCGAAACGTCGGTCGAGAAGGAGTTACCGAAATCACACGGTGTTACCCAAAAACACAACAAACATATTGCTGCCAACCGTGAAAATCTACGCAATTACGTAACTCATATTGTAGTCATAAAACTATGATTCTTTTTAGAAGTTCTAAATCTCAGTATATTTAAAATTAAATGCCAAAGATGATAAGATTTAGAATATATCAATTGTCTATTTTTACTGCAAAAGAAATTAATAAAAAAGATTTTGTTCGTGGGGCTTCGATTGATACGAGTATAACTAGAAAATAAATATATTGTTTCTTATCTTTACGTCTTTCCAGCAGAAATTTTATATTAAGTAAATCAATTTTATAAGATGATAACACATTAAGTTGAATTTTACTTAGTTAAATATACATTGTTATTAAATATAGAAACGTTCAGTGTGAACAACAAACTCTGTTAACGAACTGAGTTCGTTTGTCTACGTGTTTGTACGCACAAGATATACCCCCAGAGGATATCCCGTTCGAATTGTGTTGAAATCTCTAAATTCGGAATTCGAATTCGAATCTCGAGAAATGTACTCTGAGACAATACAAGAAAAAAATATGAAATCTTCCATCTATACACAGGGCGCAACTATTTTGATGAAGATTGAATTTACGCGTAATATAATAAACATATATTTATTTCGTTTATTATTTCATAAGAGTTTTTAATTTTGATTGTAATGACATAACAACTATTATCGTTTTACTATTTTTATCATCTTTAAATAAGTATATTCAATCTAATGAAAAATCTATGACTTATATAAATTGAGGCATCTTACCATCGTGTAGTTTACCTTCCAGTCTCTGATTATTTTCTTGTGTTATGAAATTTCTTTACTCACAATTTTTTGTTAAAATCACGAGACACCTCTTGTTGGACCATTTCGATACTTGGTTAATATATGAAAAATTACCTTACTTGGTAAATCTCGAAGGTTTATATACGACATCGCAAATTCCAGGAATCCAGAATATATCTTGACATATTTGTTGAGTAAATCTAGCAAAAATCTACTCAAGGAATCTTATTTAATATTCTCTATTTATCTCTATTTTCTTTTCTACCTTCATAAATCCTACACGCTGGTTATATACATCTTCCGTCACAACTCCCTTGTTTATCTGGATAATGATTCCCTAATTTATTTACTGAGAGAATCTGAGTGTGACCCTTTTCTTAACACTCTGATCTTTATTGTGTCTTTGAAGTGACATGTTTTTTTCTTCAACAAAACGAATTCAACGAAAAAAAATCTTAAAAAAAAAAAACATTACTTCTTTGTCCTTGTAATAACTAATCACGGAAATCTCTTGACATTTCTTTTGTACTCGCAAGGACCATAACGATGGAAATAAAACGGATTCCTGATAATAAGGCCTCCGTGGAACTTAAATGCGGTGTTGGTAAATGGCGTAACACTTGAAAGGGCTTTGAAGTGATTCTGGGAAATTTCATACCCCCGGGGCTGCAATACCCATTGACTGCCCTTGGTATACAATACCTGTATATCTCTCACCGGGGAATTCAATTCAATCACGTACAATTAAAAAATCTTTGGATATAAAGTTCATGTCTCATAATTTCTTCAAAATTATCAAATATTTTCATAATTGGCTTGATTCAGAATGGTGAATTTTTGTTTGTGATTCTTAAAAACATACACACATCAATTAATTGAATACATTTTCACAATTTATATTCTAGTAAAATAATGATAATAAAATTAATGAAATGGCTGAATTATAAACATCGTTTTTATAAATTATCCATCTCAATGGCTCGTTAGAAGTGGTCCATGTTACAAACTAGTTATAAAATAAACATATAAGTTTGAACATAATTAGTATGAAGGCTGACGTAGTCGATCAACATTTAGATTTAGTACGTTTTGAATCCCGATCTAAATTCTGACAGGTTCTCTGCACTTAAGATCTGCAGGAAGATTAATCCTGGCTGAAGGGCCGGCTTTTTCTAAGCCCCGGTCGCCAAAGTTTGCGCGATGACAGCATTTCAACAGACAATATGCCAATCGCAGAAAACATGGCTGATCACAGTGTAGTCTACCTCAAATTCAGGCTTTGGATGCTATGATGCGGATAGTGATATATACTGCGTTCTGCCAGTTGGTACTTATGGTCTTGAAACTCTAACATTATTCAAAGTGCCGAGAAACTACGAGTGACCCAAAGAGCCATGGAAAAAGCCATGTTAGGAATAAGCTTAAGAGACAGAGTTAGAAACGATACGGTGAGAGAAAAAAACAAAGGTCACTGGTGACTCACAAAATGGCAATGGGCAGGTTACATAGCCGGAAGCTCAGATGAAAAATGGACAAGAAGATTGCTGACTTGGAGACCGTGGACGGCAAAAAGAAGTGCAGGGCGACCGCAACTACGGTGGAAGGATGATCTGAATAGACACGTCGGAATAACCTGGACGCAGTCTGCACAAGACAGAGTGACATGGAAGCGAATGGAGGAGGCCTTTGTCCAGTAGTGGACGAGAAAAGGGTGAGGAAGAAGAAGAAGAAGTGATATGTAAGCTAATGCCATTCGATGCAAAGCCTTCAAGACCTTCCAACAGAGTTTGTATTGTATTATTTCTGAGAATTTCATCCAGTGGAGTTCGTGAAGGTGTCGCGTTATATAATATGATAATTCTTCGTCAGATCTTTTATCAGTCATATTGGCTTGTTGAATACAGAATGAAGTTCGTTATTAATAAGCTGTTAGGAATATTGGCATAGACTCCATTGGAATAATCTAATCATGACAAAATGAAGGAATTGATTATTGTTTACAAACTGTTAACGGGAAAATTTGCTTTTATAAATATTAATTTTTAATTAAAAGAAGCTATTGCTTACTGCTTTCTTGAATTTTAAATAAAAGTCTGTCTCGCCAAGGGCGCCTATTGAAACAATGAGGTTTTACTTAATTTTTGGTAGTAATTAAGGGAACGTTCAATTGAGCACTATGGATGTGAAATGTTAATATTGATACGTATATGATATAATATAAATACAAAAACGTAATACGAGAAAGCATATTTCAATCATTCATCATCTTATCTCAAGTTTTTTGCATTCTTTCACATCTTTAATTTTTTTGCGAGATGTTTTGAATCAATAACAAAAATAATAACAACAACAACAAAACATCACGCCGTTTCACCGATGGGGTAGGCAAAGAGAATGGACCGCCACATTACTCGATCCTGATACATGTCTCTAGCTTCAAAATAGGCGTGTTTTTAAGTAAGTACCGTTTTAATATTCAAACAAAACTAGTTAACATATTGTAACATTTTTATTATTACACGAGAGATCACAGTTTTATTTACTTTTGCACATAATTACCACCACTATTAAAACACTTGTCATATCGAACAACAAGCTTTTGAATTCCATCGTGAAAGAAGTTTGGCGCTAGACTTTTCTTGAGCATTAAATTGCTGAAGGTGACGATTATTTAATGCATTAAATGGGCATTCCACATCGTCCAAGAAAGTGGAGCCAAAAAATCAACAAGCAACACCCCTTTCTATTCCAAAACATGGTACACATGATTTTCCGAACTCAAATTGCCAGCTTAACCTTTTCCACTCCGACCATTTTTGACCAACTTCATTTTCTTGGGCGATGTTGAATGCCGCCATTCCATGGATTGTTGTTTTGTTTCTGGTGTAACGTAGGCCACCCATTTTTCATCGCCTGGGACAATTTGGCTTAAATAATTGTCACATTGCATTACATCGCTCAAGAAAAGTCTAGCGGCAAACTTCTATCACGACGGAATACAAAAGCTTGTAGTTCGATATGACAAGTGTCTTAATATTGGTAGTAATTATGCGAAAAAGTAATTAAAACTGTGGTCTTTTATGTAAATTTAAATTGTTAGAAAAAGTTTACTTATTTGATTTTATATTATAACGGTACTTACTTAAAAAAACACGTTGATACATACAGCGAGTCATATACGCACGGCGATTCTTTCGACTTCTAACATGGCCGACTTTTAAAATTTGATTAATCTGTAATGTGTACTCCATTCACACCGTTAACGTATACTTTCTTAATCCATGCGTTCCATATATCCAAACCAGCGCAGTGATCCTTACATAATATGATACTTTCATCCGCTCTACATTCTCATTTTATCAGCATTTAAAATTATTTCGTACATCGTTTTACACACATACGTCTTAGGAATCTTATCTCTACCGCATTTATCCTGCTCTTATGCTCCTTTAGCTAGTTCCATGCTTCACATCCAAATATCAGAATTGGTACTTAAACTCCAATAACGTTTCCTAAAAAGTTTCCAATAACAGTTTTTAAAGCACCAACCCTTCTTTCGACGTCACAACTCTTTCGGCCATAAATAGACAAACTCAGACACCCGCTCAAGGTTCTTTTGATTAACAACCTATATGTTACAATCTTTAGCATAATGCATCAATGTAGGGATTGGAAACAGTTACGTTCACGAGATGAGGATGTTAAACATCAGTCTGCGAGACAGAATGCGAAATGATTTGATCAGAGAAAGGACTAAAGTTGTGAACGTAGCGTGCAAAAAAGCCTCTTTGAAGTGGAATTGGGCCGGCCATATAGCGAGGACAACGGATGATCGGTGGCCAAGTCAAACCCTGGAGAGGCGACCGATAACTGGGCATAGAAATCCTGGCATACCACAAGCCAGATGGTCTGATGACATCAAGAGAGTGGCAGGAGGTCAATGGTACAGAGCGGCGAGAGATAGAGAGTGGTGGAAGTCGGGAAGGGAGGCCTATATTCAGCACTGGACAACTTAATGCTGATGATGATGATGATCAATGCAGGGGATAAAGGAAATTCGCAAGTTCAATTAATTAATCGAATATACTCGTATACAACTGATATTTGTTCGTTGAAACCATGCATTAAAGGAAGAGTTGATGAATGAAACTCCATAAACTAGATCATTTTAATATAAGTTCAATCTTTCAACCTTTCCAAAACATACTACCTAAATACACGAACTCATCTACTTTCTCCAAATTTTCACCATTCACTCTAATGTTGCAGCAGACTGTCATGATTTCTTATTTTTCAAAATTTTTTTCAAAAACCTTGGATTTATTAACATTCATCATCAGAGCATTTCGCAACCATACCTTATGTGTGGAAGCGAAGCATGGAACTGGCAACATAACTTTGAAAGTAGAATAAATGCAGTAGTAATGAGATCTCTTAGACGAATGAGTGGATACTCTGTGTATGATAGAGTGCGCATGATGGTGTTATGAACAAAATAATGAAAGGATCATTAAGATGGTTTGGACATATGGAAAGAATGAATGAAGAAAGAATGGTAAAAATAAGTATATGTTTACGATGTAAATTGAACTAGAAATAGAGGAAGACCGAGGAAAACGTAGCACGATCAAATAAATCGAATATTGAATGTCGGCCACGCGAGGAGTCAGAGAAATCCACGCGCGTGCATGACACGATGTATAAATATTGAGGAAGCGAGAGAAATATGTCAGGAAAGAAAAGTGTGTCAGTCCATTATTTCTGCCTACCCCTTCAGAGAGACGGCGTGATGGTTAGTTAGTTTCAATTTTTTAATGCATTAACCACATTTTTCATTTTAAAATGACCGTTCACATTGAAGTTAAAGTACCATCACTGATATATGGAAGTGAAGCATGAAACTGACAAAAGAAAGAAGAGAGCAGAATAAATGCGGTAGATATGAGGTCCCTAAGACGTATGTGTATTAAAACGATGTACGACAGAATTTCGAATGATAATATAAGGAAGGAGTGTAGAGCAGAATAAAGCATTATGAACAAAATTATGAAAGGATCACTGAGATTGTTTAGACATATGGAACGCTTGGATGAAGGAAGAATGGTTAAGAAAGTATACGAACCTATTCCACTCTGACCATTTTTCTCAGCACTGATTTGAATTATTTAATTTAACGTACTTTTAAAATATAATAAACAAATTAAATTAGTTAAACAAGAGCAAAACGTTTAAACATTTTAAATTAAAAATGTCTGGCCCACAGATCTACCTACTGGAACTCTGTCGGCCACAACGTCTGGCCTACAGAGTTGTAGGAGTTAACGATGTGAATGGAGTACGGAATCTTGGGAGACCGAAGAAAACTTATGGCCATACAACTCTTGAAGAGTTTTAGTCTCCTTGATGATTTTCCTCCAAGCTCCTCGATTCTGCACCTTTTGCACCCAGCAGTCCGATTCGTCCAACCTAGCCAGATCATACAGAACATTATCTATTAGGCTCTGTCTAGGCCTTTCAAGAGGTCTTTCTCCGGTTGGTCTAGACGTGTACAGGGTTTTAATTGCTCTGGTCTCTCAAACACAGTATACGTGATCCATGCCAGGCGACCAGCTCTCACGGTGCTCGTTATAAAAGGCCGCTACTGGGTCATCGTACGGATCTCTTGGTTGGTCCTATGCCTCCAAGTTCCCGCTGCAACACCGGGACTGGGCCTCAGGATAATTCTCAGTATCCTATTCTCAAACCAGCCTTTGTCGTTCTTTAAGAGTCATTGTCCACTACTCCAAACCATGTGTCACCACTGGCTTAATGATGGTGTGACCAAATAAATCAAATTTTAAAGGTCGGCCATGTTAAAAGTCGGAAGAATCAACATTTATGGATGTGGAGGATGCTAGAAAGATGTATCAGGATAGAGTAGTGTGGCGGTCCATTCTCTCTGCCTACCCCTACGGGGAAACCTTATGATGGTTTGTTGTTTTTGTTGTTGTTGCAGTTGTTGTTGTTGTTATATTATAATATCCATAGTTAATCATGCTTGAAGAAAGATTACCCCAGGGATCATTTTTAAATTTAAATATTAAACATGTCACTTAAATATATTTTATATGTGTTTTATTATTAAATCAATTCAATAAATTTCTTTAAATTACACCTAAAAAAACTGCTTTCACTTTAGTTTTTTTTTTTTTAATTTATTTCAATATTTTACCATTTATTTAATTCGTTTTAAACAAATACAAATAATGATGTAAAAACTAGATATGAAAAACGAGGAATGCAGTAGATGAGGTTGTATTTTTCTACGATTAGTTATGTACGAGAAAAAACGAGAGGAACAAGACTTTAAAATCAATCAGTTTGATTCACATATTATTGTTTAACTTTTATGTTATTATGTTCGTAATTATTACAATACTAATACTTTTGTTAACTAATTTGCTTTTAGAAAAGCGATTTAAATTATTTTCCTAAAAATATCTGAAAACTTTAATGTAAACTCATAAAATACGAAAACATCTTTGAACACCACCCTACATACTATATATAAAAACGTTTCATCAGCATAATTTTCCACTTATTATATCAAATTGTGTAAAACCCTAGCACGAAGACAAGATTACGTAATATAGATAAAACCTCCTCGCCCCAATTTAAATAATTTTCCCCTAGCGGCGAAAATCGTAAACGTTTCTCATGGGAACTTTTATTACCGACCGCTAGGTGGCAGCGGCAATAAAGATAGCCCTTAATAGCTTATAAGCTTCGTTGATAGATGGCGCTAGTAGCGGTCATTTTATTTTATTTTGCTATTTCTATATTTAATTTAAATTTAAATTATTTTCATTATATTTGCGAATATTCTAAGTGAGGATTAACTATATTAAATCGATGAATGATTTTGGTTAACAACTGATTTTTAAACATACACTTATACAAACATATTATAAATATACAAAAATAACCAACCATCCCGCCGTCTCTCCGGGGGAGAAGGGAGGTAGACAGAAAAATGGACCACCACATTGTTGTCTCGAAATACTTCTCTCGATTTTTCTGCATTCATAAATCGTGTCATGCACACACGTCGATTTCTCTGACTCCATACATGATAATGTTTCCAAATAACAATTTACATCTTCGTCTCTGTTGAGGTACAATTAATCCTTTAAAACATTAAATAATTGATTGATTTGATCATGTCACATTTTCCTCGGCTTTCCTCTATTTCTAGCTCCATTCACTTCGTTTACAAATACTTCTCTTCATGCATACTTTCCGCGTGTCCAAACCATCTAAAGGATCCTTTCATTATTTTGTTCACAACACTTTCGTTCGTACCCCATTCAAATATATGCATTTGATACGTTATAAATATATAATGCAATATTTAAATTTAACTACTCGTATTATTATGTATTGTGAATAAATGTGATCTGCGATCAGAAAATATATGATATTTTTAATATTTATTTATACCTTGTATACAAAAAACGCGTATAAGTCACATATCTTCGAAACTTTAATAAGACACATGAAATGTGAAATGCCGTGGGATAGAGCCACGGATAACTACCATACCCCCTCATGTAGAGATACCTCAGAATTTTTTTCTGAACTCTCTCCAGCATAACGGAGGACTCCATATCACAAAACCACTTTCGAGTCTGCTCCGAACCAATGCATTGTATAGGACTCTGAGCACATTGGGATTTCTGAAAACTCTTCCGGTCCGAATGATGAACCATCTCTAATGCGTTCCTGTTACTTTGTTGTATTTTTATAATATTTTACCTGTACTTAATAGATACCTTAAACATTGTCCTGTTTGTAATGTCTTTTGAGTTAATAAATTGATTTGATTTGATTTCAAATCGTAGCCAAATGTGGCTTTACTTTTTTATTTTTTCTTGCCAAATTTCGCCGACAATGTGTCATTTTACAGTGGCGCTGGATGTTGTTGTTTTAGTCACACGTGGAGGCACTTTTCTTGCCTTAATATTATTGTTCTTCTTCTACTCGGCGCTGCATCCCGGTGTGGGACTTGACCCCTTTACAACAGTCCTCCTCTAGTTTCTGTCCCTGGCCATATCTTTTAATTTTCCAGATCTATTCAATTTCTCCCAGTCCTCTTCCACGCCGTCCGCCTATCTTTTTCTATGTCTGCCTCATGGTCTCTATTCGCGCGACATCCATCTGGACATAAATTTAGGTGTTCTACGCTCTGGCTTTCTTTAAATATTTTTTTTATATAAATCCATATTATTACATCGAATAAATCGGGTATTATTTTTCATATCTACTCTACAGCTCTACAGCCCCCTAAGCTTTATTTAAAGCTTTCATTTTCCACCCGGAAGTAGAACACCCCTACTCCCCCGTAAATTCCTGCGTCCTCTTTTTGTATTCATAGCCCTGACTGCACTGGAGGCTACTGCCATCCGGGGGTGGTATCAACCACTCTGGAAAATAGTGTTCTGTCATCTCGGTCTATTGATTTCAGCGAATTCATTAGCAGCAGATGTGCGCCTACTCTGTGCCTTTCTGTTTGCTTATCCCACACTTGTGCTCGACGTTTATTTGATGCGTGTGGTGGTGCAGTTATTACGTTTAAAGCTGGACAAAAATGAACTATTTTATAACTTTGTGGTCTTATATTATCACTTTATAGACTGGTAAGATTTACGGTTATATTAATATTATTATTATAATTATTTTGTTGAATCGCTCTTTGCATCATTACATGGTAAAGCTATCATACATGTGATAGGTAGCTAATCTGTCGCCATTTTATTGTCACGTGAATTCTTCACCAGACCAAAGACAATCACCCTGCCATCGCTGGGAATCGAAACCGGGATCTTCGATTTGGGAGTCAAAGCACTAACCACTCGATCACGAAGGTCGTCAATGTAACAGTATCCATAAATAATTAAGAATTAATAGTAATTTAGAAAGGGCGTCTAAGACGATTTGGACATGTGAAACGAATGGTTGAGGGAAGAATGGTGAATCGGAATTCAGTCATGCCAAGGAAGACATGGCATGACAGAATTAATCAATTAATGAAAGGCGGCCATGTTCGAATATATCGTTATATAATTAACTAAATGAACGCTAAGGCATTAACACTGTGGAATTCCATAGTAATATACTGAGGAAATTGAAAATAACTTTGTTTAATCCACTAATTATTAAAAAATACATATTAAAAAACACGACATGTTTCGGAGGATACCTCCATCTCCAGGTGTAAAAATATAATAAAAAGTAAACAAAGAAAGACTAATATTAGGTCCTTACATATGAAATTGGCGTTTTGCCGTACTGGCAACTTTGATCTCAAATATCTTCTCTTTGGTTAGGAATTCCTAATTCAAATTTATACAGCTATTTACTCAAGTATTTGTGTTTCGAAAATTACAATTCATTCGTTTTTTCCTCAATTGTTTTTTTTCTTTGCGTCACTCAGTTTACAAAATGGAAAACTTGAAATATCGCGTTATTTACGAGTACGAGTTCCACCGTGGCACCAGTGCTGCAGAAACGGCTCGAAGGATTAATGATGTGTATGGCGACGGTGCCGCAAAAGAAAACACAGTGCGTTTTTGGTTCCAACGTTTTCGTTCTGGAAATTTCGACCTGCAGAACAAGCCCCGTGGACGGCCGGAGACCAAAGTTGATAATGAAGAATTGAAGGCTATTGTGGAAGCGGATCCATCGCAAACCACGTCCGAGTTAGCTGCAGGCTGCGGTGTTAGTGATAAAACTGTTTTAATCCACTTGAAGCAAATTGGGAAGGTGAAAAAGCTAGAAAGGTGGGTACCTCACGAATTGAGTGAAGCAAATCAACCAACGCGCATTGACTGCTGCGTTGCATTACTCAACCGGCACAATAATGAAGGGATTTTGAATCGAATTACCTGTGATGAAAAGTGGATCCTATATGATAATCGGAAGCGCTCATCGCAATGGCTGAACCCTGCCGAACCAGCCAAACCATGCCCCAAGCGAAAATTGACTCCAAAAAAGTTACTTGTGAGCGTTTGGTGGACTAGTGCTGGTGTCGTTCACTACAGCTTTCTTAAATCTGGCCAGTTAATCGCTCTAGGCCACTGCTGCTTCATGATAACGCTAGACCACATACTGCATAACAGACGGCTACCAAATTAGAAGAGCTTCAATTGGAATGTCTAAGACATCCACCGTACTCTCCGGACCTTGCCCCAACAGATTACTATTTTTTTTCGAAATTTGGATACCTTCTTGCAAGGGAAAAAATTCAACTCCGATGGGGCAGTCCAAACCGACTTCAAAGATTTTATTGATTCCCGTCCGAATTTTATTTTTAGTAAAGGGATCGATGGACTACCTATGAGATGGCAAAAGTACATAGATAGCAAGATAACATACTTTGATTAAATAAATATATTATATTTAAAAAAAATCAACTTTGTGTTCCTCCAATACAAAACGCCAATATCATATGTAAGGACCTAATATAAAAACGCATTTAAAATTTTATACAATAATTCAAATATAAAAATTACCCTGGGCTATTTGTTATAAGTATTATTTTCAATTTCCTATGTATACGTTATATAATTCATTTACAATATATCGTAAGTATCCAAATTATATAAATACAGCACGATTTTTATGAATATATTTTTAATATGATGGCCGCTTCGATTATATTATCTTCCTATTCTTTTTTTTTCAGCCAATTTCACCCCACTGCTGGATATAGGCCCCTTCCGAACTCTTCCAATATTTTCTATCATGGGCTATCTGTTGTCACCGCAACTTGGATAATATCATCCGTCTACCTTTTTGTGATTATCTTACTAGGGTTTTAAAGAAATATTATTATAGATTATTCGTGAAGCTAGATTCACTTCACGACTTCGCAGCGGCTAAAGAAAGCTTGATATCAAACACGGCTTCATATGTACATAAAGTTCGATTTCAAATTCTTTTGTGTCCTTTGTTGTTCAAGCGAAGCCAACTAACTTGTTCCGACCAGGTGAATCCGATGCCTGAAGTCGCATTCAAGTAAACTGTGTAAATAACAAGAAGTGTTAAAAAGACTGTGTGATATGTACTGATATTTGACAAGTACCTACCCCGCAAGGTCACAATTGTGACATATTGTCCCAAAATGTGCTAAATACTGAAAAAAAATTGATTAAATATTTTTTCTTTTATAAAAATATCGTATAAATATTTTTTTTGTTGTAAATATTTAGTTTAGTTCCACTTAGGTAATGGCATTTCATTTATCAATGAAAGCGAAAATGGCCGTTCACAATGGAGTTCTGGTCCCAATACTTATGTATGGAAGCGAAGCATGGAACTGGCAGAAGAAAGAGAAGAGCAGAATAAATGCGGTAGAGATGAGGTCCCTAAGACGTATGTGTGGTAGAACGATGTACAATAGAATCTTAAATGCTGATATTAGAAAGGAATGCAGAGCGAAAAGAGGTATTATGAACAAAATTACGAAAGGACAAATATGGAGCGCATGGGAGAAGAAAAAATGGTTAAAATGTATACGTTAACGATGTAAATGAAGTACCGAGTTGAGGTAGATCGAAGAAAACATGGCATGTCATAAATTAATCAAATTTTAAAGGTTGGTCATATTAGAAGCCGAAGAATCGACGTGCTCCTATAACTAAGAATAACGCTGTATGAATGTGGAGGAATCTAGAGAGGTATGTCAGGATGGAGTAGTGTGACGGTTCATTCCCTCTGCCTACCACTGCGGTGAAACGGCGTGATGGTTTGTTGTTTTTGGTGTTAGGTCATGGCTTCGACCTGTTTCGACAGCTCGCTGTCATCTTCTGGTTAGGTTAGGTTAGGTTAGTTACCAAAAGATGAGAGCGTGGTGTGTGTCTGAGGGATAAAATACCCAATACCGAAATCAAACGCCGAACAAAGCTTGTCGATTAATGGACCATGTTACCAAACTAAAGTAGAAATGGGTATCACATGAGGCCAGATATGGAACAGAAAGATGGACACCCAGAGTATTGACGTGGAAACAGTAGGAGGAAAAAAGTAGGATCGTTGGACCCCAAAAAGATGGGCTGACGACCTAATTCCAGTTGGGGGAAGAAGACGACCTTCGTGGCAGAGTGGTAAGAGCTCTGATTCCCATTCCGAAGGTTCTGGGTTCGATTCCCGGCGATGGCAGTGTGATTGTCACACTGTCTTTGGTCTGACGTAGTATTCTCGTGACAATAAAATGGCGATAGATTGGCTACCTGTCACATGTCACGAGAATCAATATATCAGCTTAAAAAACAAATTGTATACTGTAATTGGGTTCAAGCGACCTGTTGTATACGCCAAAAAAAAAAAAAAAAAAAAAAAAAAAAGGCGGATGAGAGTTACACAGGATAGAAAAAAATAGAGAACGTTTGATGAGGCCTTCATCAGGGAACGGAGAGACGGCTTAAGAAGAAGAAGAAATATACACCATAAATAACTTAACAATATTTTTTTAAATCTCATTATTTAACAATGAACTTCTACCGTGAAATTTCATGTTACAACATTAGTATACAAACAAGTGCCCTTTTTAAATTGTCAACACGTCAATAAGTGTAAGGTTTTGAATGGAATACATATATGATATAAAATAATCATAATGATCTTGTGGTAATAATTTAATTGAATACTCAATAATAAACGCGAACATCTTTCGCAATATACTTATTGTATCTTGAACAATGATGTAAAACTGCATTATTACTAAATAACTAGTAAGTTTAATTTTATTTTTTGGGAATGATATGTTTTATCTTGCAAAGGCACTATTAAATGTCATTTGATAATGCCGTAGCAAGGCGAAACACGTCATTCTCATACAAAATTATAAAACTTCTGGAAAATAGACGTTTTCATTCGTATTAATTATGTAAAGCGTGAAGGAATCACAATTATAAAGAAAGCATGTCGTGTCAGGGTCGAACGCATAATATATTTGGATTCCTTGTTACCAGCACGAACATTATTATAAGACAAGAAAGAAAAAAGAACCAAAGCTCCCGTTCAGAAAAAAAAACAAATCCCATAATTCCGGATATTACGGAGGTCAGAAGTGAGAAATATATGAGTCGATATATAGTATACGAGTATAATAGAGAAGAATTAAGTAAATATGTAACCAAATTGGAACATTTCAACATATATTTAGATTATTATTATTGTTTGTAAAAGTTTTTATTAGAAAAGGTGTTTATGTACATGTGCAATTAAAAAGCGATTGTACTTTTGGTTTCATATTGATTTTTCGATAATTAATATGAAAAATATATAATCCTGACAAATTTGTTTCGCCTTTCGATAGCATTCTAAAACTGGCACTATTATTAATATACAATATTTATATTTTATTTAAAGAATTTTGGAAGGTGTAAAAATACTTTTTTAATTTGTTCCAATGACAAATTGTATCAATTCTTTAATATTATTTTAAAGTTCTTGCTGGTGTTGGATTGTTTTAAGTGCCTTATTAGAGTTTATTAAAAAAAACGGTTGTTAGTGGAATATAAATTAAATAATCACAATTGTCCGGAACGTCCAGCTGACAACAAGTCCAAGTGTAAAATTATTTTAATTTTGTTATTTTATTTTATTTATTTTATAACACTGTATTTTATATAATTTGTTTTAGATTTATTTTGGACGTTGGACGATCGAATTGTGTGCGGGAGATGCCTATTGGTGGTAATGAGGTTCGCAACCCATCACACCGCGTCTCTCGCGGGGGCGAAAAGAGAAGGATGGAGTGCCGCATCGGTTAAAGTGTGGCAGTCCATTCTTTCTGCTTACCCTTTCGGGGAGACGGCGTGATGGTTAGTTAGTAAGTTATGTGAATAATAATAAAAAAAAGTCAATGTAAAACCAAATAAAGATGTAACAATCTCTGTAAAATCGATAAAATAATCGCATGTACATCATAATTTTAATTACTATCACATGTCTGTTATTTTCATACGAGGTTCACTATATTTCCTTTTTTTTATCAAAGGTATTCTTAAATTAACTTAAGTATAAAAAAATATGTACGGGATATTTCGATTATATTAGGACAAAATCGCCCCATGAAGTCTCGCCGTGCGATCGTCGGGCACCGTGTATTTACTCGAATTGGGTTTTACGAGTATTGGATTTTATGAGAATTGGATTTGAGTAGAACTGGGTTTACCGGTAATGTAGAAAGTATTAAAATTCCTGTTTGAAAATAGCCCGATGATTGATGAATAGGAAGCGTAAAGACGGTTTGTAGCGGAAGTTCATCATATTTTTGCCTTACGGCGGAATGATAATTTATTCCACCTTTGCGTGCTACGCTTGGGTCAGGCTGCAAGTTGCTATTCTAATGAATTTGAAGGCGTATTTGGAATACGTTCTCGTTGGGACTGGGTTTTTATGAAAGTTTTACTAAAAGTACGAAAGGAATCAGCAAGGTCGGCTTAAAATAAAATAAGCAATAAACTAACGTAAACCTTGTGAAAATAATTGAAATATGCTATTACAATCCGATATTATTGTTGTATCAAAGAATCTTCTTAAAAAATATTT
This sequence comes from Lepidostoma basale, assembly GCA_022606425.2. Lineage (NCBI taxonomy): Eukaryota > Metazoa > Arthropoda > Insecta > Trichoptera > Lepidostomatidae > Lepidostoma > Lepidostoma basale. The sequence continues at coordinate 417,614 of JAHDVF020000207.1, forward strand.
AACAATTAAACTAACTAACTAACTAATTAATAACTAACTTACTCCGGAAGACGGCGTGATGGTTAGTTAGTTATTTTAACAAGTATGATACGAAAAAAAGAACAAAAAAAAAGGAACCGAAAACGATATCTTTCTATGTTAATCTTAAAATGGCAGAAAGAATGGACTGCCACACTTTTCTTTCCTGACATATTTCTCTTGCTTCCTCAACATTTATACATCAGGTCATGCACGCACATCGATTTCTCTGACTCCTCACATGGCCGTCATTCAATATTTGATGCGACATATGTATAACTAACTAACTAACTAATTAACTAACCATCACGTCATCTCCCTGAAAGGGTTGGCACTAGGAATGGACTAACACACTTTAACCGATGCGGCACTCCATCTTTATCTTTTCGCCCCCGCGAGAGACGCGGTGTGATGGGTTGCGAACCTCATCGCAACCAATAGGCACCTCCCTCGCACACTTCGATCGTCCAACGTTCACAAAATAAATCTAAAACATATTATATAAAATAAAATAAAAACAAAATATAAATAATTTAACACATAATGTTTTTTTAGATGGTGCACTTGTCGTTGGGCAACCCGACATTTGTGTTTATTTAATTTAAATTCTTCAATAATATTTTAAAAATTTTGCTGGTGTTGGATTGTTTTAAGTACCTAATTACAGTTAATAAAAAAAAAACAGTGGATACGGGGAATATAAATTAACTAACTAACTAACTAACTAACCATCACGCCGTTAGTTAGTTAATTAATATTCCCCGTATCCACTGCTTTTTTTTATTAACTGTAATAAGGTACTTAAAACAATCCAACACCAGCAAAAAGTTTAAAAAATTATTGAAAAATTTATTCAAATTGTCTTTGGAACAAATGAAAATTTTACTTTATAGGTACCTGTCAAAATTCTTTTTATAAACGAAAAAACTTTTATAATTTTAACATCAAAACATATAATATGTACGAAAGAATCATGTTATAATCTCATTTATTTATATATAATAGTTTGTACAATCATTTCAACCTTGTTTTTATAGTTGAAATATAAATGTATTTCAAATATAATCCCTGTGTTGTGAAAGAATTTATTCCTATTCTATGGAGGTGTGGCAGTGCGGCGTTTTTATGTGGTAAAAGATGCGAATTTTTACATTTTCCTTGATGTTCCTGGCCCCCGTTTTTCACGTAGTGAATCGTATCAGATGCGCGGCAGGAAAACATAACAGGTAAACGCCGCCTGTAATTTCCGCAGTCAAATTTGTTTGCATCAGATGTGATCAACGGCCCGATAGAAGCCACTCGGAGGCTTGCCACGTTATGTTTATATACCTGTAACAAGCACATACATCCAAAAACCATTTTCACAATACATACAAAAGCATCAGGAAACTACCACATTAAAATGGCCCAAGTGGCATCCCAAGAACCAGCAAAAATATTACATATACTGCAAACCAATCCCTTGATTTGAAACAAGCGAAGAAGACGGACAATTCGCACTCTTAATAGTAAACTGACCGATTATGGTTAAGGTCATAATTTAGTTAACATTAGACAGAGGCTTATGTTAACGCTATCCATCTATTTTTCACAATGTTAACGCTATCCATTTGTAGTACCTACGATAATCGTTCACAATGTTAACGCTATCAATTCGTACGTGTTTTTCGACTGTTTTTGTTAAAACACCAACTAATGTCAGATTGAGCATAACTTGCTTTTTTAAATTAAACCAGTGTTATTTTAAGTGTGCGAATTGGGGGAATGGACTACAAAGCTTGACTGAGTCCGCTAAGTAGACATAAGTAGATATAATAAAATGTATTTAGAAGTTAAGTGTGCGTTGATTGGTATAACGATTTATTCAGTAAACAAGATATCATATTTTGATTGAGTTGATGATATTTATTATTTATTTGCCACTACATAACGAAAAAAATAATTATATTTATTTAAGTTAACACTAGCAAAGAGCTCAGCTTACCCTCGGGAGGATAAGGGGGTTTCACCTCCATCTATGAGTCGTGGCGTGTAAAGAATTTAGAACACTTACAAAATTGTTGAACACGAAGTATTAATTTTACACTCAAGTGTGAGATAAGCTTTCGCTTTTCTGTAAGGAATATTCCAAATATGAAGTTTGTTTTCAAATATAAATGTCTTTGAATCCAGTCTTCTTCCTCAAAGTGATGGCAACTACTTTTGTAGAGAACGCCATAAAAAAAACAATATCTCTCCTCTCTTTTTGCCATTGTGGTGGAAGATTTTGCCGACTTGTGTCGTTTCTAAGGGCGCCTACAATAACTTTTAACACCTACTTTGCCCCCATTTGAATCCAGAATGTTTCACTGTTTCTGTGATTTAACTTATTTACAAAAATTAAAATCGAATCCTTAAGAAAATGATTCACGCGCTTTTACGCGTACATGGTGTCTCGCTGATTTATAAAATATTTTTATAAAATTAAAAAATCAACCACGACAAGTTACGGAGGTGACCTACATTCTCGTACATCCTCATAATTTTAAGGGTTATTCATAATATTTTATTTTTATGTAATATGTCTTTCTTTGTTTAGAGTTTATTTATGTATTTACACCTAATGACATAGGTCACCTCCAAAACATATCATGGTTGATATTTTTATTTTACAAAAATATAAAATAAATTAAAATGGAACTTAAACAGCGACGTTTTTTGAATTACAAGGTTATTTATTATGGTGTTCTTCTACCGACCCTTATTTATGGAAGCCAAGCATGGAACTGGCAAAAGAAGGATGAAAGTAGAATAAATGCAGTAGAAATGAGATCTCTTAGACGAATGTGTGGATACTCTGTGTATGATAGAGTATCGAATGAAAATATAAGAAGAGAATGCGGTGCGAATGATGGTGTTATGAACAAAATAATGAAAGGATCATTAAGATGGTTTGGACATATGGAAAGATTGAATGAAGAAAGAATGGTAAAAAAATTATATGCTAATGATGTAAATGGAACCAGAAATAGAGGAAGACCGAGGAAAACGTGGCACGATCAAATAAACCAAATATTGAATGTCGGCAATGTGAGGAGTCAGAGGAATCGACGCGCGTGCATGACACGATGTATGAATGTTGAGGAAGCGAGAGAAATATGTCAGGAAAGAAAAGTGTGGCAGTCCATTCTTTCTGCCTACCCCTTCGGGGAGACGGCGTGATGGTTAGTTAGTTAGTTTTATTACAATGAAATTCCACAGTGTTAATGCTTTAACCTTCAATAACATGAAACAATACATTTTTTCTTTTTAACTTCGTATCATATTTTTTGGGTTTATTCATATTTATCTCGATGCTATTATTCAGTCACTTAAGGGAATGGATACCATTATTATCATATGGTACATTCATGACATTTAAACTATGTATTTTTTATATGAATATTCAATATGTGAGAATTGAATAATGTATTATACTAATTTATTAATTAGATTTGTTATAATCGATTCGTAGCTATTAATAGAATGAAATAAGTGGTTCAGTAAAAGAATAGGAAATCTAAATTATGAGACCGTGACGAATACAGTTTTACCCTTAATACAAAGAATTTCTGAAAACATCCCATCCACCCTAAAAACTCATTAATAATTATAATTCAAACTGTAGGGTAAAAAAGATCCTTTGGTATAAGAAATATTAAGGAATGAATAAAATATTCGAAGCCAAAAGAGCCAATTACAATGAAATGATATATTTTTTGTACATTGAATATTGTTCTTCTGTTTTACTTTAATGAAGGGATACTACGCAGATACTATTATAGTAAAATTGGCCACGATTCAGAAGCAGAATCGAAACATGTTTTATCTAGTATTTTTTCAATAATATGATAATTTTCAAATTTAACCGTAGCATATAATATACACCGCTTGACTGGAGGAGAGCAGTACCATCATACCTCTGTACAAAGAAAAAGGTTCGCGTATGGAATGTGGAAACCACAGACCTATTAGTATTTTGAATGTCGTCAGTAAAGTCAAAGCATAATTTTAATAGAAACAGTATGAAAGATGACTAGTGTCAAAGTTTGGGATATGTATGGAGCCTTTATGAATGGCAGAGAATGAATTGATAAAATATTTGCAGTTCATACGTTGACTGAGAAGTTTCTGACCAAAACCGTAAACTTTTGCGTTTGTCCTAAAATATATCACATCTGACAATATTGACCATAGCTTACTGGTGGTGCCAACTTTTGTCCAACGGCGGAAACTTATTTGTACATCTGATATATAAATGACTAGAAATAGAGGAAGACCGGGAAGAACGTGGCGCGATCCAATCAATTAAATTAAACAATTAAAAATTAAACCCTTGGTGGGTCTTGGCCTCCTCCAAAAAATGTCTCCATCACGTCCTATCTCTGGCCGCCACCTCCCAGTCTTGCCGCTCCAGGACCCGACAATCTGCCACGGCACCATCCAGCCATCGCAGTCTCGGCCTACCGATGCTTCTTCGCTCTGCTGGATTGTCATACAACACTCTTTTGGAGGGCTCCAGATCTCCCATGCGGTGCAAGTGCCCTAACCAGCGCAGTCTGTTAATCTTTATAAACTTAACCACGCTGACGTCTTGGTATAGATCGTAGAGCTCTGTGTTGTATCTACTTCTCCACGTCTGACCATCCTTAATGGGTCCGAATTTTCTGCGGAGGATCTTCCTTTCGAAGCAGTTAAAATTAAAGAAATTAAATATCAGCCACGTAAAAAGTCGGAAAAATCGACATGCTTGTATGACACGATTTATGAAGTTGAGGAAGGGAAAAAAGTATATCAGAAATGAAAAGTGTGGTGGTCCATTCTTCCTGCAGTTCCTTTAACACAAGCGGGGATACAGCGTCACGGTTAATTATATTTCTTGTCTTGAGGTTGTCAGCTTCACGCACGCTCTACCCCTAGCTGGAGGATAAAGGTTAATTTGTTGGGGTTATTCGTCATTTTATTGGTCGGTTCCATTTTTAGCGCCAAAGACTCGCCATCACACTATCCTGTGATTCATATAAGCAACCCATATAGGCAACTCACAAAGGCTACATTGTTCGGGGTACGTAAAGAGGACGCTAAAGAGTCGTACTAATTGGTGGTGTTGCTAGTGTTATGAAACATGACGTTCTTCAGCGTTTATCAGTACTTGCCTTTCGGCAGGGCAGGCACTACCAGGACCCTACCAGTTTTGCAAACCCGTTGACACGATGGATTTAAATATTTTGAAGAATTCATTTCGTTATTATTAATAATTATTATATTATATTAAGATATGAAATATTAAATGTCATTAAGATATACAATATTAAATTCAACAGAGCCCAAATAATGGACAATAAGAGAAAATCTCGACTCCGGTGTACTCCCATGTGATGCGAATATACAGAATCAAAAAAAGCTCAACAAAAAGAAGAAACCGTCCAATAGCAACATGAAAAAAGACAAGAAATTGAAAAGGGAAAGAATGAGAGAGAGAGAGAGTGAGAGAGAGAATATGTAATAGAGGTATAAGTATTATTACTGACGGCAATTCAATATCAAACGTACATTCGAGAAGACTTCGATTTTAGATTTGTATGCAAAATCTAAGGGCGATAAAAACGAATACTTCTCTTATAACGTCACTCCCTTCGATGCCTTGAACGCCCTCAAACAACGTACTTGCCAATATTATACCGGAAAGGGTTTAAAAACCCTCCAAATCTACACCTACGTGGTCTTCATACATTACTCAATAAATCTATTTATTATATATACTCGTTTTATAACGCAAAACAAAAAACAAACCATTACGCCGTTTTGCCGCAGGAGTAGGTAGAGAGAATGGACCGCCACACTACTCTATCCTGGCATACCACTCTAGCTTCTTCCACATTCATACGAGTCATACACGCACGTCTATTCTTCTGACTTCTAACATGACCAACTTTTAAAATTTGATTAATTTGTTATGCCATGTTTTCATCGGTCTGCCTCGACTCCGTACTTCATTTACATAATTAATTATACTTTCTTAACCATTCTTTCTCCATCCATGAGCTCCATATGTCTGAACCAACGCAGCGATCTTTTCACAATTTTGTTCATAATACCTTCTTCCGCTCTACATTCCTTTTTAATATCAGTATTTGAGATTTTGTCGTATATCGTTCTACTACACATACGTCTTAAAGACCTCATCTCTACCGCATTTATTCTGCTCTCATCCTTATTCTGCCAGTTCCATGCTTCGTTTCCATACATAAGGGTTGAGACCAGAACTCCATTATGAACGGCCGTTTTCGCTTTCATTGATAAATTCTTGTTTCCAATAACTATTTTTAAAGCTCAATTCACTTTATTACCCGCACCAACCCTTCTTTCGTTGTCACTATCCGTTCGGCCATCCGCTGTGAACATGTTACCTAAATACACAAATTCACTCATCTGCTCCAAGTTCTCTTCGTTCACACTTATGTTACTTATGATTTAAAAAAGCGTTTTACAAAAATATCAACAAGAGTTTATAAAGAAAATTTATTTTAATATTGGTTACGAAATATTCAGAGTAGACCTGCATTAAGTTATTTAGATGATTTTTCAAAAATATATATTTTTGCTTCTAAATAGAGGTTGGAGGAGTTTTATGCATTCCAACTATTGCCTTATACGTACATATGCTAAATCAACAAGTAAAAATGTAAGAATTTCTTTACCTATTGGTTCCAATTGTGTAATATTTTATGGGAAAAAGATCCAATAAATTTATCATCGGACTCTTAATAATAAAAATAATATTATGGCGCATTAAGACGTGTTTTCAATCTAAAAATCTAAAAACGCTACATCTGATATTCGCGATCAGTTAGAAAGTATAATAGAGCTAAATTTACAAGTTTTAAACTGGGTATGAAAAATTTTAAATATAGGTTTTCACCTTAGGTTTGAAAGCTGCCGAATCATTTATGCATCTAAGGTATGAAAGGAGATTGTTCCAAGCTGAGGGATTGGTTACCGCAAAGGCTCGATCCCCGAAATTTGTATTAGGGCAACGTTTCGGCTCAACTAATCTTCCTATTGCAGAGGAGTTCACCGAGCGAAGTGTGGATTTTCTTGGATTTAGTCTCTTCGTTATCAAATCATATCAAATTAAATCAAATAAGTTTATTAACGCAAAATACTCGTACATTACAAACAGTAAAATGTTCAACGTATCTATTGAGTACTGGTAAAATATTATTAAAATACAATATAATACCAGGAACGCATTAAAGATGGTTCGACATTAGGAAGACAAGATTCTTTCTAAAGTCAAGAGTATTTGTCCTCTAGAAGTACCTTCACTTATATGAAAGAGACTTTCACGTTCAGCAGACTAATTGCTCCTCCCACGTAAATATATTATGGAGGAATATCTAAATTCTTAACCTTGTATGTATTATATTTATAGAGAAATTTATGGTTATTAGAAGCAACGTGTAGAAGATACCTATCACAGGGAAGTCAGAGTTAAGCCTGGCGACACAAAATCTACGATACGGCAAAGTTAATAATCATTATCGATTTCTTAAAGTTTTGTTATCGAATTCATCATATTGTATTTTGAAATGCCATCGGCAATTATTTCATTACAGTAGCTACAAGTTATGACAAAATAAAATCTTACTTAAGCAAGCCTTAAGCCTGGTAATACAAAATCTATAATACGGTGAACTTAAATAAAATTTTATCCCATCTGTTTCATCGAAGACAAAGTTAGAGATCAAATTTCACATTTCCGAAGGCGTTCGTGATGTCGCGCCGGTGCACACGGACGGCGTAAAGTTTGGATCGTCGAAGACGTGACGGGATCCGGTGCTTGTCACACCGATGCACGAACCAGAATAAAACGGATAACTTAGAACATTACAGAGTCTTTTTGCTATTACCGACCTTGGTAGCCGAGTGGTAAGTGCTATGACAGCCATACTAAAGTTCTCGGTTTCGATTCCCGGCGATGACAGTGTGATTGTCACACCGTCTTATTATTATTGGTAGGATTCACGTGACAATAAAATGCGATGTATTAACTACCTATCAATATGATAGCTACCCCCTTAACATCGATTTGACTCGCGCTGTAATGATGTAAAGAACGATATGCCAAAATATTTATAATACTAATTAATTAATTAATTAATAATTAACCATCACGCCGTCTCCCCGAAAGGGTAGGCGGAAAGAATGGACTGTCACACTTTTATTTATAATACTTTCAATAATAATAACTAATTAATAATATAATCTATTGTCGCGAATCTCATTCTAAAACTGAAAACGGTGCCCAAGAGAAAATTCGTTAAGAGAATAGATACAGGAAAACTGGAATCCATAACTGTGAAGGAAAAAGTATCCGGAGAACTTAATAGCAAATTACGGGAACTAGCAGTCGCAGACGAGACGGTCCATGAACATTGGGATAATTTGAAATCGGTATTTACAGATGTCTGCACTAATCATCTAAAGGCCGAGAGAACGGCTAAAAAGAAAAATTGGATGACGGACCACATTCTCTCTCTTATGGAAGAAAGAAGGAAGGCTATGAAAAATGATACACATTATAGAAACCTGCAACGTACCATAAGACGGGAAATCAAAAAGGCCAAAGAGGAATGGATGAAGCGTCAATGTGAAGAACTTGAAAGTCTCAATCATGCCCACAATGCATTCGGGCTTCACAAAAAAGTAAAGGAAATATCTGGGACAACAAGGAAGGCTACACCCACATGTCTGATGGACGATTCCAATAAATTAATATTGGATGAAAAAGAAATCCTTAAGACATGGGAAGATCACATTGAAAAGTTATTCAAAGATAATAGAACTGACTTCACAATTGACGGTGAATTAGAGGGACCCTCCATCCTCAGATCTGAAGTTATACATGCCATCAGAACTTCTCCTAACAGAAAAGCATGTGGTCCTGACGAAATCCCTGCGGAATTATTGAAATTGATTAATGAGGAAAATATTCACTACCTGCTGAGGCTATTTAATAAGATTTATGACACAGGGATTATCCCCCAAGAATGGCTGAAATCGATATTTGTCACCTTACCTAAGAAGCAGCACCCAAAGAATTGTAATGACTATCGCATGATTAGCCTAATGAGTCATGTATTAAAACTGTTTCTTAAAATTATACATGCCCGAATAAGAAACAAGTGCGAGCAAGATCTAGATGACACACAATTTGGATTCCGAAATGCATTCGGAACCAGAGAAGCGCTACTGGCAGTCAATGTCCTGCTACAGAAGTGTCGAGATCAACGCAAAGAGGTGTTTGCATGCTTCATCGATTATGAAAAAGCGTTTGACAGGGTAAGGCACACGACACTCATGGAGATGCTCAAAGACTGTAACATTGACTCCAATGACCTGAATTTCATAAGAAACCTCTACTGGTGTCAAACGGCAAAGATCAGATATGGAAGTGGAAATACAGAGGCTATAGCTATACAAAGAGGAGTTCGACAAGGATGTATTCTGTCACCTCTATTGTTTAATCTGTACTCCAATAAAGTTTTCCAAAGAACTCTAGAAAACTCTAGCCTTGGAGTGAAGATCAATGGAGTCGTTATAAATAATATCAGATATGCTGACGATACAGTCATATTGGCTGAAAGTATACCTGATCTCCAAGAGCTCCTAAATAAGATTGACACGGCTGGAGAAGAATTGGGTCTGACAATAAATGTCGCTAAGACCAAGTGGATGTCGTTTGGAAGACTTGATTATTCTGGATCATCTTTGCGACTAAAAGGAGTAAATATCGAAATGGTTGACCAGTTTAAATACCTCGGCAGTATCATTACTAAAACACTCGACCCAGATACAGAAGTAAAATGTAGAATAGAAGTTACACGTGCTGCATTTAATAAGATGAGACCCTTCTTCTGTGACGATAATTTAAATCTTAAACTTCGACAAAGAATGATAAAAGCTTACATATGGTCAGCTCTATTATACGGAAGTGAAACATGGACTCTAAAAGTGAACGTAATGAATCGGTTAGAAGCATTCGAAATGTGGATACACAGAAGAATGCTTCGTATACCTTGGACCGAAAAGGTCAGTAACGTCGAAGTACTTAGGAGAGCCGGAGCCAAGAGAGAGCTGTTGTCGAATGTCAAAGTGAAAAGGTCTCATATTTGGGTCACGTGCTGCGTGGAGAAAAGTACCGCCTCCTCCGACTTATATTGGAGGGCAAGATAGAGGGAAGACGGGGAGTTGGCAGAAGACAGATGTCCTGGCTGCGCAACATTAGAGAGTGGACCGGAATGAGGACGGTGGATGACCTGTTTCGGGCAGCGCAGGACAGGGAGGTTTTCGCCGGAGTGATCGCCAACGTCGGGGGGACCTGACACGGCACAGGAAGAAGAAGAAGAATAATAACTAAACTGAAAAAAAATGGCAATATCAAAATGTTGTTTCTTGAACAACAAAAAAAATTTACATATTAAATAATGGAAAGGAACGAAAACGTCTGTTTTCAAGAAATAAACTTTTGGAAAAAAGATGTTATCAAACGTATTAATTATTTAATATGGAGTTTGACGTCATTTTTCATGAAACAATATATGTTAAAGGTAGCTTTCCAAATTATCTTTCACCGGCGACTCCCTATAAAACATAATAAAGTAAGTGGTAAGTGTATTGACTGACACTCCGAATCTTCCGGGTTCGATTCCCGACGAGAGCAGTGTGAGAGTCACACTCTATTTGGACTCGTGTAGAATTCACGTAGCAATAAAATAGCGATAGATTAGCTACCTATCTATTTAATATGAAGTTTTATATTATCGTTCAAAAAACAATAAAATTGATTTAATTAGATATTGATTATATTTCAAACATATATTGGTAAAACAAATATTGAATATTGAAACAGTGTTTAAATATGATTATGAAATAAGCTTCTTTTTTTTCTTCCTTATTGTAGACTTACGTGGTATGTTCTCCAGAGTGTTGCTCCTTATGTGAGGTAGATTCCCAGCTGTCCTTCCATCTTTTAGGAGGTCTTCCACGAGGACGAGTCCCATGAGGTTGATTATGCAATGCAATATAGGGGAGTCTGGTGGTGTCCATTCTTTGGACATGACCGTACCAGTCCCTCCATCACTGTCTGTTCCATCTTATAATATCCTCAACCTCACATATCTCTCTTTTTCTGGTGTTCCTCACGCGATCTCTCAGTGTCTTGCCTGCTATCGTCCTCAGCGTCTTCATTTCGGAAGTCCTCAAAACTTGTTTGGTCCTTACTGTATCTGCTCTTGCTTCGACGCCATATGTTATTATTGGTCTTACGCATGCTTTATAGATTCGCATCTTACTCTTAATGGCCAGGTCAGCTCCCCCCACCAGGTCTATGCCTGGATACTTGAAGGTCCTGACCTGTTCTATGGGTTGATTTTCTATAACCAGGTTAATTGTTTTGGGTGTTTTGGAAAAGGTCATACATTTTATTTTTTCGATAGAGGTCGTCATGTTGTATTTCTTACAGGCGTGATGTAGTCTGTCTAGCATCTTTTGTAGGTCATTATTGTTTTCAGTTATGATTATAGCATCGTCTACATAACATACCACATTGAAACTTTGCTCTCCTATCCTATATCCCAGTTGTAGCGATTGGGTCTCCTCTATAAGTTTGTCCATTATCAGATTGAACAGAAAAGAGCTTAGGCTGTCTCATTGTCGTATACCTGTCAGTACGTGAATATGAAATAAGCAATGTAATTAATTTAAACATATTTTATTTTTCACACCACTTAAAAAAATCACCGTGATCATTAAAAAACCTTGTATATAGTAATAAAAATATATTTGTAAGACAGAAAATTTCATATTCGTGACAGAATAGCAAACTCATCGTGCCCCAGATAAATGAATTAAAACACCGTTCGCTCTTACAATCTCAATACAGCACGGAGTCTCGATCCTCCCCTGATAAATATTCCATTGGTCCTTTTAAGAGCTTTTGTCATAGCTTTTCGACAGCCGGCTTAAAAGCTTTGGGACCGCACCGTCAACAGGTTACAACGACCCGCTGCAGCGCGCGATAGGATAGCAGTCATTAAAAATTCCTCTTTCCGGAAATCGAATTTACTGTGGATTTGAATTATTTACATTTATAAAAAAGTTCAGGCATTTCAGATACAGGTATTTGTTTCGCGAAAGAGTTAGATGAAATATCTGAATGGATTTGCATTGTAATAAAAAATAATTTAAACCATTTGACAAAGTGTTAATAAACAATATTCGAGTATTTCATATTTTCATATGAAGCATCTTTTTGCTAAGATATTTTAAATGATTACATATAAAAAATAATTAAAAGCTTTTTGTATTCACCATGGAGTTGTAATTACGCAAACTAGTTTCGCTTATTCCCAAGTTTCATTAGTTCAAAATAATAACTGAAGTTAGTTGGAATGTATGGAAGTGAAGCTTGGAGCTGGCAAAAGAAGGATGAAAGCAGGATAAACGCCGTAGAAATGAGATCATTGAGAAGAATGTGCGGGAAAACGTTGTTTGATAGAATACCGAACGATGAAATAAGAATGAAATGTAAGGCAGATGACTGCATCATGAATAAAATTAAAAAAGGATCCCTGATATGGAACGAATGGATGAGAGTAGAATGGTTAAAAAGTTGTACACAAGCAGCGTGAGTGGGAAAAGAAGCCGAGGACGACCGAGGAAAACATGGCATGACTAAATTAATCAATTACTAAAAGGCGGCCACATTCGAAGTCGGAACAATCGACGTGCGTGCATGGTAAGATGTATGGATGTAGAGGAAGCTCGAGAGGTATGCCAGGACAGGCCAGTGTGGCGATCCATCCTCTCTGCCTACCCCTCCGGGGAAATGGCGTGATGGTTAGTTAGTTAGTTAGTTATATAATTTGCCTAAATAAATCTTGGGTACAAGCAAAACTAGTTGGTGTTATAGCAATTCCGCGGTCAAGTGATATTACGAAGTTATAATTTATTTTATGTGTGTAATAAAAATACAATTGTGATACATAAAACAAAGTTTTTAATTTAACAGTTTATAATGTTTAAGTATCATAGTGTTTCAGCCAAAACAATGGACTATATGTAATAAATTAATATTTACTTTTCCATATATTTTCATAGACTACCTTTTGATATACATAATTTAATTTTTCCATATATTTCTATAGACTACCTTTTGATACTATTTGCACGTTCTTTTGTGAAATCATTCACGTCAGATACTGCAGATCTCAGCAGTTTATTGAGAAATATTTTATTTAACCCCAGACATAATATAACGAACTACTTAGGATATCTTTGTATGTACTTTGTACACAATGTTTTACTCTAGAGACGACTAATAAACTATTCCCATTTATTATATATTGCGTTGTAGATACATAATTGAATAACTTATTAAAACCCTTTTATTTGCCACAACACATTATTATAATTTAAACCAACATGTTTTGGGACAGATTGACAAAATCGTTATTTAAAAAATGTTTTTTTTTATATATATTTTTTATTAAATGATTTTTTTTAATAAATCTGTAATATTCTTAAGAAGGCATTAATGCATTGACATTAAAATTTAAAATTTTAATTTAAGAAATGTTATGATAATACAAAATTTTTATATATTTTTCTATTATTTGTATTTCATTGAAAATTTATTATAAATCAATTTGGACACATGGAAAGAATGAATTAAGAAATAATGGTAAAAAAAGTATATGTTACCGATGTAAATGGAACTACAAATAGAGGAAGACTGAGGAAAACGTGGCACGATCAAATAAATCAAATATTGAATGTCAGCCACGTGAGGAGTCAGAGAAATCGACGCGCGTGCAAGATACGATTTATGAATGTTGAGGAAGCGAGAGAAATATGTCAGGAAATAAAAGTGTGGCAGTCCATTCTTTCTGCCTACCCCATCGGGAAGACGGCGTGATGGTTAGTTAGTTAGTTTGTAGAAGTATTCAAAACTTTAGTTGAATACTCTTTTATCTATATAAATGAAAAGCAATGTTTGTGTGTGTGTGGGTGCCACTGACTCAAATATTACTCATCATCGTTTTTTTTGCTCAGACTAATCTGTCTACAAAACGAAGCATCTTGACAAAAGCATATTATTCTTCTCGGCGCCACATTCCTGTGTGGGATTGGGCCGCCTCTAAAATAGTACTCCATTGGCTATTCTATCTTGCCCATCTCTTTCCATTCTCCAGGTCAAAGTCAGCCCAACTTCTATTTTTTGTTATTGATCTATTTCTGTCATAGCACATAGCTTTCTTTATACATGAACAGCCCACCATAGTCTTTGATATGTACAATATCTCACGAATATTGATCAATCAGTAAGTTAAATACATGATTTCTTTTGATTAGTCGTTGAGATTTACGGAATCTCACCAATCTTTCCTGATAAATAAATACGTTTAGTTCACAGTTTCTTTAGATTTTGTTAGTTCCATTCTTTGAGCATTCGAGATGTGGTTGCACAGGACAATGCTTCGCATACCGTGGACATATTTCGTCAGCAATTTGGAGGTTTTGAAGAGAATTAACTGTAGTAGACAACTGCTAAAGGTTCGTAAGATTTCATATCTAGGTCACATTCTGCGGGGAGATTAATACAGTTTGCTCCAACTGATGGGAAAAATTGAGGGGAAGCGCTGTCGTGGTGTAAGGAAAATGTCTTGGCTGTGCAACATAAGTGACTGGACCGGGATGAGATATGTGGGGGAGCTGTTCCGGGTTGCGAAAGATAGAGAAGTTTTCGCCGGAGTGATTGCCAATGTCAGGGGGACCTGATACGGCACGCGAAGAAAAAGAAGAAGTTCCATCCTCCAGTGTGGATACAAATATTTTATTCAATTTTATTTTGTTCAAATATTGGCGATTTGCTTTCTTCTTTCGGTATTAGGGAGCCTGTTGTACAGCCGTAAATGATTAATACTATAGTGGTCCAACACAACAGTAGTTGGGTACATCCACAGATTAATTTAGACTCCAGTATTCTCTATACGCATGGAAGAATATACGAAAAGAAGCATATATCAAACTTATTAGAACGTATCTTTATGTGACTTAAAGATAATGAAACGTCGGGACGCTTAACTTGCACAAACGAGAAAGCGTCGGTGTCGCAATCTCGACGCGTTCTACCTAAGTTTAAATTGAAATATTTATTGCTTAGCTATTTCCGAAACACACGTTTTGGGTACCCATTTGAATGTGAAATGATTTCATAACAAGTTTAAAAATATGCTCAGTGTGAATTGGAACCAAAACATTGTTTCAGAAATAACTCGCAATCGTCACGATTTAGAATTAATGTTTATTTCGCAGCGAGCGAGAGCCCATATTATTATACTTTAATAGTATTCATTCTCGAAATACTCGCATTATTTACTGACCTTATTTTCTTAACCCAAGAGTAGAGATTCGATTTGCTGAGAAAATGGTTAGTTTAATAGGAAATAATCTAATTAGGATACTCGTCATATCAATCAAAATTCGTAATCAAAAAAAGTGAGAATAATAATTTAATGTTTCACACAAAAGTCTCACTTAATATGTTTGAAAAATTATAAGAACGTTTGCTAAAATTAATTATTTTATTTTTTAATAAAATAGTATACAATATAATTTAACTAACTAACTAACAAACTAACCATCACGCCGTCTCCCCGAAAGGGTAGGCAGAAAGAATGGACTGTCACACTTTTACTGATGCGGCACTCCATCCTTCTCTTTTCGCTCTGCGGGAGTCGCGGTGTGATGGGTTGCGAACCTCATCGCCACCAATAGGCATCTCCCGCGCACACTTCGATCGTCCAACACCCACAAAATAAATCTAAAACAAATAAAATAAAATACAATGATATAAAATAAAATAACAAAATAAAAATAATTTAACACAAAATGTTCTTTTTAGATGGTGGTACATATTGTCTATTTAATTTATGTTATACGAATCCACCGTTTTTTTTTAATTTAGCACATAATGTAATAACGATATGTTCGTGCACATATCGAGAGGATTTGTGGCATTGCACTGAGGATGTTGGGGTTCATCGTCCGGACCGGAAGAGTTTTCAGGGATCCCAATGTGCTCAGAGTCCTATACAACGCATTGGTTCGGAGCAGGCTCGAGAGTGGTTCTGTGATATGGAGTCCTCACGAGGCGAGATATTCCGTTATGCTGGAGAGGGTTCAGAAAAAATTTCTGAGGTATCTCTACATGAGGGAGTATGGTAGTTATCCGTGGCTCTATCCCACGGCATTTATTCTGGGAATGCTCGGAGCCAATTCTTTACAGCTTCGAAGAGATGGACATCTAATAACCCATGTCTTCAGATTAATTAGGGGATACTTTGAGAACTCGGCCGTACTGGAGGATGTTGGTCTTTTTGTCCCCGATAGATATCTCCGACAGCGACAGCACAGATTGTTTTACCTACCGGCCGCCAGAACCAATCTGCCTCTGGTGACACCGGTGGGAAGAGCAATTAGTCTGCTGAACGCGGTCTCCTCGGAGATCGACGTCTTTCATGTTAGTGAAAGTACGTTCAGGGGGCAAATACTATTGACTTTAGAAAGTATCTTGTCTTCCTAATGTCGAACCATCTCTAATGCGTTCCTGGTACTTTGTTGTATTATAATAATATTTTACCTGTACTTAATAGATGCCTTAAATATTTTACTGTTTGTAATGTCTATTGAGTTAATAAACTGATTTGATTTGATTTGATTTGATTTGATTTGATAACACATAATGTTTTTTTTTCGATGTTGCACATGTTGACATGGACATCCGGACTTTTGTGTTTATTTAATTTATGTTACACGTATCCACCGTATTTTAAATTAGCTGTAATTAGGCACTAAACCAGCAAGAACTGAAAAATTATATTGAAGAAATTATTCAAATTGTAATTGGAACAAATGAAAAATTTATTTTTACACCTGTCAAAATTCTTTATAAAAACGATAAAACGCATATTATTTTAACAGCAAAACAATACAAACGTATTACGTGTCACAATTAACTATAATATTATAAAGTGCGGCAACAGTTAAATTGACCAAAATTTAAATTATATAAATATTTAAAAATCAATATAAGGTTGTATTGTTTCTTGAACAATGACGTAAAACTCCATATTAAAAAATGATTAAGAATGAAAACGTCTGTACACTAGAAGTTTTATTATATTTTATGTGAATGACATGTTTTGACTGTCTACGGTATTATATCTAAGACAGGCAGACATTTATTAGTGCCTTAGACAGGCGAAAGATGTCATTTACATAAAACGTATTAAAACTTATGGAAAACAGACCCTTTCATTCGAATTAATTACTTTAATATTTATTTAGTTTTATACCACTTGTTTTTCTATTATAGATTCGACTAGTTTCAGTAGATCGCTGATATCTTTGTGGCAAATATATGTAAAAACTAGAATAACAACAAATAGAATAATACTTCTTCATCATCTTCGTATCAATAGCAAGAAAGCTTTATATATCTCAGAGGTGGCGCTAAAAAAGCATATATCTCCTATTTTTTGCCCCACTCTGGTAGAATAAAAATTAATACTTTTAATAATATTGATAAATAAAAGAGAACCCCTGGAAGACTAAGAAAATTAAAGCATGGCCAGATTAATCAAATTCTAAAAGGCGGCCACATTAGAGTTGGAAAAATCGACGAGCGCGGATGTTACGATGTATGAATGTAGAAGAAAATCTCAAGAAGTATGTTAGGACAGAGCAGAACGGCAGTCTATCCTATCAGTTTACTCACGTGGAAAAACGGCATTATTAAAATAAAAACAAATATTATCAGGGTTAAAGCGATAATACGTGTATTTTATAAATATGGTATTACTTAATGTTTCTATTTCACAAGTTTTCAGTTTCACAGTTTTTTATTGTACCCGTTGAAGATAAAATAACATGTACACAAAGGTTAAATATATATCCGAATGAACATAGGGGTTAAAATAATAAACGGCAATATTTATGTTGTTTTGCGAAAATAGGCACAAGCTAGTTGAGTACCGCACACATTCGATAAAATAATTTTTCTTTGGCATGTTGTGAGAAATTTTATTACACAGTGTACATGTAATGCTGCATCAATCATTTGCTGAAATGAAGACAGACACTTACAGGAACCGTTTGAAAGGCTTCAAGGTAATGATATGAAATATTTCAAAGATACTAGTGCCATAAGGTGACGCATCTTAAGAATTTACGATTTCTTTGTGATATTATTTTCAAATATCTCGAATCGATTGCGGTCTGAAAGATTTTATTTGATATTCGATCAGACCATATATTTTCCCGCGGAAATCCTTGAAGCATATTGCATTGTCTACATTCTCCGACATGAATGCCAGAATATAATATTTGCAGTCTTTCGAAGACAATTCTTGTATTATTCATCCGTTGAATGTATTCCAGCTACATTTATAAAGGCGAAAACATTTCAATTCTATAAAATAGCATTGCTAAGGTTTTTCCAAAGGAAAGAAAATTTGTTGTCTTCCCCAACAATTGATATTAAGATGAAATTTATAAAATATGTATTATAACAATTTTTTTTAAAGAAAATAAACTCATAATTTTTTTGGGAAGTTGTTCATAGTTTTGTTTTCATATTTTTGTTTTGGATTTAGATCTTTACTTGTTCATTTCAAAGGCTGCAGTAAAATGCTATAGAGAAAAAACATTTTATTGTAAATAAAAATATGAATAACAAATAATTTATATTATTATGCATTAGTCAAAATATCAAAAAAATGACTCGTTATTACGGAGAAGTAATCGTGTCGAGTCCATATTTGAACCCATGTCCCCTTGATCAGGAACCAAGAGTTCTATCCCCTTGATCCGGAACCAAGAGATCATCATCCGATGACAAGCATACTCGTTGATTTTTTTTACTATGTACATGGCCTCTTTTTAAGAATTGATTTATTTGGTCATGGTACGTTTCGCAACTTCGTCCACGACTTCTTAATTCATTTACACCTAAAATGATCATTGTGATGCGAAGAATGTCGACAATGTATTTTTATTATAGATATTTTAAGAACTTCATTATGTTAAAAACAACTTCCAAGGGTCTCGAGAAATTAAAATACACGAGAAGAAGTTTAGTTAATTTGTGTGAGTATGTAATATATTTTTTATAAGGCTGACGTACTTGATCCAGTAGGCAGTTATTTTTTATTCTTCTATATACGCCATACTTTGTATTGGGTTGATGGTTTATTTCTATTTTAATTTTTTTATACACTTTGTATATATACAACACTTTTATTAAAAATAAAATTATATAGACATGTTTCCAACGAACAGTCCTTCTTCAGTAAAGATACAGATATCATGTGTCAGATAATGTAAACAACACCTATTTTATATATTTTTTATAAATATGTAAGTGCATAAAAAACAAAAACAGAAATAAGTTGTTTTTTAGATCATTATAATCATTTTCACTCACGAAAAAATATTACGCAATATTGTATATACTATGATAGTTTATAATATGAAAGGAAAATGTTCGACTGTATCGTTTCGCAGACGTTTCGGAAACCGCGTTAGATAAGAAGCGGCCAAGATAAGAAAATTTAATTTAGGAAAAACAATAACCTAGAAAGCAAACTTTCACCTTGCGGTAGTGGTGCATATGCTACGCTATTGAATGATATAACATTGAGTTTCTTAAACTTTTTAGTTAGGTCACACCATTTTTAATTCCATCCAAGCAATAAACTATTAATTTTTCATATGAAGCACTCACTTTGTGGTTAGACATTTAAAAAATATATATTAAAAAAAAATGTATTTAACAACGCGCCTAGGTTCTCAAAGTGGGCGATAACGCCCCCTTGTGGCGTTTGAGACTTTCAGGGGGGCAGTAGAAGACCCAGAAACAATAGAGAGCGTGGGCAGATAAAAATTAGTCTAAAAAGACAAAAAAAAACACGCTTATCATTTATTCCTTTTCTTCGTTCGGTATTCTACCATATGTTATTTTCAGATACATAAAAGATTGAATAATATTTAAAAATTCGACTATGTATTTCTAAATATTTGGAATAACTTTTATGGGTGGGGGCGTTGAACGCTTATTTTTCTTGTAAAGGGGGCGGTGGCCCAGAAAAGATTGGAAACCTTTAAACTACGGTATGGTTGTTATAATTGATGCTAACTAGTTTCGCTTGGACCCAAGCTCCATCAGGGCAATATAACAACTTTATGTTTATTTTATATTTTTTTCAATTAACTATTTTTATAACATGCTTATCTGGACGCAGAGAAGATGGATTGTAGTCATCATATCTAAACATGTTTTTCTTGATTTGCGTCGCTATAAAAAAAATTAAGGCATAAATATTTAATGGAATTAACGTGTGCAATTTACGTACAAATTTAAGAAACCAAAAATGGTTCTTAAATGAACAATGCTAGTGTTGTCATTTGCTATACGTAAACTATGCCTTAAAATATTTTTGTTTGTAATCCGATTTTAATTGAGATAATTAAAACGAACAGAAAAAGAGATAATTAAAATGAGCGTTTTTTTAGAAGTTTTATTACAATTTATTGAAATGACATATTAAGCCTGTCTACGGCATTATCAATTGTATAATGCAATAAAACTTCTAGAAAACAGATGTTTTCATTCGTATTAATTACTTAACATGGAGTTTTACATCATTGTTCAAGAAAGTACTTATAAATATTTTTGATATTATTTTTTGTAAACTATTTTTTGTTGCTTTTAAATACGTATATAAATAATATCATAGTTCATATAGAAAAATTTTATGCTTGTCACTCCTCATTCTTTGTATTTATATATACATAATAAGTTGATATAAATAAGTCAGGTGTGTTGAAAGCAATTTATCGTCCCTGAAGTCTCAACCGCCGCTGTGATCTTTCGAGCACCCCCATGGGGAAGACATCGACCATTTTGGGAACCACTGGTCTAAAGTATTATCCCGTAAGCTCCCTACCCGAACCCCTCCCCCTCACCCTCCTATTTCTCCTCTTTTGAGCCAGGCTTTTCGGCAACTTTTAGTCCACCCAATATTTTGGTTCCGGTGACGTCACATGCGTAGCAAACCCTGCATCGAGCTACTTGGCAAGGGGTGCAATTGGGGTTAATAGTTACGCGATGATATGTGCCCAGAAATGTATGTATTCGAATTGCTGCAACGGTATTTACTATGAATGTACGTATACTATGTATTCAACGAACCTGCAGAGGGGAAAATATTTCGCTGATACGGTATGTTACATAATCGCGTTTATTTATAGGTATTAATGAAATTATGTTTATTTAACACAGAATTCAACATTGTTTAAAAATAAAACCCTTTAATTGTATAAAGTTACTTAATAAGCAGTTGCTTACGTGAAATAGAATCGTTTGAATATATATTAGGTCCTTACATATGAAATTGGCGTTTTGTATGGGAGGAACATAAAGTTTATTTTTTTTAAATATAATATATTTATTTAATCAAAGTATGTACCATTGCTATCTATGCACTTTTGCCATCTCATAGGTAGTTCATCGATCCCTTTACTAAAAAACCATTCGGACGGGAATCAATAAAATCTTTGAAGTCGGTTTGGACTGCCCCATCGGAGTTGAATTTTTCCCTTGCAAGAAGTTATCCAAATTTCGAAAAAAATAGTAATCTGTTGGGGCAAGGTCCGGAGAGTACGGTGGATGTCTTAGACATTCCAATTGAAGCTCTTCTAATTTGGTAGCCGTCTGTTGTGCAGTGTGTGGTCTAGCGTTATCATGAAGCAGCAGTAGCCTAGAGCGATTAACCAGCCTCGGTTGTTTAGAAGCTAGCTTTTCCATCATGGTTTGCAGTTGCTGACAATAGACATCTGCCGTAATCGTCTGGTCAGATTTAAGAAACTGTAGTGAACGACACCAGCACTAGTCCACCAAACGCTCACAAGTAACTTTTTTGGAGTCAATTTTCGCTTGGGGCATGGTTTGGCTGGTTCGGCAGGGTTCAGCCATTGCGATGAGCGCTTCCGATTATCATACAGGATCCACTTATCATCACAGGTAATGATTCGATTCAAAATACCTTCATTATTGTGCCGGTTGAGTAATGCAACGCAGCAGTCAACGCGCGTTTGTTGATTTGCTTCACTCAATTCGTGAGGTACCCACCTTTCAAGCTTTTTCACCTTTCCAATTTGCTTCAAGTGGATTAAAACAGTTTTATCACTAACACCGCAGCCTTCAGCTAACTCGGATGTGGTTTGCGATGGATCCGCTTCCACAATAGCCTTCAATTCTTCATTATCAACTTTGGTCTCCGGCCGTCCACGGGGCTTGTTCTGCAGGTCGAAATTTCCAGAACGAAAACGTTGGAACCAAAAACGCACTGTGTTTCTTTTGCGGCACCGTCGCCATACACATCATTAATCCTTCGAGCCGTTTCTGCAGCACTGGTGCCACGGTGGAACTCGTACTCGTAAATAACGCGATATTTCAAGTTTTCCATTTTGTAAACTGAGTGACGCAAAGAAAAAAAAACAATTGAGGAAAAACAAATTAATTATAATTTTCGAAACACAAATACTTGAGTAAATAGCTGTATAACTTTGAATTTAGAATTCCTAACCAAAGAGAAGATATTTGAGATCAAAGTTGCCAGTACGGCAAAACGCCAATTTCATATATAAGGACCTAATAATAGTATCCAGTCAGTTAATGTCAGCGATGATTATATATACTCGTACATATATTCCGCCCTCTTATTCACTTTTTGCAAAGATACTGATGGTATTGTCATTGGTCACATTGCCTGGGGTTCACGGGGCCTAAATACGAGTACCACTCGTAGACGATATTGAATGTAATTTTTTTTTTCATCGTGTCAATGATAAACTCGTGAATGATGGTCCCAATGAGGACATATCTCTCCTCTTATTTTGCCACTGTGGTAGAAGGTTTGGCCTACATTGTGTAGTTTCCAGGGCTGCCGGGAGTTACAGATATAAATCACACGTGACGACTTTTCCTTGATACTGATTATGACTTTCGATATGGCTGATGTTAAGCAGTTTGTCATTTCGTGATATATTGTAGAAGCATACCTTCCAGTAAGACGTAATCGAATTTTACCTACCACTAGAACCTCGCGTAAAAATGGGCTTATCTTTGTAAAATTCATGGAGATTTGGTTCGTCGATTGGCATCTCGCTATAAAAAGTAACATCACGCTGTCTCTCGAAGGGGTAGGCGGTATGAATTGATGGCCACACTGTTCTTTTTTTACACACTAATCTCGCTTCCGTGTCATGCACGCAAGTCGATTTCTCTGACATCTCAATTGTCAGACATTTAATATTTGATTGATTCGATCGTGCCACTTTTTCCTTAATTTAATTATATTTCTATTTCCATTGACATTATTTACATACTTTATTTACCATTCCTTCTTCATTCATTCTTTTCTTGTGTCCAAACCTACTGAATGATCCATTATTTTGTTCATAACACATTCATTCACTGATTGCTGAAATTTATTATAAATTTTCAATTTAATGAAATTTTACGTGAATTTAAAAATAAAAATTTATTTAAATTAATTGATGTTAGATATTAGTGCGTTTTAATAAGCGTGAGATTAAATTGATATTAAAAGAGAGATATAGATTTTGGAGATAGTGAAAAAGCAATTACGCTTCGCACGTTTTGCATTGTTCATTGTTTACGCTGAGTTGCATGCATGAAATTAATTTTAATTAAACACCTATAACATGTGTAGCTCTACGTTGTATACATGTACACAAGTAGGTACCTCCAAAATGTTTACATCCTGGACGAGTTTTAAAAATAAAATTTTGTTCAGTTTAATTTTTTTTTAAATAATTTTAAACACATTTATATTTTGTTTTATTATAATAAAACATGTATTTTAAGAAAGGATGAGGCTGGCAACTAAGTATATGGTGCACTTAAAGTTGTAATCGCAAACAAAAGCCTACCCAAAAAACCTAAAAAAGCAGTGCACAATGTTGTTCTTGTGCCGACCTTTATTATTATTATTATTATTTTGTTGAATCCCTCTTGACATCATTACAGCGTAAGCCAAATCGATGTAAAGAGTGCAGCTATCAATTTTTTATTCTCGTGACATGTCATTGGTAGTTAATCTATCGCCATTTTATTGTCACGTGAATTCTGCACCAGTCCGAAAATAGTGTGACAATCACACTGTCATCGCCGGGAATCGAGCCCAGAACCTTCGGGGTGGCAATCAAAGCACTTACCACTCGGCCACGAAGGTTGTAAAGTCGATTACATATACGATACATTAATGTAAATAAGGGTCGAACATTTTATATGTTCTCGTTACAGGAGATTTTTTTAAAAATTTGTTATCTGTATTCGGAAATTAGATGTACAGTTAAATAAACTAAAAAGAATTATAAATGAAATATCAAAACGTATAATAAATGTGACTATACTGTTGCATAACGACACATTTTTTTGTTTCCACTATTGTTAATAATTTTTACTCTTAAATATTTTGTTTAACCTCAATTTGTCTTAATTTAACTTTAATCTCGTTTCATACTGTCGTCTGATAACTATTATTTTAATTTATAATATTCATCAGGGCAGTATAATAACAGTTATTAAACTGCCTGAAAAACCTTGGGTCCAAGCGAAACTAGTTAGAATCAATTATAAAACACACACCGTAGTTATATGGATATAAAGTGTTTTTATTTAATTTTATATCATTAGGTTTTGAATTTGAATTAATGAATTCATCTTAACTGTGCATTTTATTTTCATTTATAATAATTAGACCTCAAATCTTGTAAATGTTTTGATCAATGATTATATTTTCAAATCGTGATAACTAATGTTGTATTGTTTTCATTTGTTTCAGGTAAGTGATATTCTTCTCATCACATTACAGCAACACATACACATTATGGCTACTGGTAAGATCTATTGTATATTATTCTTCTTCTGGTGCCGTGTCAGGTCCCCCCCCAATATTGGCGATTATTGCAGCAGAAGCATCTCTGTCCTGCGCCACTTGGAACAGGTTCTCAACTCTACTCATTCCTGTCCATTCACTTATATTTCTTAGGCAGAACAGCTGCTTTTTACTAACCATGTTTTAAACTAACTAACTAACCAACCATCATGCCGTCTCCCAGAAGGAGTAGGCTGAACGAATGAACCGCCACACTGTTATTTCCTGATATATACTGATATTTACTTCTCTCGATTCTACAACATTAGATTTCTCGTCGATTTCTCCGACTTCTCTTCTGGCCGGCATTCAATTGTTGGTTCCACATTTTTCTCAGTCTCACTTTATTTCTTGTTCCATTTACATCGTTGACATATGCATTTTTGTCATTATTGATTTATTCATCGTTTCCATGTATCCAAAACATCTTTATGTTCCTTTTATTATTTGGTTCATAACACTTTCATTCGCACTGCATTCACTTCTTATATTTTCTTCTACACTCTATCGTACAAAGATTTTCCACACATTTGTCTAAGAGACTTTTTTTGTATGAAACCTATTTATACCAATGTATGTTAATAATACTTACTCAGTATGTATATTCAAATTTATTTTCAGTTTGAAAAAAATCTTTCAGCACTTTCGATAAACTGTTTTCGTAAGCGTAACAAAATATTAGAAAGCATAAATCGTAGCGTTATTGAAGCGTCGTATCCTTTGTTCTTTATATAACGCTAACCCTTAACCACTAAAAGGACTTATTGTGTAGAAAACGCTACTACGATGGACGATTTAACGTGTTTAAGTCCAGAAGAAAAAACGTTATCAAATATCTCCATCTAATTGACTTAGTTTTGTAGAAAACGGGAATCTTCGGCGCCGCCCGTACTGTGTCATGAAACTTTGCGAACTTAAGTGCTTTCCTTGAAAGAATGCCGTGCCGGTCGGCGGTATACGGAACTCGACGGAATCTCTAAAATAATTCATCCAATTCTCTTACTTACAGTCGGGCTCTCACTGCGAGCGGTGCGATTTGGATGAGCTTTACGCAACTCAGGGGCGCACCGCTCGCCGGGGATTGAAATCCCTAAAGCGAAACGTGGGTGTTCGATAATGCCGCTTATTTAATCTATTGTTTTGTCTTTAGTATCGAATAAAATGTAAAATGCCAGACTATCTACACAAAGCGAGACCTGCTTTATTCTGGATCGATTGAAGATTATAATTGACGTTGTAAAATAGTATAAGATAATTTAACCATTTTATTTATATTAGAAAGAAAAAAAACCTTTTTGTCTTCAGCTCAGTGTAAAAAATGATAATAATACAAAAGATTAAATTAAAATAAATTTGTAATAAAACTTAATTATTATATAATTCTTTGTAACTACACTTTTTTTACAAACTAATAAAAAATAAAAAAAATGTTTCGGGACACAGCAGACCTTCACTTGTGTTATTAAAAACATAATATAAACAGGAGAAAAAGTTCAACCAATTTGATAAAAATTATGTCAAATTTAGCTATAATAAAAATAACCTTTTTTTTTTAATTTTTGTGTTGTATTATATGTAATATTTTTAATTACACCGATGAAGGGCTTCTGTGTCCAGAAACATGTTCTTTTTTGTTCGTTATTATTTTTTTAAATTAGTATCTTAATAGGTATAAAGTGTTGTTATAAAGAAAAAAAACATGTTATTATGAATCTGCAAACAAAGTAGTGATGAATATAAAAGAAATCTTTTATTATTTATACTGAAAGAATTTTGAACAACTAGTTTCTTATAGCCTTTAATTTGTTCAATAATTCGTATATAATCACAGTATAAAATAAAAAACACACGTCGGAATCGATACATGGAGAAAAAAAACAATGGTCCCTGACATCATCCACCGCGCAGCGACTCGAAAATAGGCGATGGGCTAGTCATGTAGCCAGAAATTCGGATGGAAAATGGACAAAAGACAGCTCACTTAGAGACCGTGGACCACAAATAAAAGTGTAAATATAATAATAAAAGTGTAAATATAATAATAAAAGTGTAAATATAATAATAAAATGATGATCTAAACCGACACGTTGGCATAACCTGGGTGCAGTATGCACACGACAGAGTGGCGTGGAAGCGAATGGAGTTGAGAGAGAATATATCAGCTTAAAAAAATGTGTATACAGTAATTTTAGGTTCAAGCGACCTATGTATACGTAAAAAAAGAACAAGAGAAAGTATATACCTACTCGTAATATAAAGCTGTATTTTTCTGGAATAGTTATATCCTAAATACAAATTTAACAACACAATCCTAATTACTTATATCGAGGTACAAGTAATTTTCTTACTTTCCCTATTATGTATTAATATTTAATTACGTAATTGTACGATATATCTTTTTTGAACGAGTAAGTCAAGTTACTAAATAAGTTACAGCAAGTAATAGAGAATTTTTTTGTGTTTTGTTATATTTAACGTTATAATTTTTTATAAAATGTTTACATCTTGCCGATAAAAACTTTTCCGTAATGCCACAAAACACCCGGTGTCACAACTTAGGTTTTGTTTTTAAAACTAAATTTATCAAAATGGAACCTCCCTTAAATACATTTTCAAAGACTTGTTCTACGAAAACGCTTGCAGCTAATAAATACATCATATATACATAAGATTTGCGTTTATTTAATTTTGTATTACTTAGTTATTCTAAAAAAGGGATAACTCAGATCATGCAAAGCGGCTTTTTATACAAGCCTAAAGTTCGTTCTCCTATTTTTTTCCATAATGTAGGAAATCACTTTATTTCTAATTTATGTATGATAATAGTAAGACGGCCTTCGTGGCAATAGCTACTACTGCCACGCCGAAGTTCTAGGTCTCGGTTCCCGACGGCGAAGTGTAAAAAAATCACGATATCTTTGATCTGGTAGAATAAACGTGACAATAAAAATTGCAACATAATAACTTCATATCACATGTTATGAAAATAAATATCTTAAATATAATAAACAGTAATGGGTTTTCTAATATAATAACTTGTTGAAAAGCAATGGGAAACAACCAAATTAAAACGGCCCTACATTTCGCTGCAAACCAATCCTTAGAATCGAAACCAATAAAAAAGACTGCATTTAGTAACCATCGACAGTCGTACGATATACATAATTTTAGGACAATGGTTCCATTATAATGGATACCAAAAGTGCGAACGGAAAAATAAATCGAGGAAGGTGGAGGAAATCACAAAATCACCAAATTCACATACTGAAATGCGAATGCAGAAATACGAACCCTACGCTCCATCGCAGGCAAACCCCTAAGATATCGGATCAGAAATGAAACGATAAGGTCTGTCTGTGGTGTTGAGGACGTAGAGAGATGGGTAAGAAGCAGAATGCGCTGTTGGAGAGACCACGTGGACCTCAAAAAGAATACAAGAATTGCAAAAATTGTTAAAGATGAAAACCCAAGCCGCAAGATATTATCAGGAATTCCGCTGAAGAGATGGAGGGATGGTTGGACATCATCATCCCAGGAGAGCCTACCGTCACAAACAGGTCATACGACCTAAACTTAGAAACTTAGAAGAAGAAAAACACACTGAAAGGCGATTATGTTCAACGGAAAAATCGACAAACGGCGTGTCACGAAGTAAAAGTATTTTACAAGAAAAGTTAGAAGAGTTTATTATGATAATGAGGTGGTCCATCGTCTTTCCCTTCTCTTTTGAAGCACAATTGTTAATTAGTTAAATTAGGAGTAATTCAATTCGTATAAGAGTCATACTCTTTTAATATTTCTCATTGGTTATTTATTTTTAAGTCATTAACTAACTAACCATCTATTGATTTGATCGTGCAACGTTTTTCTCGGTTTTTATCAATTTCTAGTTACGTTATTTATTTATTTTTCCTTATCAAGATCAAATCCAATCACTATATTAAAAAAAAAAATAGCACTAACAAAAATTAAAGGTTAAGGGATCTATTTAGAGCAGGTAAAATATAATATTTGATATCAGGAACGCCTAAGGTTCGACTAAGAATTCAAAATACTGTCTAAAGTCAGTAATATTTTTCTTTTGAACGTATTTTTACTAATAAAAATAAAGTCGTTCTCCGAAAACATCATTTTCAGGAGTTTGATTGCTCTTCCCATCTGCATCGCCAGATCGTCACCTGAGAGTAAGAAGGTAAAAAGCTGAGAAAAATGAAGTTAAAGTTTTGTTGGTTTCGGGTGTGTATCTTGGAATAAAGGGGATTTAATCCAATTTCCAGAGATTCTTTTACCGAGAAACGTGTATATTTTGTCTGGCAACAGTTGGAATAATAAAGTTCTAAGTTTAAATGAATCCTTCTTCAGTGAATCGTGTGTTTTGAATGATCAGATGGAACTTGATTCTTTTCGTAACATCAAAATGACGATACTGTTACATGTTTTTTTAATTGTACCTATAGATAAAGTTAGTAAGAACCCTTTTCACAAAAAAGCCAAATGTGAAATTTTGTTAGTTGGAACCCTCTTACTCTCAGGTGACGAGATGCAGGTTAGTTCTGGATGCTGTGAGATAAAACAGTCAATGCTGAAGCTGCCGACGATACGAGTCTCGAGATCTGTTTTGATAATATGACTGTTCTTACCTAATTTTAATTACAACAGTAAATAAATTACTATTGTTATTAGAAAGTTTTACTTTATACGTTGTTTATATGTTAATATGTTGTTTTTAATATTAAAGCATAGTGGGTCGAGATTTGGTAAATTTCCGGGGCCGCCACTGGTTCGCGCCCCTTATAAAGTATACATAGATTTAGTGAGGCATGATGAACCTTTGCTAGGTTAAGGTAAACCTCGGGTATAGAGGTCTCGTTATATTTATTTAGGCATTCCTCGGCAAAGGTGAGGTTGGGTTAGGTTCAATATAAACGGTGAAATGTACCCAAAGGGAACCTAGTGAATGAATAATAAAGGGAAAATGCAGTCATCATACATATTACGATATCAAGATATCGTCACTACGTCACCTGAGAGTAAGAGGGTTCCAACTAACAAAATTTCACAATTGGCTTTTTTTCGTGGAAAGGATTCTTACTTACCTTATCTATACGTACAATTAAAAAAAAAACATGTAATAGTATCGTCATTTTGATGATACGAAAATAATCAAGTTCCATCTGATCATTCAAAACACACGATTCACTGAAGAAGGATTCATTTACACTGAGAACTTTATTATTCCAACTGTCGCTAGAGAAAATTTACACGTTTTTCGGTGAAAGAGTTTCATCTGCTTCAGATGGATTCCTTTTATTCCAAGATACACACCGAAACCACCAAATCTTTGACTTCATTTTTCTCAGCTTTTTACTTTTGGCAGTTGAAACCTTTTTAATCTCATGTGACGACTACTTAAACTCCTCCATATTCCTCTTTACCCGAGTAATCAGGTCCAAATATCGTACCCAACCCACCACACCCCCGAAGAAACCAATCTCTCATCATTCAACAATGTTCAACCTCAATACTCAATAAAGAAATTGCCAACATATGCAATAGCAATAGCCTCCGGGCTGGTACTCCTGAGAAGACAATACCCATGAAGACCCTCGTAGTACAATGGAAAGACTACAAGGCTATGCTGAAGGTCCCGGGTTCGATTTCTGGCGATTGCAGTATGATTCTCACACTCTCTTTAGTCTCTTGTAAAATTTACGTGAAAATTAAATCTCGATAGATTTCGACTCAAAATAAAGTGTATACAATAATTGGTTTCAAACGACCTGTAGTATACAATAAATAAAAATAAATATTTAATTAATATCTGCAATTATTGTATTGTTTCTAATTTTTAATTATTGTATATTGAAATAAAATCTAAGATTAAACAAACAAACCATCACGCCGTTTCTCCGCAGGGGTAGGCAGAGAAAATGGACCACCACACTTCTTTATCCTGACAAACCTCTCTAGCTTCCTCCACATTCATACAACGAGTCATACACGCACGTCGATTCCTCCGACTTTTAACATGACCAACCTTTCTAAATCTAAGATTTTTTTTATATTCAGTACGGCTTTACTTTATTGTAATGACGTATATTGTTTCTAAAAAAACGATTTTTTGGTAAAAACATTTCTTTTTTTCAGAAAATAATTTCTAAAATTTCAAATGTGTACCTGTTTTTCCATTAGAGCAGATTTTTCTTGATGTAAAGATAATTCTTGCCTGCTTAAATGACGTATTTTGGCAACCAAGATGATAAAAGTGAAATATATAAGATGCATAATCATTGGTAACCGCTTCGAGACTTCGCGCCTAATTTTATACGAAAAAGTTTATTGGAAATGTCCAGTCTTAATCGATCAATCATAACTCTTGCTACGTGAATGAGTTTGATGTAATAATAAAGTTTTCGTATTTCCCTTATAGAGAAGGAATATGGTTCACTCTTTTTGTTGGCAGAAATTTACGGCTATAGAAAATATTTTTTTTATTTTTTATATAACTACTGAATATTAAATTCTCGTGTTGTCTTTAATGGGGTATTTAAGTGTAGAAAATTTAAAGAACCGTTTTTTTGCACATTTTTAAAGTTTAAACCTTTAAGAATATGACCCTAAGAGGGTTTCATGAAATTCTGAACATTTTCGGAAGTTACAGCTATTCTTGGGACGCACCGACTAAATTGGTTCGGCCAAGCGAATGAACAAAACAGGCAGGCAAACTCTAATTACCTGGAAAAAGCTCACATTATGAAAACTCTTTTATACTCAATAAATCATTAGAAATTGACTTTATGGAATGTTGAAAATTGTATGAGGCTGGGTTCGCTAAATAATAAAATGTAAGTATAATACATCATTAATCGACTTAGGTCTTACGAAACTCGACTCCAAACTTTAAATGCGTTTTCCCAAAACTGACTTTTCCCGATACGGTTGACATAATATCTCAAGTTCGAATATACCGATTTACTTGAAATTTTGTTCAAAACTTCTCTATATATTTGAATACTGCATGACGTAGGGTTTTTCGAAAATAAAGATTTTTTCTATTTTTGAAAAAAAAATCGAAACTTGAAAAAAAAGGCCAAAAGTTAAATTTTTTTTAAATCACCGCCATTATGCGAATTTACTTTTTTTTAATTTCCCTACGTCATGCGATAACTTCATTCTTTTTCTTCAAGAATTTTAAAGATTTTTTTTTCTCAGATCATTGGAAGGGTCATTCAATCATCATTCAATCATCGTGTCAACCAAGATGTAGAATTTTTTTTTTTATAATTACGCTTTTTTAAAATGATCAAATATCAATAAATAATTAATGAAGAAATGAATTGTAAAAAAAATTATGTTTTTTTTTATACCGCCCCTAAAACGCCTAAAATTCGTGTGTCTAGACTTGAATACCTCCTTAAGCGTAAGAAATGTGTTCGCTCATTTACAAATATTTCACCCCGTCTTCTTAACTCACGAAGGGAACCAAATAATGAATACATTACGTCACCGAGTTTGGGTTGAGACAGTTGAATGTCGGCTATCTGTCATCGGAATTTAAATTTAGAACACAATGGAGATTGCGTGTTTTATTATGGTGACCCGACTTTTTGCAAAACTGACCTCCAGTATTAACAACTTACATGGAAAACATATCAAAATATTAAGTCTCAAACTTGGCAAATCAAATAGTCATATCGATCGAGTAATAATTTTAAAAAAGCTGTTGCATTTTAAGGTGAAGCATTGTTTTAAATAATTTGAGTTGATTTCCTTCTTATACATTCAGGAATCATTGTTCTGGATATACAATAATCAGTGTAAAAAAAATCCTTCCGAAAAATAAGTAATGAATCATCGTACTGTAGAACGTCAATTTTAGTATAAAAATATTTTGTTTAAGGTGTATTTTGTATGAGGTTTTAAATCAAGAATTTTGTTATTAAAACATAAGTAGAACAAGAAGTTCAAGATGGCACTATACTCCTTACGGATTGTTCTTATTTTCAATGAGTGTTACGTTCTGGAAACCATTACATTTATTGTATCGAGACGATGCGTGGTTAATTCGTGATTTATATATAAATATATATATAAATATATATATATATATATATATATATATATATATATATATATATATATATATATATATATATATATATATATATATATATATATATATATATATATATATATATATATATATGCATATATATATATATATATATACATATATATATATATATATATATATATATATATATATATATATATATATATATATATATATATATATATATATATATATATATATATATATATATATATATATATATATATATATATATATATATATATATATATATATATATATATATATATATATATATATATATATATATATATATATATATATATATATATATATATACATATATATATATATATATATATATATATATATATATATATATATATATATATATATATATATATATATATAAATATATATATATATATATATTTATATATATATATATATATAAACAAATGTATAATTTGTAGACAAATGAAGGAAATTATAAAGGAGTCGTATTAAAAGTTTAGACGAAGTTGCGAGTGCCGCAGCGATCAGCGGAACGGGGTACAGCGAGCGGCGGTCGCGGCAGGAAGCCGTTAATTGCTCCCCAATATCGAAGCGGCCCGGCTTTACATCAATCGGGAGTAGGAATGTAACTTGGACAATTGTTCCCGCGGAGAGAAAGCCCCGAGGCGGCGGCAGGGCGCACGCGCGCCCCCCGCCCGCCGCTCCGGGAAAGGTCCCGCCGGCGCAGTGCCCGACTCATGGCGGCGACCGCCGGCCGAATGCCGCGCTCCTCAGCGGGCCCGACACGCCGACATCCCACTCATCGATAAATAAGACAACAACGTGTAATAACAGAACATCGATCAATTTCCATCTTGTCAACTCCTGACTACGTTCCCGCGCGAATTTCCCGCGCCGATTCACTTCTCCGGCGCGTGTGACATAACGCGGCAAAGATGCCGCTGAGTCTCGGGGATTACAGAACTTGACTCGCTGCAGCCACCAGCACGCACTGCACGCGCTCGGCACGCGGCATGCGGCACGCGGGCAATACAACTTCTCGCCGAGTGACGTGCTAAACTTACTTCAAAATATAACACCAACTTTTAAATACTTTTTTTAAAATTTAAATCCTTTTAATACATTAATTAATAAAAAAAATATGTAAAAGACAACCCTCCTTAGATGTTAACTGTTAATTCGTGATTAGTGCACCTGTCATAAAATGTCAACGCTTAAATTACGTCTTTAGGACTAGCGATTTGTGTAACACACGAAATGAAATAATCCGTGCCACTGTGAAAACTTTCGAATGAAAGAAATTCGCTGTTCAAATTTCAAACGATCTTCATTAACATTTCGAAAGCTTTATTAACTGCCAAAATGTTTAAACCAAAGAGATAATGTGATCGCGCCCGGTGGACAGTCGGAGAAGAGCCCCGCGCTCTACTTCCAAGTATTTTACGATCGAACAATAAGATCATGTATTTACATTCGCGATACCAATTATTCTGTGATTAAATTAATCTACCATGTAGAAATGCACCAATTTTCCAATGAAATTGAACTTATTACAAATTGTTTCAAAAGTGTTCAAGGGTTCTGAAAGTTTGTTTTAGTGCTTTATGAAGTATTTATTTCTCATCTGATAGACCTCTTTACGTCTACCGATTGACATTATTAGACAACAGGGAATTAACAAATAACGTAATGTTAAGCAATAAATCCATCCAAATGTGTTAAGCTATAAGAAACAAGTCCGCCTCGAATACAAATATACATATTTAAAATCGTTAAAAGTAGCGCTATTTATTTAGAACAATAACTCAAGAAAGAGATACGAAGGCTAAGA
The DNA here is from genome assembly GCA_022606425.2 of Lepidostoma basale. Taxonomy (NCBI): domain Eukaryota; kingdom Metazoa; phylum Arthropoda; class Insecta; order Trichoptera; family Lepidostomatidae; genus Lepidostoma; species Lepidostoma basale. Next base: position 452,679 of record JAHDVF020000207.1, read on the forward strand.
GAAGAAATTAGCGCATTGTTAAACGTTTTGTAGCGAAAAACAAAGTATACAAGTTCGACGCTTATTATCTATAACCCAAGGAAAAGAACTATGCCACATTGTCTTTTTATAAACTGAATAAAACAGAAAACAAAGCTGCGCACATTTCAGAGAAATCCTCTCTTTATCCGATAAATTTAGTATTCCACCATGAATACCATCGACGAGTGTACCGAGTGAAAACTCGTATGCGTCTCCGAGCCGCGGCTTATCTCGGATGTGGAATTGAAATTTCCATAAATAATACAGCTGACATTGTGACTATCTCGGAGCCAAGTGTGATTTTACGATTCGACGAAACGCAAAACAGTATATTTTATGTTGTATAATTTTTTTATATACTTCCGCAACAAAATTCAAAACTAATACACGTGATCACTAAATTGATATTCATTTTCCGATTGAACAAACTCCGATATAACATTAAATCTGTGTTTTGTGTGTACAAGTGCTTAGAAGATAAACTATATTATGTAAGACACTTAAAACGTAAAGTGATTAAAATGATAATAATTTTCGTATATCTAGGAAACAAGTGTGCCAAGCAATAAACTGAAACACAAAAAATCAGTGGTTTGTAGTCTCTACAGAAGTAAGAAACATTTAAAATATTTTTTTTCATTTGGGTTTTATGAAAATGTTCGATTTTTAAAATAAGTGAAATTATCATAGCAACAATCCATGGGATTGATTCACATGATTCACCACATAATGAAAACTCCACTATTTTACGGTAATTTTTTGCAGTTTTATTATTAACTTACATTTATAATGGTTATAATTCAGAAATCGTCACAAGCAATTTTTGATGAGATTCAGTCATGCAGTGAAACTTTCAAATACCCTGCGGGTAATGCATGTTAGACGTGGCGAAAGACAAACGAAATTTCACAAAAATATCTACCATACATGTATATTTACAGAATATATGTTTAAACATTAGTAAAATACGCATTTTGTATATTTAAAAATAATATTGTATCCGTTTTCTTATGTGAACACTTACATTTCATCTTCACCATATTTAGACAATTCAATCTCATTTTATTTTTTTAAGAAAGGTACAGAGAAACTTAATGTTAACTTGGATTATTCAACAATTTCCAAATATATTTATCTGACATAAACGTAGATTTTAAAACTGCAAGTGTTAATATTAGTATATTTTGAAATCTGTTAATTGTTATCTTTCTAGTTAATGGGTTATAATAAAAATAAATTAAAAGATACTTGTTAAGATTAACGTTTTCTTCACAACTTAAAAATAAACTTAAAACAGATTTATTTTCGTGGGAATACACTTTTTTAGGAAATTGTTATTTCAATAAAAAATAATTGTAAGCACAAGAAGTGACTAAATAATCAGTTGTACACTATTATCTTATGGCAAATAATTACTGACACTATTATCTTATGGCAAATAATTTATTAATACTGCTTAAGATTTTACAAGTAAGAATTAAAATAATTAGAAGATACGTATTAAAAGGGATAGATATCGTTCGAATAGCTTAGAATATTAAATGTAAGAACTTAATTGCATAATCATTTGTTGTTTTCTCGAGTACTCATGAGTTTGGGCAAATTTCAAGTAAATTCCTCTATCTATACCAATAGCTTAAGTTGCCTGAAGGTGTGCCTTGAAAATTGTGTAATATGAAATATCTCCCTCAGAAACTTTCACCACGTGAAGTGGCAAATTCTTATGCAGAGGGACGTGATTAAATTTCATTCATATATTCAACGGTTTAAAATTCAATGTTGCGATGTTTACCCAACTCAATAATATATATAATGACACAATCATTTTATTCGAATGTGATATTCCAAAGAGTTTTCACAGATGCCCGAGCGGAAGTTTAAAAATCATTGGTTTGAAGTCAGGTTTCGGAGTTTTATTATACGCTAATACGCAACGGTAACTCCATAACGTTAGAAAATAAAAATATTTGATTTTATGAGCTTCCAGGTAATCTAGTTATAAATGTTAAGTGCTTATATACCCATATACAAATATATACGTATATAAGTTTACCGAAACATTTTCTTTTAAAGTAGGAATATTTATTTTATAACAATTATCACGATTCTCTTATGAGGAAATTAAATATTGCATACGAATTTCTATTCCATGTCGTTTTTTTACTCATCTAATTAACGTTTATACCTATTTTAGTAATAAGTTATACAAAATCTAGAACGCAATTCGAAAAACACGCAGTCTTTGATAGTATGCTGGAAAGATCAATTTTTCAGAATACTTACAAAGTGAATAATTTTACATTGTTGTTAATAATTACAGTAAACTACAGAACACAGATCTTTCCATAAAAGTTTAAAATATTTCAATAACCAATACATTTAATACACTTGGATATTAAAAATAACGTTATTCTTATGAATAACATATCCACAAAATATTAAAAATCACTCTAATATCTTATCTCACATATATATATATATATATATATATATATATATATATATATATATATATATATATATATATATATATATATATATATATATATATATATATATATGGCCTTGAATATATTAATATAAAAATTGGGAACAAGGGTTGATTTAATTTTTTTTTAAATATTCAAAAAATATTCTCCTAAAGAAATTCTTTAAAGACTATTTCTGTATATCTAGATAAATTTTGCTCCTAGACTATTCTTTCAGCAACAGATTAAATATTTTTAAACCAGTCATGCTTATAATGCATGTATAGCACTTATTATATTATACAACACTCAAATATTAAATTATTAATTTTTAAATAACAAATAAGTTTTCTTTCGTGATTTGTAATTTTCGTATTAATGATATAAGCCGAGTGGCTGAGCGAATATACCCCATTTGTGATTGTTCTGTATTGGAATTGGACAAAGAGTTCTGTGACTGTAAAAGTAAGATGTCCGAAGAGTATTCAATGTTATTGATATTAAAATATTTATTATGAATTATGATATTTATTTTTGTAGGCTAAAGTTTCAAGTAATGTGTGTGAGTATTATTAAACTAAGTCAACTAAATTAAATATTGGATTTTTCTTGGTGGATTCTCTCTTTCAAAACAGATGTTTTATTTTAGATTGTTTGAGATTATAGTTGTTTTCTTCCAGCACTTGAGAGAATAGCGAAAATATAACACACATGTAAAATGTACATAATAACTAAAGCTTCTAGAAAGTTTTTTGTTCTATATTGTATAGTGAAATTAAAAATCTTTTTTGAATTGTAGTGAAGGATATTTTAAAAGCACAAAATATAATATTGCCAGATCTAATTAAAATAGTTGAAAAATTCGTTATGTGATTTCTGTGACATTTTCTGAATTGTTCTGATTTATGGCGTTTGGCCGAATGATATTTCAACATTATTAAATGTTAAATGAATGATCGAAGTGTGCGCGGGAGATGCCTATTGGTGGCGATGAGGTTCGCAACCCATCACACCGCGTCTCTCGCGTTGGCGAAAAGAGAAGGATGGAGTGCAACATCGATTAAAGTGTTGCAGCCCATTCTTTCTGTCTACCCTTTCGGGGAAACGACGTGATGGTTAGTAAGTATATATATATATATATATATATATATATATATATATATATATATGTATATATATATATATATATATATAGTATATATATATATATATATATATATATATATATATATATATATATATATATATATATATATATATATATATATATATATATATATATATATATATATATATATATATATATATATATATATATATATATATATATATATATATATATATATATATATATATATATATATATATATATAGTCTTTCTTTGTTTAAAAAGTAAACAAAGAAAGACTAATAAGAAAACGTTTATTATAAATCGATACAATGCAAAGGAACAATACATTTCAATTTAAAAAATAACCTAGACTTATTGATTTAAGTACTAATCATTATTTTTTTCAGTAGGAACTAATAAATAATAATAACCACAAATAATACATAATAATTCAATAATAATATAAAATTGTAATTAAAATAAAAACATGCATTTAAAAAGACATGTTGTATACTTACTTACCATACTTTCTATTGCCATACAACTCTTGAAGAGTTTTAGCCGCTTATTTCTCAACTCTTGTTCATAATAAAAAAAAATATGAGCGGTATTTTCGGGTAGCTTTTTTATACAATATAATAATAAATAAGTAGTTTAGAAAATTTCTGCACAGATTAATTTACTTTCTCAAACACGAGTTTCTGTCAAACAGACGAACAGGCATATCATTATCGTTTTTGTTGGTTGGATAGACTTATATTTTGTTGTTGTTTCGGTATTAAACCGCAACTGCGTAACAAAATCGTTGGACTAATTTTGTGTGTTTTCAAGAAGCCATTTTATTAATTATACTGATGATATTTTTAGTTAACCACTTTTTTGGAATAGCTTAAGGGTATTAAAAGAAAACATATTAGCGATTATCGATTAATTCGCTTAGAAAGTACAATCAACCCATGAAATTTAAATAATTTGGAGCGATGATAACATCTCTGGAAAATAGTTCATTTTGTATGTTGGTGAAACCGAAACATACTCGGTAATTGGATACTTTAAACATGTTTTTTAAGAACTTAATAAACGAAAAAAATATTTAGTAACTGATTATGATAAACATGATAATTATATAATAATAACACATTATGCATAAACTTTATGTATCGTGTCATGCACACTTGTAGTCCGATATGAATGATGATGGAGATATTTTATTTAGGGTTTTTCGTGACTTTCGAAGCACGGACTATTCTGACTTACTTATTGCAAATCAGAACCTAGAATTGATTTAATTTTTGAATAACCGCAATTATAGCATAAATATAAAAATATAAACAGTTTTTTTCTTTGATTAAAGTTATAGATATTCTGATCATGATTACGTTATATACCATACCATAAGACGTCATCTGATAATACGTTAAACCTTAATACTAGAGAACTTTTCAGATCACTCTCCCTACCGGTATCACCATTAAATATTGACATTATTGATGTATTATTATTTTTAGATATTTTGGAGTTCTACAAACCAGAAAAAATACTGAGTAAAAAATACGTCTAAAGTTTCTCAAAACCATCAAATATATACACTCACTATTACCATAGCAATGGTTTAAAACTGCAAATGAAATTTGATATTCAGATATTTTGGTTTTTAAGAGATAAATATTTGTTTTAGCAATTTGAAAAGCTTCGCTTTTCAATGCGCTTTGCTCGTAATCAAATTACAATTGAGACGCAAATAAATAAAATAAAAACTGACTTCTTCTTCTTCTTCAAGTGCCCTGTTGGGTCCCCCCAACGTTGGCGATCACCTCGGCGAACCTGTCCCTGTCCTGCGTCTCGGAACAGCTCCTCCGCACTTCGGATGCATAGCATAGTATTTGATCATTCTCTGGCGGAGTTTCAAGTTTACGTTATCATTGCAGAAGAGTGATTTCATTTTATTAAACATAGCTTTTGCTCTGTATCTCTACATCTGGGTCAAAAACTGACTAAAAACACAAAATAATAAAATAAAGAGTTCTCTGATTTTGAATTAAAGTTTTCCCTTATCGATTATGCATAAAATTTTGAAGTGTTAATTAAGCAAAATATTAAGAAGTTCATATATACAATAATATAGTCCTATAAATTGTCATCGATTCAGTAGGTACAGCTTCTCTTATACTTGATTTAAGAAGATTCCATTAGATGTAGTGGACCGGTCGTGAGTGGTGCAGCTTCCAGACAACGATCGGTCTCTATTTTTGAAACAAGATTTTAGCATTTTTCCGCTGAGAACTGAAATACAACTGGTTGCTTAACCTCAAAAGACGTCACAAACTACTAAAGATAACAAGTTCTTTCAATTAACGCCACGGGACGATCCCGGACTGCAGAAGTGCCATCATACATATTTCAGAACAATACCGCTTATCAAAATATCAATAAATTTCTTAGTGGAAGTAATTCAGATTATATTTAGTGAAAAGTTTTTTTCCGTACAGTTTTCATCTAGTTCCGAATAATTTAGACAGCTTCCTGTCATCATTTGTTGAAACTTATCTAAACGAGAAATTAAATTTATGGAATTGATAAAAATATAATCATTTTTTTTTTAATTCGTATATTAAATTTTTCTTCTACCCCTCTTTCTCCCCTCCATTTTATATTTATTTTTTCATATTTAGTTCTCTAATTTGATGTTTAATTTATTCTCTTACCCCAACGAAGCTCTGATGGGTGCGAAACCGGTTGGTGCTAACAAATAAAGTGGTTTAGACCAAATATTAAAAACGTATTATTTTTTTATTATTTTATTATAATTGTATTTGTATATTGAAATTGTTACGAGCAAAATAATGAAAGGATCATTAGATGGTTTGGACACATGGAAATAATGAAGAAATAATGGTAAATAAAATGTATATATTAACGATGTAAACGTCACTGGAAATAGAGGAAGACCGAGGAAAACGTGACACGATCAAGTAAATCAAATATCGAATGACGAATGACGGCCACGTGAGGTGTCGGAGAAATCGATGTGCGTGCATGACACGATGTTTGAATGTTGAGGAATCGAGAGAAGTATGTCAGGAAAGAAAAGTTGAGTAGTCCATTCTTTCTGCCTACTCCTTCGTAGAGACGACGTGATGGTTAATTATTAAGTTTAAAAAAAATTTCATACATATTTTATTTGTATTATTCTTATTTTATATACTTTGTAGAATAAAATTATGTTAATAGAAAAAAAACTCAGTATTTTAATGTTGAATGATTAAATTTTTACAGTTACGTGAAAGCAAATCAAATATATACATAGTAATTCAAAAGGGGTATTGCCTAAAGTAAAAAAAAAACATACTTTAAAAGGCAAATATTCAAAATTCTATTTGTCCTGAGATGAAAAGGAATTCACAAAGAATAATTACATGTCATATATCCTATTACGCAATGGATTTGATAAAAAGGAATTCATTCGGCAAATATGTTGATATGGAATATACGAATAGCTTATTAAATTTAAAAACTTCTGATTTTTATTTTAGTATTTCAAAAGATCTAATCTTTAGAACTTACATTTTTCTACTTCATCGTATTCTATCATTGTTCTGTTATTTGTCTTCTTCTTCTTTGTCAAGTCAATGGCTATCTTGTCTCATAATGACCTTGGTATTGTGGTGGAAGATTAGGCCGACTTTACGTCAGTTACAAGGGCGCCGGGTGTAATATTAACACCACTCGTGTAGACCTCTTCCTTGCCCCATTGTTTCCTGTATCCCAAGCTTTTGTATTATAATATTATGTTTATGGCTTTATATATTTTAGTTTATTAATTTAATGCACAATGGTGTTCTTGTACCGACCCTTATGTATGGAAGCGAAGCATGGAACTTTCAAAAGAAGGATAAAAATAAAATAAATATCTTAGCCATATGTGCGGAAAATCTGTGTATGGTAGAGTGTCGAAAAAATATATAATAGGTGCGGAGCGAATGATTGTGGTTTGAACAAAATAATGAAAGGTTCATCAAGATGGTTTGGATACATGGAAAGAATGAACGGTAAAAAAGTGTATACAAAAGACCGAGGAAAACGCGGCATGATCAAATAAATCATATATTGAATGTCAGCCCGTGATGAGTCAAAGAAATTCACGTGCCTGCATGACACGATAAATGAATGTTGAGGAAGCTAGATAAATGTGGTAGCCCATTATTTCTGCCTACCCATTTGGTGAGACGGTGTTATGGTTAGTTTGTTTTATTTTGGTTTAAACATTAAGAATCTTTCATTAAATCTTTATTTTTACTTTACATTAAAAAATAGTAGACTTAAAGATAAAATGGCTACTACAACTGTGCAAAGTTTAAATGGTCGCTACTAATTATTTTTATTTAATTTAATGAACTCACAAACTCTACTTAGTGATTAGTTTCTGCATTTAACAAAACAAATGAAAATAAGCTGCGGTGGATTTCTGATGTTTCACAGAAGTGGTCCGGAGTCATTGTTTTATGACAAATTAAAACAAGAAGTATTTTGCTACGAGACCAATGTTTTACTACCGTACAAATAAACTCCTCCGATAAATTTTGGCAATAGGTCAAATGTAACAATGGCATGTTAGACATTTATTGTATTTCAAAGAAGACTCGAGATTGTGCAATAATCACCAAATATAAAATATTAATGATTCTGAAATCTCGGCTACATTAATCAGAAAATATTGTTGTATTTCGTATCTGAAACATATTTTTAGTCACAAAATCCTATTATAATAGGAAAACATTCATCGTGAAATTTTCGTAAAGTTATAATAGTGTTCTAACTAACTAACCATCACGCCGTCTCCCCGAAGGGGTAGGCAGAAAGAATGGACTGCCACACTTTTCTTTCCTGACATATTTCTCTTGCTTCCTCAACATTAATACATCGTGTCATGCACGCGCGTCGATTTCTCTGACTCCTCACATGGCCGACATTTAATATTTGATTTATTTGATCGTGCCTCGTTTTCCTCGGTCTTCCTCTATTTCTGGTTCCATTTACATCGTTAACATATAATTTTTTTTACCATTCTTTCTTCATTCATTTTTTCCATATGTCCAAACCATCACAATGATCATTTCATTATTTTGTTCATAACACCATCATTCGTACCGCATTCACTTCTTATATTTTCATTCGACACTTTATTATACTCGTACACAGAGTACCCGCACATTCGTCTAAGAGATTTCATTTCTACTACATTTATTCTACTTTCATCCTTTTTTGCCAGTTCCATGCTTTGCTTCCATAGATAAGGATCGGTAGAAGAAGAACACTATTGTGCACTGCCATTCTAGCTTTTTTGGATAGGTTTTTGTTTGCGATGACAACTTTAAGTGCACCATTCACTTTGTTTTATTATAATAGTGTTCAATTTTAGAAATATGACTAAATTACTTAACATGTTCTGAGGATTTCCGAAATTAATACACTGAGAATGGTAGCAGGCAAGACACTTAGAGATCTCATGAGGAACACCAGAATAAGAGAGATTTGTCAGGCTGAGGATCTTAGATGGAAAAGAAAGAGGAGGAGGGAGTGGTACGGTTATGTCCAAATAATGAACATTACCAGACTCCTTAATATTGCTCTACTTAATCGGCCTCTCGGGACTCGTCATTTTGGAAGATCTAAAAGATGGTAGGAGAGTTGAGAATCCACTTTACACGAGGAGAAACCCTCTGGAGAACAGATCAAAACGACAACAAGTCTAGAAATAGTATTATTAAATTAAATATTTAACACGATTAGATTTAAATTCTAATTTAATACAACACAACGAATAACTTGACGACCTTCGTGGCAGAGTGGTAAGAGCTCTGACTTCCATACCGAAGGTTCCGGGTTTGATTCCCGGCGATGGCAGTGTGATTGTCACACTGTATTTGGTCTGGTGTAGAGTTCACGTGACAATAAAATGGCGATGTTTGGCTACCTATCACATATCACGAGAATCGATATAATAGTTAAAAAAAATTGTATACAGTAATTGGGTTTAAACAACCTGTTGTATACACACAAAAAAAAAACTATAAACATTTCAAATACACGAGTTTGTAATGCATTATCTTTAACAGCTGATTGGCGGCCGTTTACAAAACTCGGATGTCCTGAGTGATGTAGGTCAATTTGTCCCTGATCATTACCTTCGTCAAAGGCAGCACAGATTGTTTTATTTGCCGCGCTGCAGAACGAACCTGCCAATGGTTATGCCTGTGGGTAGAGCAATCTTATTGCTTAATTGGGTCGCCTCGGAGGGCGACATATTTCGCGATAGTGTGAGTTGCATCAGGGATGCAATATCAATGCAATGATTCTTTCTAATTCTTAAGCTTATTTTTTTATGCTTCTCTTTTAAATTCTCATAATGTAATTGCAAACGATCTGGAATAATTATATATTTCTGTAATGTTTATAATTTTTATTAAAAAAAATGAAATGAAATGAAACAAAAAAATAATAATAATCAATTTTTGTACAGGTTGCTTTAGAGATACTAATTTCAACACATTTTACAGTTTTTCTTAAAGTTTTTCCTTCCACAAACTTCTTGCATATTCCTTGAGATACGGGTATTTAGTCTTCGTTTACGGAGCAACGGAAAATGCAATTTCGTTGCTATAATTTGATGTTAACTAGAAATAGCTGCCGAGGAAATATGTGTAAACTCCCATTTATCTGCCCTGTATTTTCACGTAGATATTATTTTTTTGTTTTCCTTTTCATTATTTCTGTCTACCTCTCCGGGATTCGTGATGGTTGGATTGTTGCCGTTTAGATATTAAAAAATCTTACTAACTAACCATCACACCGTTTCCCCGGAAGATTAGGCAATGAGGATGGACCGCTATACTGTCCTATCTTGATTTACCACTTTAGCTTCCTCCATATTCATACATCGTTAAATGTACGCTCGTCGATTTATCTGACTTTGGCTGAGGCCACACATTAGTTGATTAATTTGCTAATGCCATGTTAGCTTCTATATCGAAGAAGCACGAGAATCAATCGAAATTTACGTCGATTGTTTTGAAATTTAAGAAAATATGTATACACGTACCCAGAAGTGGAATAAAAATGTAATATATTTTTATGATTTAAATATTTGTTGGTGTTTTAATATTAAAATTATTATTTATTTATATTCCAATATATTTGATTAGTTAAAACTCTTTTTACGTTAGTTTTTGAGATAAGCTCATCACACTGACACTCTATTAATACGCTTTGCGTATCTATAGTACAAAGTAAATGTTAACTGTCTATTTACCCCCCCAATACAAGACAATAACGGAAGCTATTAACATATTCATGTTTCTATTAATGTTTAGTATTCCAATCCAATGTAAAATTTAATAGGACATGATAAACACAAGCAAACTACGTTCATCTCTGGAACTAATATTCGCTTCTGTGATTCTATTACGCCTCGACGCATACGTAACATAAAGCTCGTGAGGGGAAAAGCAGACTTGAGAGGCATTCATCCCCCTTGGATAACTTTTTATCCAAAGTGGACAGTTTTGGTATGGTAGGCTATTTTCAAAAACGGGTTATTTCGGACGCTCGCTTTCAATCGGCTGTAAAATAAAACGGATTAACGAAAGCAAAACTGTTTTCCCTTTATTTAAATTTTTGTTTCTAAATTAAAATATACTACGATTATTTTATTAATCAAAACATTTTTTTAGATAAACTTGAAGCGTTAACACTATGGGGGTTTCCATAATGACGATATTTTTTATTTATTAAAATCCTGTTTTTTCAACCATTAAGAATATTGTTCTAAACATGTTTCGAAGGCTTTAAACCTTATTCACTGAGAAAATGAAAAGAAAATTTGTACTAAATGAATACAATAATCTAGAAAAATATATAACCTAACATGTGTTATTTAACCCATTGATCTCGTTAATTTGATTTTATTTATTTATTTACAAAGATTTCAAACATTAGAAGTCAAAATTACATAATTAGATATACATATTTTCAAAATAACATTTTTTTTAAATAACAAAATACATAAATACTACGGCATCAAAGATAACAATCACAACATTGATATTGCATCCCTGAGGCAACTCACACTATCACGAAATATGTCGACCTCCGAGGCGACCCGATTAAGCAATAATACACAGGCATAACCATTGGCAGGTTGATACTGCAGCGCGGCAAATAAAACAATCTGTGCTGTCTTTGACGAAGGTAATTATCAGGGACAAATAGACCTACATCACTCAGGACATCCGAGTTTTGTATACGGCCGCCAATCAGCTGAAAGACGTGAACTGCCAAGTGAATATTCCTCCTTCTCTCCAATGATTGGTAGCTTAGCATACCTAGCAAGAATTCAGTCAGAAAGAGCCACGAGTAATAACCGCGCTCCCTGAGGTAAAGAAAGCGCAGAAATTTTTTCTGCACTCGCTCCACCATCAGAGAATATCGGATCCCAGGCGGTGACCAAATAACGGAACTATATTCCAGTCGACTTCTTACCAGGGAATTATACAATACCCGAATTACCTGTTATTATTATATTATGTTATGTCCCTGATACTCTACAAACACATGTTATATAATATGTTCCTAGGTTATTGTATTCTTTTTGAAATAATTTTGGTTAGTTTATATCGTTCTCCCGATGATAAAAGAGTGAAGCTTTCAAAAGATGTTGAGAAAAATCAATTCAAAATTAGTAAAAAAACAGTGTTTTAATTAATAATAATAAAAAAAGTCGTCATTATGGAATTCCAGTGTAAACACCTTAAATTTATCAAAAATTAAAATAAGTTAGACAATCCATTTTTTACCGAAACACTGTGATACTTCAATATTATTTAATGTTTTAATTTTGAAACACTGATACCATAGGTACCAAGATTTATTTTTCATGGGATTGTCGCTGATCTTTATTATATTTGAATATAAAATTATTAGTAAGCTCTTCACATAATGATTACAAATTACACTTATTAGTTTTGTCGGCTATAAATCGTTTTTGTTGAATCCTTGCTACTAATTTTCTTCAGTTATACAACAAACCATCACGCCGTCCCCGCAGGGGTAGGCAGAAAGAATGGACCCCCACACTACTCTATCCTGACATACCTCTCTAGCTTCCTCCACATTCATACATCGAGCCATACACGCACGTCGATTCTTCCGACTTCTGACATGACCAACCTTTAATATTTTATTCATTTGGTCATGCCATGTTTTCCTCGGTCTACCTTGACTCCTTACTCCACTTACATCGTTAACGTTTACTTTTTTAACTATTCTTTCTTCACCCATGCGCTCCATATGTCCGAACCAACGCAGCGATCCTTTCATAATTTTGTTCATAATACCTTCTTTCGCTCTACATCCCTTCTTAATATCAGCATTTGAGATTCTGTCGTACATCGCTCTATCACACATACTCGTACGTCTTAGGGACCTCATCTCTACCGCGCTTATTCTGCTCTCATCTTTCTTCTGCCAGTTATATGAAAATAAATAAAAAAAGCATTTATTGAATTTTGAACAATGATGTTGTACTTCGTATAAAATTAAAAATAGGAATGAAAATGTATCTTTGATGTAAACTTTCACTTATTAATAGATTACTACTACAAAGCTTTTAATGTTAAACGATATGGCATATATCAGAAAAATTTGCAAATTGACAGCGGAAAAGAAGCGTTAACTATTCACGTACCGCCACAAGTACTAGAAATACGACCCGCTACGTGGTGTCACGAGTAACCCCCAATGTTTTAATTTCACGGATGACTTTCTAGGTTAGACGACGATCGATATTTCGCCTGCGGAGATTTTGCAGTGCCCGAAGAGTGGGCACAATTTACACTTTTGCCGGCTAATTCAAACTGAACACATCATGTCTTGAGGCTAGAGTCATTTGCCAAGTGTCGCAAAAATACGATTCATTATATTTTGGGTAAGATACGAATGCGTTCAGATTATTCAACGTCGCGTGTTTACGTATGACATATTTTTTGTGTTATTTTTATTAAATGATGCACACTGTGTTCACGCAAACTGTTATCATTAATTAAAATACAATCCATTATCTTTATGTTTGTTTTAATTAAAACAAACATCAGAATAGCGATAATATTTTCCAGAATAATAATTTCTAGATCAAACAAAATCTTAGACATTAAAAAAAATCAAAGCGTAATGTTCAAAAATTTATTTATTTTGTGGAAGTAGATAAAACATTGTTTTATTTAATTATTAATGAAAGTGAACTTCTAACTTGAGATTACAATAAAATCATTTGATAAACATATTATATAATTAACACGAATGAAAACGTCTTTTTTATACAAGTTTTATTGAATTTTATAGGAACGACGTCTTTTGTTTTTTTCTGTATTATATCTGTCAACTTTCTAAGGCATTATAAAACATTTGAAATTTTATACATTAAACATAATGCCTTAGAATGGTGAAACATGTCATTCCCATAAACTTCAAGAAAACAGACGTTTTCATTTGTTTGAATTATTCAATAACGTAATAAAATATAACTAACTAACTAACTAACTAACTAACCATCACGCCGTCTCCCCGAAAGGGTAGGCAGACGATGCGGCACTCCATCCTTCTCTTTTTGCCCCGCGGGAGACGCGGTGTGATGGGTTGCGAACCTCATCGCCACCAATAGGCATCTCCCGCGCACACTTCGATCTTCCAACATCCACAAAATAAATCTAAAACAAATAATATAAATACAATGATATAAAATAAAATAACAAAATAAAAATAATTTAATACAAAATGTTATTTTTAGATGGTGCACATTTGTCTATTTAATTTATGTTCCACGAATCCACCGTTTTTTTTAAATTTAGCACATAATGTAATAACACATAATGTTTTTCCGATTTTGCACATGTTGACATGGACGATCCGGACTTTTGTGTCTATTTAATTTATGTTACACGTATCCACTGTTTTTTAAATTAGCTGTTATATGATTTAATTCATGTTCCACGTATCCACTTTTTTTATTTGGCAGTAATAAGGCACTTAAAACCAATCAACACCAGCAAGAACTTTAAAAGAATATTGAAGAAATTATTCAAATTGTCATTGGAACAAATGAAAAATTTATTAATAAAATATAACATTCTGATAATCGAAATAGTACCAACCTTCAAACAAAGGTTACAGGAAAAAATGCTTACCCAAAGAATCGTCACAAAAATTCAATTAAAAATAAAATTCGAAATTAATAATTCATCTTAAATATGTAAAAATGAATTTATAATTTATGGTCTGTCGACTAAAAACAATGAATTGCATTTTATTGATTAAATTCCAATTCCATCAATTTTTCAGTTATTCTCAATTGCATATGTTTATCTTCACACATAAGTGATAAATTGAGGGAAATCAATGTATTCAAAAGATTTTATACCCCATTTTCAAATAATTAATATTAACTAACTATCTTACGAACCTTCACGCCATCTACCCAAAGGGGTATGCATAAATAATGGACTGTCATACTTTTCTTTCCTGACACACTTCTCTCGAATCCTCAACATTCAAACATCTTATAATGCACGCACGTCGATTTCTACGACTCCTCACGTGTCCGACATTCAATAGCTGATTTATTTGAACTTGCCACGTTTTCCTCGGTCTTCCTCTATTTCTTGTTCCATTTTTTGTACATCGTTAACGTATACTTTTTTACCATATTTTTTTCATTCGCTCTTTCCATGTATCCAAACCATCTTAATTTTCCTTTCATTATTTTGTTCATAACACTTTCATTCGCACCACATTCACTTCATATATTTTCATTCGACACTCTATCATACACATATTATATCCACACATTTGTCTAAGAGATCTCATTTCTACTGCATTTTTTCTACTTTCATCCTTCTTTTGCCAGTTCCATGCTTCGCTAATTAAAATTTGAAATAAAAAATATTTAAATCAGTTTCTTTTAACCACATATTTAAAAAAGGACTTTAATGTAGTTTCTACAGATAATATAAAACTCAAATTAAGTCCCTTGGATTTTTAAAGGTTTTTATTTTTATTAGAAGAGTTTAAATTTTTATATTAATGGTTGATTAAAGCCTTCTTGGGCTATGTAAAAATGTTAAGGACCTACAAGGAAAAATATCACCCATTTTTTTTAAATTGGTTTATTGAGAAAGTCTAAAATGGGCGACATAGAATGGTTCCTTTCCTCAGTCGTAACATATATTTGAATACCGTGTGTATAAAAGGGTGGTCTTTTAGATTGAAATATTACGAAACTTGTTATTTTTTCCTTACATGCGATTTTGAATGTTTTCTTTCTCGTTGCGGGTTGTCATTAATTTTACATATCTTCACGCATTTCTCGTTTTTTGTATTTCATTTGGATGTACGAAGAATTATATTGCGTTAGGGTGAATTCTGTACGAACAAGTTGAACATTTTTTTTGCAATACCAAATTTTCTGGTATTCATCGTACTGTCACGACAGAGACAGATACGTTTATACGTTGACTCGGACGTTCAATGTAACTAACTAACTAACCATCACGCCGTTTCCTTGGAGGGGTTGGTAGGAAGATGGATCGTCATATTGTTCTATCCTGAGCGCCTCTTCTACATTCACACATCGTGACATGCACCCTCGTCAACTGTTCCTACTTCGAACATGGCTGCCTTTCGCCCAATTTGGCCATGCTATTTCTTCCTTGGTTTCACTCGACTTCTTTTACCATTTACACTTCTTGTATTTCTCTTTTTAACTATTTTTCCCTCGTTTATTTGTTTCATATGTCAAAATTATCACAGTGACCCATTATTAATTTTATTTATCATGCGTTCATCCGCCTTACATTCCTTTCTTACTTCATCGTTAGATATTCTATCATACATTGTTTTTCCGTTTTTCCGTGCATTCTGCTTAGTGACCTAATTACGACGGCATTTATCCTACTTTCATTATTCTTTTGCCAACTCTAAGTTTCTCGTTCAATGCATAAAGATACATAAATGGACACCAAATTATCTGTTGTGGCAAGAAACAATATGACAAACTGTTTAATTTAAAAAAAAAGTTTTAACATATTAAAACGATATATGTAGCTACCAATATTTATATATATTTATGGTGACAACGATCGAATGAAATGTCTAGTAACTGTCGATATCGTACCGATATGTCAGTACTCTACAATTTATGAACAGATGTTTTAAGATGCAAGGAGGAGGTGTTGTAGAGGTAATAGCGCTTTGTTCCTGAACTAAGAAGGATGTGTTACATATACATAGAGATCAGTCAACTTTAAATGCCACAAAATAAAGAAAATGTTCCAACAATGTCCACTTTCATTTATATATATTGTTTCCACAACAGTTTTTAAAGTTGACAGTTGACTGCATCAACCCTTCTTTAGACTTTCAATGGTTTTCAATGATTAATTTAATGTTTTGCTTCTTTTAATAATATGTAATAGGTAATTCACAAATAACATTTAATATTTTTGAATATTCCTTGGTCTCGTCATTCCTTTCAGTGATTTTATTTAGATTTGACAAACTTTGACTTGTCTTATTTCACCCTACCACTGCATATATTGTATAAGGGTGTACGCTAAAAAAGATGACCCAACCAACAAGGATGTGGTCTCGCGGTATGTGTGAGAGCAAACTGTACTACTAAATCGATTTCCCTTTTCTATTGTACGTTTGTTGGGTGTAGGAATACACTCTCGTACATGTCATGGACGGGGTGTGGGCACCAGAGGGCGCCGGCGTCGCTGTGGACTGCCAACGTGGAAAAAAAAACTAAGTTATGTTTTAATTTTTTGTACTTTGTCTTCGACAACTGGTTGATATGTTTTATGGAATTGTTCCATAATACATCTCAACCAGTTGTGTATTTAACAATAAACTATTAGTATAAACCTATCCAAAAAAGCTAGAATGGCAGTGCACAATGGTGTTCTTCTCCCGACCCTTATGTATGGAAGCGAAGCATGGAACTGTCAAAAGAAGGATGAAAGTAGAATAAATACAGTAGAAATGAGATCTCTTAGACGAATGTGTGGATACTCTGTGTATGATAGAGTGTCGAATGAAAATATAAGAAGTGAATGCGGTGCGAATGATGGTGTCATGAACAAAATAATGAAAGGATCATTAAGATGGTTTCAAGATATGGAAAGAATGAATGAAGAAATAATGGTAAAAAAAATATATGTTAATGATGTAAATGGAGTCAGAAATAGAGGAAGACCGAGGAAACGTGGCACGATAAATCAAATATTGAATGTCGGCCATGTGAGGAGTCAGAGAAATCGACGCGTGTGCATGACACGATGTATGAATGTTGAGGAATCGAGAGAAATATGTCAGGAAAGAAAAGTGTGACAGTCCATTCTTTCGGCCTACCCCTTCGGGTAGACGGCGTGATGGTTAGTTAGTTAGTTTTTTCTTTTAGTATTATTACCAGACGCTAACAAGTGAATATTAATCATGAATTAATTGTATCTCAATAGAGACAAAGATATAAATTATTTGGAAACAGAATACGGTGGTCGAGGCGTTTACAGGACTTATGACCTGTCATTGGTTGGGTTAAGCGATCATTTTATGTAATAAAACATTCCCCTTTCCACCCTTCTACGAACACCATGTCTGATGATTATTTGAAAGTTGTATATATGCTACCATGTTGAGAAACATTTAACATATTTTAGTTCAATCTACACTAGCGCCATCTATTGAGATTAGTGGTAAGCATTAAGCAGAAAGTCTTTATTATAATTAAAAGTATTTGTATACATTAAAAAAAAGTGAATATTAACTTTATATATTTATTTCAACAATATTATAATCTATTTAGGAATTACTAATAATTATTGGATGATTATTTAAGCATATATGATCTATCCTTCTCTTCATATTGTGAGTAGTGTTCTATTTCACATACAATATCAGCATTGCGTTATCATAGAAGTCTTACTGGTCGCCCCTGCACACATATACGTTTTTGTGTTTTAATACAAATACACATATACTCTAGTGATTTAGAAGAAATATCATTCTCCGCGTACGCATGGCTACACGTTGGAAGGTTTCCAAAAATTCGAACATAACAAATATATAACTATCTCAAATCATTTTGCGTTCCCTTTGTTTGGGAGCCGAGAATAAAAAGAAATCTTAGAGATTTATTTGCTTATCATTATGTTAGTGGCTTCTAGAACGCCCGGGATACATAAGATATTTTACAATCAAAAATAACTTTGATTAAAGGGAGCGAACATCTCGATAATTTTCATCACCAATTAATTATCTAATCAACACGCAGACTCCCCGAATGGGTAGGCAGAATGAATGTTTTTTCGTGACATAATTCTCTCGTTTCCTCAATATATCCACGCACGTCGATTTCGCCGACTCCTCACGTGACCGACATTCAATATTTGATTTATTTGATCGTGCCACGTGTTCTCGGTCTTCTTCTATTTCTTGTCCTGTTTACAACGTTAACAAATATTTTCTTTATCATTCTATATTATTTCTGGTCCCAACCCTAATGTATGGAAGCTAAGCATGGAACTGGCAGAAGCAGAAGGTCCTTAAGACGTATGTGTGGTAGAACGATATACGACAGAATCTCAAATGCTGATATAAGAAAGGAATGTAGAGCGGATGAAGGTATTATGAACAAAATTATGAAAGGATCGATGCGTTGGTTCGGACATATGGAGCGCATGGATGGAGAAAGAATTAAAATAAAGTATATGTTAATGATGATGACGGAGTCCAGGCAGACCGAGGAACACATGGCATGACCAAAAAATCAAATTTTAAAGGTTGGTCATGCTAGAAGTCGGAAGAATCAACGTGCTTGTATGACTCGCTGTATGAATGTGGAGGAATCTAGAGATGTGTGCCAGTATAGAGTAGTGTGGCAACCATTCTCTCTGCCTACCCCTATGGGGAAAAGGCGTGATGGTTTGTTGTTATTACTTATTTTGATCAGGACACTTGAATTCGCACTGCATTTACTTCTTAAAATTTTCTTTGACAATCTATCATATACATATTGTTCACACATTCATATAATTTCAGCTTTCTTTATTCAATTTCGTCATTCTGTTGTCAGTTTAATGCTTCACTTTCGTAAATAATTTTCTATTTTATTTTTAAAACTCACACTGCTTAATTAAATGGATAAAAAATTATGACGAAAAACAAATATTATTTTACCCAAATAATAGTTAGTTGTTCGCATAAAATAAACTAAATTTTATCGTTGAAAGACTCTTTCAATTTCATCTGAAGTGCTCTAGTTTTAGCATCTGGTATTGAATTATTTTGGATCTTATAGTCATACTGCCGAAAATCACTCTACCGGCGAAATTATAAAAATACTCGTTTGTATTGTACATATTTCATTGAGTAATCTCATTGTATTTGTTTATCGTGATTAGTGTAACTTAAATATTAGACTAGACGTGGTGTGTGCGCGTGAGTATTTGACTTTCGAACGTACTTTTATTAATATGAAAGACGTCGATCTTCTAAGAGATCGCGTTCAGCAGACTAATTACTCTTTTGGTATTTATCCCATTATTTGTAGTAATCAGTTTCATTCATGTCATAAAATAAGTGCAAAACCGGTTTACAGAACATTATGTGTTTAATTATTTTTCTTTGTTATTTTATTTTGTATCATTGTATTTAATTTAATTTGTTTTAGATTAATTAAGTAGACGTTGAACGATCGAAGTGTGCGCGGGAGGTGCCTATTGGTGGCGATGAGATTCGCAACCCATCACACCGCGTTTCTCGCGATGGCGAAAAGAGAAAGATGGAGTGCCGCATCGATTAAAGCGTAGCAGTCCATTATTTTTGCCTACCCTTTCGGGGATGTATATATATATATATACGTAGTCATTCGTATTTATTATTAAGATGGAGTATTACATAATTGTTTAAGAAACATTCTAAAAAATATTTACGTTATGACTAGTTATACGTTCGTACAACCTTAATATATTAAACTTATGGATATAAAAGCGTCAACTAATAAAGTTACCTCTAAAAGAGGTGTCTTCCACAATATATAAATTAACGTTTAAAAGCTTTGGGTTTCCTATTTCAGAGGATCGAAACTCAGACTATAAAAATGTGTTTCTCGAAAGATATAAAACATTACGCGAAAACTTTAAAACATGGACGTTAAATTCTAACACGCCTTAAGCCTTTCTTTAACGACCTTGTAGTACAAGCATTGCTAACGAAAATCAGTCGAAAACATGACATCAGAATGTTGCGAAAAAGGGAATGTTTTATCATTAAATGTTAAACTCTTTTGAAAACCTTTTTAAATTTTAATTCGTAATCTTTGTTATTTAATCAATATAACTGTTACTTCATTTTATCGGGTATTCATATAATTTTTTTTACAAGCCATATCACAAATTTTAATCAAAAGTGATTAGAAAGTTGAAGCACTTTGATTAAAATCTTGCAGATGATGTTTTTAAATAAAATAAAATACTTATTTTTTATTATTTAATTTGATATTATTTAAAACTAGATTGCTGATATAAATGTTATAAAACAAATGATTTTTAATCTGTTATTTAACTTATCATGTTATATATTTCATTATATTATATTGAACCATTCTCTGCTTGACCTATCCGATGGGGCACGATCGCCATAAACTTTCACGAGCATTTTATTTACCTCAGCTGCACTATTTTTCCAATGAAAACAGAACCGCAGAACTTCCCGCAAATGCTTCTTATTTACCAAGAAAGTCGACGTTTTAAGGAGCGTAAAACAAACAAAAAACAAGCCAGAGGGTTACTGAATGGAGACTAATGTTGGGCCGGAGAAGTGTCGGGAGACAGCCTACCAGGTGGAGCGATGATATTGTGCGGACGGTCGATAGGGCCTGGAGAACACTGGCGAGAGACCGAGAGAGAAGGCGTGGGGGTGGAGGGGCTTACGCCCAGCAGTGGATAGAGACAAGCTGACGAAGAAAACAAATATTTGTTGTCATAATGACAAACATGTGCGAACTGAACATAATTGACAAATGCTCAATCTTACTAAAAAATGGCCCTGAGATATGAAGGCTTGAAACAGCAAGAGTTGTAAAACGGACCGAATTTTCAGAAATACCTATATATGTTTACTATCTAGTGGCATTGAAGCAACGAAAGCAATTTCCAACTTTCGTAATCAATGGAGTATTCATTGCTTAAGTAATAGAGCGAACTGCCACTCTAAGTCAACTTTGACATTCACTTGAGAACAAACTTACTCACAAGACGTTTACAGAAACCAAAGAAAATGCAAGGTTGAGGTTGATTGTTATCATACATCCAATTATAAATACAACAAATATGTATGTACTTTGTATACTTGAGTAAAATTTATGTAGCTATTTGAATACTAGTGCATTTTTTTACCGAAAAATCAATTGCCTTTACTTTATTCCATTCAGGTATGAGTGTAAAAACAATTTGCTGTGAAAAGGAAAACGTTTATATTGAAGCCAATACAAAATAGTACACAATTTGTTCATTTGATTTACTGATTTTTTCTCTATGAAATTTTTATATTAAATTTTTTTTTTTATGAAAAGGGTGATTTATTAAAATGGAAAAAAATCTTAGTTTTGATAGGTTTTATCTCTTTGTATTAAAGAGTTAATATTTTTTTGAGTTCATTAAGAGTGAAACATTCACGTAAGTAAAGACTTTCTATCATTTAAGAACTTGGTTCAGTTTACGATGTTCATGTTCTTCTTCTTCCTTGTTGTAGTTCTCCAGAAGGTAGCCCTTCTGTGAAGTAGATTCTCCTTTCATTTTTTTGAAGGTATTATTTTCTCTTTTATCTTAATCAGTTATAAGTTAAAACATTTAAAGGAAATCAATTTTTTACTTTAAAAAAATCACAATTAACGTTTACCGAATAGTTCTCTTTTTGTTTTCTACGCTACTGTCATACAAAAATCATCAAAACAAAATTTTAAATAATCTAGAAACGTTCTCGAGCATAAGCATCGTGATCATTTCGAATTACTTTCGGAGAGAATCGAATTATTCCTCTCCCTCTCTCTTGTATTCAAAATACTCTCGTAGTATTTCTTGACGACATCCGGATTTTTGCATTTTTACATGACATGGATCGATAAGCGCCTACCAATAGAAGGACAACAATCTGGGAGTCTGGGTAATTCAATTTTAAATGAGTTGAAAAAGTCGACGTCAGGTCACGAAATCAAGCAATTATTGCAAAAGAGATGTAATTTCCATAAGAAGGAAAAATATTTTTTACATTAAACTTTTTAAAAATTCAAATTCGGCGCAATCTATACCGAGTAGATAAGCTGGATGAGCATCTGACCACACTCAAGGACACATTCATATTTGTGAAAATTCTGGCCAATTTTAAGAGTCCTATTCCATAATATTGCTGATTACTGTTCTTGCATGTACGATATATATTTTTTCTTGCTTTTGACCATCTATCAAACAGAATCAAATAAATCACCCTGTCATGTGTAACCCTTCATCAGTAAACGCAATATATTATAAATTATATAATATAATATTCGTATATTGAGTTCATTATACATCATTAACGTTTTAGATTGAAAAAAAGAATTCCATTATTTTTCGATGTAAAATTTTCAACTAGTACATGAGAATATGGTCAAGACCATCTCTATAAGTGACTGTGGCAGGAATTTTAATCTTATGATTGGTGAGGTATGTTGAACTCTATTTGAATTTCATTCTAAAACATTCTTTCAACAGAATTTTCATCAATAGACCAATCGAATGGGCTCGTATGCACACTTATACAAAAAAAATATTTATATGCAATGTGTCAAAATAAAAAAATGCTTTTGCAATGAACTATTACATTGGGGGTGTTGTGTTTTTAAACTAATGCAAACATACTTATATGTTATGTTGTAACACAATTTTATTTTGTTCTTTGATTACCAGCCGACTTCGCTTCCGTCGGAATAGGTTTATGAAACAAATCGTGCATATACTCGTATATATATAATATACTCGTATATACCTAATTTGTGTTGTTATCCTGACACACATTATTATTATTTTTTTAAGAAAGGAAGATATTTTTTTTTTTTGGATTGACATGTTTCGCGTTGCTTGGGCAGCATGAAATGTACTTTATAATATCTTAATAAGGCGAAACATGACACTATTATTACAAATAACAAATCTTTTAGAAAATTTTAATTTTTTGATAAAAATTTGAAAGAATGAAAATAATGTTTTTAAAACTTTAAGTTTATGTTTCTCGACATTATTTTGATGTTTTACGTATTCATCGGTAGTAAGGTATAAAAGTATTATAATTTTAAGGCGTTGTGACCAAGGTGTTAATCCTTCGATACGTATCGTGAAAAACTAAAAGGAGGAAAAAATAGTGTTTTAATTCATTAAAAAATCATTGTAATGAATCACATCCTTGAGTTTTATGTAATAAAAGTTTTATTCGAATTTTAAATCGCATTGAAAATGTTCGTTCATATCACAGACTACATATTGGTGCACCATAGCATTTTGTAACTGTGCCCAAGAGCTTTATGTGCACCTGTGTTTGGATACGATTTATTCCGCTCGCGATATCAGCGGGTGGTACATTATGGCTCTCGTAGAAATGATGGATCGTGTAAGTTGAGGTCGATTGCTATATCTTGGCACAAATCTGCATTCCCCTCAATCCACTGCTTAGCTTTAAAGTCGCAATTGCAAATCGCGAAAAGCTTTTTTGAAGGCAAGTCTCAGAAAATTTAATAATTTATTAACCTAATTTCAGATCATGATTTTTTAAAGAATGATATGATATTTTACTTAATTCCTTGTAGACATTGATTTTTAAGAAAGTATTAGAAACGGAACTTCATGGAAGTATGGCGATTATATATAATGTTGTAAAACAAACGTATATCAATAGCTATTACATCATTAAGATATTAATAAAATTAATCGTATCGAATTCACAACTGGGATTTTTTATAAATGCACTTTTTTGTTCTTAATTAAGTAGAAAAAAAGTTTTTAATTCATAATATAAAACTTTTAATGAAACTTTTATTTGAAAATATAAATATCTCAATATCACGTAGTGGGAATATATTTTCATAAGTTTATTTTCAAAGATAACCTAACAACATGCGTCTGAAAAATGATTAGAATCTAAATAATTGTTTGAGATTTTTAACATTAAAAAATAAAATTTACTGAATGTAAAATATTATTAGGGCGTAATTGATCTAAGTGACGTTTAAACATATTAAAATTCCCAACGATGATAAAGTTTTCCCATTGGCTATTTGCATGAAGGAAATAAATTTCAGATTGGTTTTGTTTGAATATTTAACTGTGCCAATTTTTCCGTACAACCGTATATTGGTTCGCGAATAAAAATGAAAATGGGTTTTTCCCGTTTTTCCACACTATTAAACCAATTTTTCGTAACGAAACAGATTTTTTTACAGAAATCTACTGATTGTACATATATTTACATCATATCAATATTATTTTTTTAAACAAGAAACTAGCTATAAATGTAAACAAATATACATTTACAAGCTTTTAGTAAATTAAGAACAGAATTGAATTTAAAACAGGAATAAATTGAATTGAAACTTCGCGAGGTAAAGTTTGCACTTTTGTCACTAGTACATTTATATGTATACAACTAACCATCACGTCGTCTCCCCTGAAGGGTCTACAGAAATAATGAACCACCGCACTGTTCTGTCCTGACATACTTTTCTCGATTTATCTACATTAATATATCGTGTTATGCACGCACGTCAATTTCTCAGACATTTCATATTTGATTGATTTGATCGTGCTACGTTTTCCTCAGCTTTGCTCTATTTCTAGCTCCGTTCGCGCCGTTAACATAATTTCTTCTTCACCATTCTGTCTTCATTCATTCTTTTAATATACATATTTAAATATAAAAAATATCAGAAACATACTAAACATTCAGTTGTCGGTCATTGATACTGGATACTGGTGGTTATCTCATAGAAATGAGCAGAAGCTTTCCTCATAATAATAATCTTATAGAACTCGCATTGCCAACAAATAATACTTACTGGAAACTAAAAGAAAATGTATATTTAAAATCTCGTTATATTTTAAGTCATATGTAATAAAACAGTATTCGATAATTCTAACAAAAGTACGAGGTAGATCTCGTAATGGCCAAATTTTATCTTAGATCCTGGAATTTATCTGAGCCCTGAAACACTTCCGGGTGAATTATTGATGAAGAGCGCTCTACTCGGAAGTTGTTATGGAACCAATTTTAATTAATGCATTAATAATGGGAGCCTGAATGGTGCAATGAACGAGATCAAAAAAGGTGCTGCGGAATGGCTACGTGTTCTATGGATGATTGCCAATTTTTTTTGTAGAGTTATTCTATCCGCATTTAAAATAAAGTTGGACCCACATTCAGTATTATTTATACGTTAGATAAAGTATACTGTAGCCTAATTATTTAAAATAAAACAAATGAATTATTAATTTATATTCATTCTAAATATTTTACTGGACTACAATTTAAGGATTAATTGTATCTCAATAGAGACAAAGATGTAATTAATGATTTTTTTTTAAACAGAATATGGTAGTCGAGGCGTTTACAGGACTTATGACCTGTCATTGGTTGGGTTAAGCGATCACTTTATGTTAACAACATTCTCTATTCCGCCCTTCTCACAACCACCACGTCTGACAAATTGTTGGATCTTGTATATATGTTACTATGTTAAATAACTTCATATTTTTAAGGTCAATCTACACTAGCGCTATCTATTAAAATTAGTTGTAAAAAACGATTAACCCGCAATGGGTAAAATCCAGTATTTGTCTACAAGTATTTGCATACATTAAAAAAAAACAAATTGTATAAATAACTACAATTTAAGATACGAATATGTTTTATGCGTTACTAATATTATTTGATAAAAAAAAGAACAATTCATGTCCCCATTCGCTGGTGATCTAGATAATAAAACTCTTGACGCCTGATTCAGGGGGTGCACGTTCGATCTTGGATATTTAAATTGGATTTTATAATACAAGCGACATGTTTTGGTTGGAGAATGTACCAAAAAATAGTAATTATATTTACATATACACATGAGACAGTTTCGAATAGAGTGTGTGCTTAAGCGATGAACGAATGTAACTCAATATCTGTGGAATGGTGTAGACTCGTGTGTATTAAATAACAATATTTTTTTTTTTTTTTTTTTTTAGATTTTCTGCTTAATGCTTACAAATTATCTTAATAGATGGCACTAGTGTAGATTGACCTACAAACAGTGAAGATATTTAAAAAAATAGTAGCATAACGTTCCAAAAATTTGTCAGACGTGGTGTCGTAAGAAGGGCGGAATGGAGAATGTTGTTAACATAAAGTGATCGCTTAACCCAACCAATGACAGGTCATAAGTCCTGTAAACGCCTCGACTACCACATTCTGTTTCCAAATAATTTATATCTTCGTCTCTATTGAGATACAATTGATTCATGATTAATATTAACTTAATAGCGTCTGGTAATAATACTAAAAGAATAATACAAATAATACAAAAACAGTTTACATCTTCGTCTCTATTGAGATACAATTAATCCGTAAAAATGTTATTTATTACTATGACCTACGTATATACACAGGCAAGCATGTATAAAGAAGAAATCTTTTATGCTCATGTTTATAAGTGCAAGCATAACGTTATTTATCTGAAATAAGGATTGATGAAATATTCAAATCCGCAGTACGAAGAGAATTCTTAATTATTCAAAATTTCAACGAACTCATTTTATTAGTTAATCACTCAAGTAGTGCAGTTATATAGAGAAAAAAATAAGATAAAATATTTTGTTAAAAAAATACGAGTGCCATCTCAAAAAATTTCGAGAAAGGAAAGTAGAAAATTTGTCATCTTCTTCAAACATCTGTCGTCTTGTTGACTTAGGCTTTCCTACACGACGTCCACCACTCTCTATCCCTCGCCACTCTGTTCCATTAACTTATTGCTTCTTTTTTATGGAATCTGACCATCTTGTTTGTTACATTTTATATTATTAATTGATACAATTGTTAAAATATGCAATATAAAGAAATTTCTAAGGACGTAATTAAGGACTGATTCCAAGCTAATTAAAAAAAGTTTTATTATTGTTTTTTATATTTCCACCATTCACACCATAGTGCAAAATGGCTTGACATGGATGTATTTTTTAATTAAACAATGTGAATATAGCCTACAGTATATCTCTGACAAAAAAAATGTTCGTGTTGAATTTAATTAAGTTAAATCGTTTATAAATAAATATATATTATATAATATATAAAATAAATAATATAATATAAAATCTGTAATAAAATACAAAATCTGTAAAATAAATAATAGAATATAAAATCTGTAGAAATAAATTGAATATATATTTGTATTTTATTTTTCATATTTACAACATATAAAATTTAAAAAATAATCCCTGAGATGGTTTGGATATAAGGAAAGAATGGATGAAAGAATAATGTTTATAAAGTTGTATTAAAGCAATGTTAGTGAAAAGAAAAGCTGAAGACGCCCAAGGAGAACATGGCATGACCAAATTAATAAATTATTAAAAAACGGCTACATTTGAAGTCAGAAAAATCGACGAGCATGCACGTTAAAATATATGAATGTAGAGGAAACTCGAGAGGTATGTATGCCAGAACAGTATGCTCTCTGCCTAACCCACCGAGAAACGGCGTGATGGTTAATTAGTTTTGTGAAGTATATTTTATTTATTTTAAAATTTATATTTGCTTTTACATTTTTATTTATTAACTACATAAATTTTGTTATTTACGTGCCTAAATAATTGGTCCCCATTATCCAAAGAATTTCTCCTCATCTCTGAAACCCAATCAGTGCACCTTATTCAATTAGTCAATCAATTAGTTCAAACACATCAGAATAACCACCCCGGTTAGACATAGACATTATACGGCGACAATAGACATTATACGGCGGTTTCATCGGCCCCATTGTGTAGGTTGATCGCTCCGCTTCTTGGAGACAGTTGTTATTGGCTGATTGATGCCTAAAGGTTGTCATGCACAGACATGGTTTTACAATTTGACATAGATAATACTTTTTTTTCATTGCAAAGGAATAGACATATAGACGGTGTCGTTTATAATATTTAATACATAATTAAACTAACAAACTAACCATCACGCCGTCTCCTCCCCGAAAATAAGGCATTGTTATTTCTTTCTTCATTAATTTATTTAAAATGAACGAATTAAGTTTTGTGACTGGTAAAAGGCAGCTTAAAAGATATACTCAAAGTTAATTCATATCTGATCTTCGTACGATGTAAATGCGGGTGGAGATGGCAAACAATTTTACTTTCTCAACGTAAATCTACGGGACGTTAAAGCGTCCTGTTCCGTCCCTCTTACGTTCTTGTACTTACATTGTACGTATATACATTATTCATCCTCTTAACCCTTAACGTACCGTGTTCAAAACAAAACGCTCGCTCCAATGTGGTAAGTTCAGTTTACCGCTAACTTTATCTAAATATCAAGCATATGACTAGATGAATCAAAATTTAATTTATGTCATCTTGTAGGGAATTTCATTAGGAATAGATCGATATCTATAACATACATGGATTATTTGAAAAACATATCATTATTAATTTTTTTCTGGAACCATGCGATTTCTGATATGTAATGCGTCATAGCATACGGGCGACTGGACATACGGGTATATACTTGTCTTGCGGCCGGCGGCCGGCGGGGCGAAACTCTACGAGATTTTACGTATGCTAAAGGCACCTAGGCAAAATGTATAGTACGTTCAAGACAACGAGTACGTATTAATATTTGTCCCTTTTGGTAAAGTGTTAATATTTTTACAGTTCTGATATTATTAAGTTGCATGCTGCGTTTTCATCCACAGTCTCTATTATTACGTATCTATTGAAAAGGCCAGACATATAATTTATAATACGTTCAAAACAGCGAGTAAGTATTTGTCACTTTTGATAAAGTTGTAAATATAAGCAAAACAAATTCTACCTTAACACGAATGAAGGTGAGGGCAGTCTTAGAAAATTTTTTTTTTTGGGATGAAGGAAGTAATTTTTTGCTTTTTTTTTATTACGAAATATTGAGAACACTTCAATGGAGGATTACAATTTTTTTTATAATATAAGGGTCCATAGGTTTTAAGAAAATCAACTTTAAATTGACAGTGGAAACTCAATTTACCACATGGCAACGCGACGGTTAAGTAAATGTTTTATGGAGAACTCGCATTACTATTCTATGCAGCTGTCTTGATTCTCTATTTTTCTTTTTCAGATTTTAGAAACAGCATGTTACTTACATTACTACAAAGTATAAAATCTGTAGAAATAAATTAAACCCTAAAATATGCTTTTTTCATACCAGTTTAAATACATAAAGCTTCGTTTATATCAAAAACTGTCATAAAAGAAAATTACATGTTTCGTGCGAAAAAATACCAAATCTTTGTTTTACTTCTAGACGAGAATCAATTTACAATAACCAATTGAACATTCTTGAAGACAAATTATTGAATTCACCAAGCTAATAAAATACTTAATCTAGTAGTTCATTATTATTTTATAGGAGTGACGTACTTCGCGTTCTAGCGCATAACAATTTTGTATTAATTAATAGAATATTGAAAACATTGGATACTTTCCAATGGGTAGCATGGCGAAACATACCTATGCTCTCTCTCTCTGGTTTCAACCCTGGAATTGGTTTGCAGCGATTTCCTCTATTCTTCTCTTCTCTTCGTCGTATTATATGGCCGATCAAGGTCCTGAGCAGACGCCTTCCTCCTTCGCTATGCCTTCGCTGCCTATGCTATACAACATAATCAAGCTTACAAACTATCCGTCACGCCATCTCTCCGAAGTGATAGGCAGAAAGAATGAACCACCGTACTGTCTTTCCACACTTCTTTCGATTCCTCTACATTGGTGGTGGTCTAGGGGATAGAACGCTTGGCTCTTGATCCAGGGGACGTGGGTTCAAGCCTGGACACGACCAGATTCCTTCTTCATAATAATGAGCTATTTTGTGCTCACATTGAAGATTGTAAAATAAATTCTAATATCATTGATTTAAATCCTTGGTAAAAATAAATAAATCATAAAACACATCATACACACACGTTGATTTCTCCCACTCCTTACGTGGTCGACATTTAATATTTGATTGATTGATCGTGCCATGTTTTATTCAATCTTTCTTTATTTCTCGTTCCCTTTACATATACTTTCTTTATCATTCTTTTTTTCTATGCATCCGAACCACCTATAATGAACTTTTCATTATTGTAAATAATAATTAAATAAAACGATGTTAAATGATTTAAAATGAACTTCCATCAAGAGATTTCAGTTAAATCATTCGATTATCTTTCATTATTGTGTTCGAACACTTTAATTTCCATTGTATTTATTTCTTATATGTGCATATGGCACTCTATCATACACAAATTTACTACACATTCGTTTAAGAGATCTAAATTCTACTATAATGTAATCAACATGTTTATAAAATGGTCGTTTTAAACAAAATATAATATCTAAAATTGAATTTTACATTATTGTTCACGAAACAATAAATTCGTATAAAGTAACGACCGAAACATTGTTGGTGCATTAAATACGTTACAATGAAAATGGCGTTAAAGTTCATGTTTCTAAAGCGCCAGGCCTACAGCTAAATGTGGGTATTGGTGCCACGAGTTGGTTACGGTAACCATCCATTATCGATGTGTTCATTGAATCGGATAACTAATCTGTTCTCCGCTTGTTATACATATTGTCGACGAGTAACCGAATACTCGTAGACTACACATCCGTACATTAATTTTACATTCACAGACAACAATTTCATAATAAATAAAAATTAGATCATTTGTATTTTTTGTCATCCGAAAACTATATTATTTCAGTACGAATGACAGAAACACTTTCCTGATAACCGAGTTTTTACCTTTTTATTCGATTAAATTTATATTTTTTTGTAGTAAAATCATGACATTTATTTTTGATTATTGGGTAAAAAAAATATTCAATGTAACTTGTATTTTCCTTTAATAAAATATAGCGCCTTGTGTCCGAGAATAGCTTGTTTTCGTATTGGCAAGGTATTGAACGTGTTGTCCGGGAGTCATGAAGAAAATCCCTAACAATTTATTACAATATTGCGCTGTAAATGAGCTCTGGGTTCAAATTCACGAAGGAAAAGGTAAAAATCTTGTATTTTCCGAAAGGTTTCATACATTTCATAAGCGGTAAAAGTACCTGTACAAAGAACATTCCGTTCAGGGGAAAAAAATGAGCTGAAAGTGCCAGAGTTACTTAACAAAATTATGTATACGTCATACTGAAAGTAAATGTTCTTATCAAATATTATAATTCTTTTAAGTTTTGATATGTAACAAGTTTTAAAAGATTTTCTTTACAGATACATTTGTTTTATTTACTATGTAAATTTTTAAGAAAAGTTTTATTATAAAAAATAAATTTTTCCCCGTGATTACAATTCTCTTATAGCGGTTATAGTATTTTAAAAGATTAATACGAATGAAAACGTCCGTTTTCCATAAGTTTTATTATTATAGGAATAAGATGTTTCACCTTGCTTAGGCATTGTTAAATATTTGATAATTTATAAGCATGACGAAACATGTCATTACCATAAACTAAAATAAAACATTTAGAAAACAAACGTGGAGTTTTTTTATCATTGTTCAAGAAACAATAAATCTCAAAGATGTTTTAATAATGCATGAAACGAATGAAAAACTGAACATAACTGAACATAGTTTAGGTGAATACACCAATTTGATAAATTCATTGTCCTTTTACAAATATTTTTATTTTTAATATGTCCAAAGATAATAGGTTTGAATACTACATTGACGATAAAAAAAAAATTGGTACTACTATATCCCATCTTACACGAGTAATCTAAAAAACATTACATTTTCAACACGGAATAACCAAACAAATTCATTTTTAAGAAAACTTTAAAATTTTAAGATTCTAATAACATGCTCTCAAATAACCATTACTTAAAGAGATGAAAGAACTATTTGAAGTTCAAAAATTTGTTTCAATATAATTTCTAAATTCAAAGCTTTTGAATGTTAGCCGAGTTATAAAGAGTATATTTCAAGCATCACATATAAATGAGCGGAAATACTAACTGTATAAATATACTTTGTTTATAGTTTGTATATGATAATATACGTAGAGCAAAGACATTCATATTCAACTGTTTACATAACATTATTTTTGGTAAGTGATGGTTTTACAAACACATTCAAAATCACCAGTAGGTAACAAGCGAGTTGGTATCTTTTTTTTAAATGTATCTTTATGTCGGGTACTGTTCGAATTGTAAATTTTTCCCCATTTGTTTTGAATGTTGAATACTGATTTTAATTCTTATCAACTTTACGGTGTAATGTTTTATTTAACATTTTTACGATTTTATTCTAAGATATTTGTGCACTGCCCAACCTAAATTTTCCTCTATTAAAAAATAAATGTTATTCTTCCCTTAATGCAATTTTACGTTAAGTGCACACCCTGTATCTTTATTCATTTGAGTTGGCGTGAAAGCATTTATTTGTCGGCAGATGGACGTATGGACGCGCCCTTCATTCTTAAAAAATATGCTCACATCTTACGCGCGTAAAAAAAAGAATTTTGGCGATATAAAAGAAGCAGACAAAATAAAAATATTAAGAATATATATTTTGTATTAAAAAACAACCTTGTTGTTACATTTTACAAATAAAAACATATTATTTTTATTTTTGGAAATACTTTTATTTGAAAATTTAAAAAACCCTAGTCATATTTTTAAAGAACATATCATAAATATATTTTAAGAACATAATCTGGACGACCTTCGTGGCAGTTTGGCAACACCTTTGACTGCCACACCGAAGGTACCGGGTTCAATTTCCGGCGATGGCTAAAATTGGGACGACACCCAGATAATCATGACCCCTGCGCAAGGATGACATGCAAAATCGAGAAGCGTTCCACAAGTCGTTATGTCGCGCGGACTAGCAACATAACGACTTATTGTTAACAACTCAGTTTCGCTTCCCATCTTATTTGTGTACCGCGGGCTATATATAAAAGCGATTCTAAAGGAGGAAACTATTAAAAATTCTAACGCTGTCTGTGTTTCTCACGCTTGGTCTAGTAGATATCACGTGACAATGAAAATAGCGATACCACATGTCATGATAGCAAAAAATTTACGCAGAAATTTGATTAAAATAAAAGCTGTATTTTAAGATGTGGTAAGGACCGGGATCTACCACATTAAAAAGACACAATAACCAGCAAATGTAATAATAGGCATTGCCGCAAACATATCCTTAGGATTGAATCTAAAAAAAATCTTGAATATTAAATTATGATGTTTTTAAATAAAATAAGATTTTACCTTTTTGATCTTCTTTCCAACGCTGTAGCATAATCATCGAAAATATCCGCCTAGTTGTAGAGTTATAAGTATCGTGCTACAACGCTCAAGCGAATCATATTTGAGCTGGTATGGTAGCGCCCCGGGGCAAGTAGACGAGTTCTATTTGCTTGGATGATGCCGGCGGCACGTTACAGGATATATACAGTTACATACTCAACATCCAAGATTAATAAATTACTCATCTTAATGACGGAGATGTGCAATGACTTCTGATTCGTCTGTAACATGTTTACGTACAAAATACCTAAAACGATATGATCAAAAAATAAAAAGGGTTATACGAATGAAAACGTATGTTTTCTGGAAGTTTTATTGTAATTTATTCTTCTTCTTCTTCCTCAGCCTATTCCCGTCCACTCCTGGACAAAGGCATCCCCCATTTGCTTTCATGTCATTCTGTCCTGTGCAGACTGCGTCCAGGTTATTCCGACGTGTCTGTTTAGATCATCCTTCCACCGTAGTTGCGGTCGCCCTGCACTTCTCTACGCCGTCCACGGTCTCCAAGTCAGCAGTCTTCTTGTCCACTTTTCCTCTGGGGGCTACGTGACCCGCCCATTGCCATTTTAGAGTCGCCACCCGGTGGATGATGTCAGTGAGCTTTGTTTTTTCTCTCACCGTATCGTTTCTGACTCTGTCTCTTAGGCTTTTTCCTAACATGGCTCTTTCTATGGCTCTTTGCGTCACTCGCAGTTTCTCGGCCCTTTTTTTGGATTGATATTCCATTTGATAATTTCTTATAAGAGCGAAACATGTCAATCCCAAAAAAATAATAACAATTCTAGATAACAGATGTTTCTTTCTTTTTAAGGATCATTAAGATGGTTTGGACATATGGAAAGAATGAATGAAGAAAGAATGGTAAAAAAATTATATGTTAATGATGTAAATGGTACCAGAAATAGAGGAAGACCAAGGAAAACGTGGCACGATCAAATAAATCAAATATTGAATGTCGGCCATGAGGAGTCAGAGAAATCGACGCGCGTGCATGACACGATGTATGAATGTTGAGGAAGCGAGAGAAATATGTCAGGAAAGAAAGGTGTGGCAGTCCATTCTTTCTGCCTACCCCTTCGGGGAGACGGCGTGATGGTTAGTTAGTTAGTTAGTTTTTCTTTCTTTTTCTTCTTCTTTTTTTATATATGACGATCTGTAGAATATAAATCATGTCTTCTGGAATGATGTAGTCCCGCTGTCCCCCCATCTCCAATGTGGTCTTCCAGCTGGATGGTTTCCGGCGGATTTCGTAAGCAGCTATATATATCTTGGACTTGGACTTGGATCTTCTGGCTTACAGAGGTTCAGCTCTAATGGCTATTCCTCTTACGTCTGTAGGAAACATTGTTGGAATGCGATTTGGTAGTTGTTTTATGATGGGGCTAAATGTATGGCCCGGAGTGTCCCTCTGAAAGAGGGCGAGGGCGGATTTAGGGTTTATGATAAAGTCTTACATTATTGTCAAGGAATGGAAGATCAGTTAGGGTTGGGATTGTATTTATAAAAAAGTCTATTCCCGAAGGGAATCCTCTTATCTTCCCGAAGGGAAGATAAGAGGAGCAGTGCCTGGATGGAGTTGGGGTAGGAGATAGCGTCCTGCGTGAGACCATTTTGTTTGGCGGAGTACGTAGTGGGCTATCGGGGAGGATTTTTTTATTTGTCCGCATTGATTTGCGGGAGGAATAAAGGACTGAATAATGGTGGATAACTTGGTGGTAAAGGGTCATTATTTATAAGGAAGATGGTAATAATTTAGGTCATGGTTAGATGTTATAATTCGTATTGATTATTAAATATGGAGTTTTACATGATTGTTCAAGAAATAAAGAAAAACATTGTCAAGGCATTTAAATCGTCTAATTTCACCATTTTTATCTTGAATTTAACATACACGAAATTTCAATAACAATATTTATGGAACAGAAGAAAGGATTAATGTGAAATTAATGGTAATAATGAAATAAAACAGTGTTTTATTTTAATTTGAGATAAAATTAAGGCGTTAACACTGTGAAATTCCATAATGACGATTTTTTTGTGAATTAAAACAATGTTTTTTCCACTTTTAAGTTTATTTTTCTCGGCATGTTTCGGAGGCTTACACCTTTATCATCGGGAGAACGACATAAACTCCGTCGTTCCTGAAGTATTGAAATATCAGTTTCCCGAAGATTAAGGTGTAAGCCTTCGAAACATGTCGAGAAAAATAAACGCAAAAATGAAAATAAAACAGTGTTTTAATTCACAAAAAAAGGTTTTTTTAACTTAATAACTTCGGATTATATCTGTATTTCGGAGTTGGTAGAATTACGAGTTTGTTTCTGTGTATGATAGAGTGTCGAATGAAAATATAAGAAGTGAATGCGGTGCGAATGATGGTGTAATGAACAAAATAATCAAAGGATCATTAAGATGGTTTGGATGCACTGGAACTTTTTACTAGTTACATGAATATAATAAGTGAATGCGGTGCGAATGAAAGTGCGTTATGAAAAAAATAAAGAAAGGATCATTTTGATGGTTTGGACACATGGAAAGAATGAATGAAGAAATAATGGTAAAAAAATATATGTTAACGGTGTAAATGGAACCAGAAATAGAGGAAGACCGAGGAAAACGTGGCACGATCAAATAAATCAAATATTGAACGTCGGCCATGTGAGGAGCCAGAGAAATCGACGCGCGTGCATGACACGTCAGGAAAGAAAAGTGTGACAGTCCATTATTTCTGCCTACTCCTTCGGGGAGACGGTGTGATGGTTAGTTAGTTAGTTAGTTAGTTTCTGTAAAATATTAATGTACGAGGAAACGAGTTGAAACCATAATAGATTATTCTAGAAATAAAATATAACATAATTCGTAATTTTAGATATGTATCTCAACCCCAATTACATGCGATGATGGAGATATACTTTTTCGGTTTGCTTTCAGCGAGGGAGCGAGAAAGGGATTTGTAATATGTATTTTAGCGTTTGGGCAAAATGTGTTAACTCTGGCAATATGAATCCGCGCCATTCCACTTACGACACGTCTTGTCGAGGGTTCAGTTAAACGACTCTCGTAGAAATTGTTTTGACAATCTGACTTAACATCTGGTGAGCTAATGTTGTAGTAGTACACAATTAATTGGTATATTTCGCTATTCAATCAGAACATATAAATATGGCAATCATTATTACAATATACTGGTATTTCAATTGAACGAATAGACCAGTTAATATTTTTTTTATTATTAATATGAAATAAATAATAATAATAATTGTCAAATAAAAGAATTCATATATACTAAAAAAAAAAATAATAATAATAGTCAGAGTCAGAGAAATCGTCGCGCGTTTATGACACGATGTATGAATGTTGAGGAAGCGAGAGAAATATGTCAGGAAACAAAAGTGTGGCAGTCCATTATTTCTGCCTACCCCTTCGGTGAGACGGCGTGATGGTTAGTTAGTTCGTTTGTTAGTATAATAATAAAAAAATAAATATTGACTGTTGTCCACGTGATGAGTCTGAGAAATCGCCTTGCTTGCATGACACGTTGTATGAATGTGGAAGAAGCTAAAATAGTTTGTCAGGAAAAAAAAGTCAATTACTTTTGCCTATCCCTTCGGGAAAATGGCGTGATAGTTAGTTAGTTAGTTAAATGTGTAAAAAAAAGTTTTTTTTAGTGAACTATAGTTTTAAGAAAAAAGGATATGGTTATACGTATTTACACTATTTAAAAATCCTGGATGTTAATTATTATTCCAAATAAAAATGTTTCTGCTTTGAATATGGCAAAATATATGTATTTAAAAATTATTTATCATTATGTAGAGCGTGCGCTTAAAACAACAGGCAGAAAAGCGAAAATAAATTAGGTAATTTAAATTCTTTCTGGAGTAAAAATATGTTTGTTTTTCCGTAACCAAAAGAATCTGCATATTAAATTTTGAGTAGCGTATTTCTTCGTTTATCTCTGCAGAAATGTGGAAGTAATCCGTATCCTGGTATCTGCCTGGCGTGGGGGATTACTTTTCGTCCTGAAAGTCTCCGAGGAGAAACTTGAAGAGGCTTAAATCAAGCCCGCAAAACCGCCGCTTGGATTGAGGTTCATTAGGTGCCTGCCTTATATTGAATTCATCGCCGATATCATTAACGCAATTCAAATATTTGAAGCGGAAGATCGTAGTTCAAATTGAAATCTATCAGAACAAAGTCAATCAGAATTTTGTCTCATAAAGGGATCACAAGTTCTAATGAAACTTAGTTTCGATTCTTCGATTAATACATTCGGTTTGTATCAAAGCGGTTTATATTTCGTGTTTAGGTAATATGTATTGTTTCTTGAACAATAATGTAAAACTTGTACTTCAGATACTCAAGGAATAAAACTTTCAAAACAAAATAAAAAGGGAAAAAATAGGGTTGTACTACATAAAATATAATTTAAAATGACGATTTACACAACTTTTTCTTTATTGGATATCCATCTGTTGTGTGTCGTATTTGAATAAATTTTTAAAAACATTATATTTTCACAACACTTTTATTCATTGTTTACAATCATATCTTCTTCTTCTACTTCTTCTTCCTCAGCCTATTCCCGTCCACTCCTGGACAAAGGCCTCCTCCATTTGCTTCCATGTCACTCTGTCCTGCAGACTTCATCCAGGTTATTCCAACGTGTCTGTTCAGATCATTCTTCCACTGTTTCATAATATTTATAATCAATATGGTTGTACCCCGTGGTTGTTCAATCTATACTTGGACAAGTGTATGAAAGAACTTGAAGGCATAGACGCTGGTGCTAAGATGAATTGTTTGTCAGTCAGCTGTTTGTTATATGCAGACGATGCTATGTTAATCGCTGACAGTAAAGACAATTTGCAAGTCTTAGTGGCAAGGATGTATGAGGCATGCAAAAAGAGTGACTTGGCGATGAATGTGTCTAAATCTAAAGTGATGGTTTTCGAGAAAGAAGAATGTATGACGATTTGTGATATAAGTGCGATGGGCGAGAAATTGGAGCAAGTTACTGAATTTACGTATCTGGGAAGCATGTTTACAAGAGACGGAAAAATGGAGAAAGACATCGAAAGGAGGGTTGGTGCTGGGAATAAAATAAATGGCGCACTCAAAGTCATTACTGCAAATAGAAATATATCCACAGAAGCAAAGATGGCAGTACACAATGGAGTTCTAGTGCCAACTCTCATGTATGGAAGTGAAGCTTGGAGCTGGCAAAAGAAGGATGAAAGCAGGATAAACGCCGTAGAAATGAGATCACTAAGAAGAATGTGCGGGAAAACGTTGTATGATAGAATAACGAACGATGAAATAAGAAAGAAATGTAAGACAGATGACTGCATCATGAATAAAATTAAGAAAGGATCCCTGAGATGGTTCGGACATATGGAACGAATGGATGAGAGTAGAATGGTTAAAAAGTTGTACACAAGCAGTGTGAGTGGGAAAAGAAGCCGAGGACGACCGAGGAAAACATGGCATGACCAAATTAACCAATTACTAAAAGGCGGCCAAATTCGAAGTCGGAATAATCGACGTGCGTGCATGGTGCGATGTATGAATGTGGAGGAAGCCCGAGAGGTGTGCCAGGACAGGCCAGTCTGGCGATCCATCCTCTCTGCCTACCCCTCCGGGGAAATGGCGTGATGGTTAGTTAGTTAGTTAGTTATAATCAATATACCCATGGGCAGGCAAGACACTAAGAAAACACTTGAGGAACATCAGAATTAGAGAGATATGTGACGTTGAGGATATTATAAGATAGAGTAGACAGCGAAGAATGGACTGGTACGGTCACGTCCAAAGAACGGATTGCACTACATAATCAGCTGGACTCGCAGGAGAAGCAATCCTATGGAGATCCTATAACCATAAGACTTTATGATCCAGTATTATTATGTGTCAGGCATTCATTTAAAAATAAAAATAGGATTGTTTTTAAAGTGCAAACTGTAATAACTTTTCGTTTTATCTGGATTGCGATACGTTGGAAACCCTACGTATACGTAACATATTATTTTCCCCCGTTCTAATAATACCGTCGGAACAAAGAATCTTGGGTATGAAGTCAATTAAGATCTCCGTGATAAGGACGTTTTGAACTTGCAATCACTGCATTAGTGGACTTTCTCCCTAGGCTCACATTCAATACAATGCCTTGAAAAAAATTACCGGATTCAAACATGAATGAAACAATGAGGAAACCCATTAGGAAAACACTTTAAAATAAACTCCACCTTACGTTTGTGAAGCACCTAGTTTTAAGGAGAATTTACACTAAAAAAATTAAGAAATGAGAAATTTTAAATTAAAATCACACTCTTTAATGAACTATGCAAGTATTTAGTATGTATGATTATAATTATGAATGTTGACGAAAAGAGGAACGATCCATTCTTTCTGCGTGATGCTTAATTATTGTAATTTTTTTTTTTCACAAATTATTAAATACTTTCATATATATTCAATATATATTTATTGTATAATTTTTTAGTATGGAATTTTCTAGCATTAATCAATTCAAATCAATTTATAAAATGATGAATCATTTTCATTACAGACTTTTTCTTAATTCAGATAAAAATTAACAATCATTAAAAAAATAGTAAATAGAAACAATATTCATGTAGTATGAAAAAACATACAACAATTAAAAACTTTAAACTAACTAACTAACCATCACGCCGTCTCCCCGAAAGGGTAGGCAGGAATAATGCAACACTTTAACCGATGCGCCACTCCGTCATTCTCTTTTCGCCCCCGCGAGAGACGCAATGTGATGAGATGCGAACCTCATAGCTTTGCAAGCCACCAATAGGCTTCTCCCGCGCACAATTCAATCGTCCAATATCCACAAAATAAATCTAAAACAAATTAAAAAAATTATTTTTAAAAATATTAACCATTTATATTTAAGTTTGTTTTGTGGCACTCTTTTTTAGCTTTGACCGGTTTCGGCAGCTCACTGCCATTTTCTTATGTGTCGATTTTAAATACACAGATAATTTTGATTGAATATTTACTAAAAATTGATGGTAACCACATGCGTACGTTAGTTTATCAACACTTAGCAGCCTTCGAAAAAATGTTAACCAAATTGTTTTATTTATGGACAGAATCACGATCCAATAAAAGCTACGCTAATAAGTGGATAATTCGGCAATGATTAAAAACTTTAAGAACAGGTAAAAAAAAATAAAAAAAACAAATATCATTTAAATATATAATATAAAAGATAGATGGTTTCTGAAGACCTTAGGGGCTACCCTATTACAAAAAATTTCCACATATGAAGAGATGCGGCTAAGAAAGATTATTGCCACAACCAGATCATTATCTTAGGAAGATTGGTCCTACCAAGTTGCAGTTGAAATTATCTATGTTGTCGTTGTCGCAGATAATTGTCAGAGTCAAACAAAGTCAAGAGAAGGAAATCAGTTGAAAATATTGAGCACCTAAATGAATAGTTCGTCTTTTTCCAATGATTGGTAGTTCAGCATACCCAGCAAGAAATGATTTGAATGCAGCCGGGCTTAATAATCCATCACTTTGAGGTACAAAAAACGTAGGAACTTTTTCTGTACTTTCTCAATCAACAGACAATATTTAGTTTCATGCGGTGTCCACACCAGTACTAAATTCCAACCGAATTCTGTTTGACGAACATCCATTTACTGAAAAAAGTTTGCGCGAAACGCATTTTCATCACGTATTCATCAAAAGTCCGCTAACTATCGACCAAGTACGCCCCGGAAAGCACGCGGAGTTCATGTCAGGCGGCTTGATTTAACGATTACTGCAACATTTTTACAAGGCAACCCCACTCTCGGCCTATTAGCAGACGCCAATGAGTCTGGGCTCCTAGTTGGCAAAGGTTCAAACAGCGGAGAGTACGTACGGGGTACTTTAATTCGCTATCGAATGTCGCATAAGAATATTGTTCAAACCGGGATAACCCGCGTACGGAGTACGGCAGGCTGACCTTCACCCAATCATAAAATTAAAGCGCTTTCCTCGTTATCATTTCACTCAAAAATTTATAACCGAATTAGTATGTAGATATCTTATTCGAATTATGCATATTTTCTTAAGATTCGGTGATATTATTTATGCCAATTTTCTTGAAGAAATTAAATTGGAATGCATTTTCAAACACTTGATAATGCTCTAGCACGGTTAAACACGTACCTCTCACAAAATATCATCAAAGGGTTAATTACTACTTGCTTGTACAGCTCGGGCCAAAACTGAGAGCTGTGCGTTCCTCGTCTTAATTAAGCTTATACCATAATATTTTCTGCGAAAAAAGATTGTTTTATTTTGAAATTTCATGGTATAGTTCTTTGTAAATAATGAATTAATTAAAAATTTCCTTACAGAATATGCAACATAATATTTATGGCTTCGGCGGTTTCGAGAAGATGGCAGCGAACTGCCGAAATCGGTCGAAGCCATTAACCTATGTTGATTTTAGCTAAATATATACTTTAAAGAAAGTATTATAATTTTTCATTTATTATCATAACGCAAAAAAAATCACACACACACACACACCAATACATTTATTTTAATAGATTTCTTTAAACATATATTATTTAAATTATGTCTATGGAGGATTTGAGGGATTCTGACGAATTGAAATATTCATAGTCGTTTTTTGTTTTACATTTATAAAATTGTGTTTATTTGTCATTTTAAAAAAAAACAGGAACGAAAATAATAGTTAATGCGAAATGAATCAGCTTAAAATACGCAATAAAAAAAGATTCGCTTAAAACTCGAATGATCACAGCGCCGTGATCTTATTTTTAAACCTATTCGAAAAGCCGATTTGTGTGAAAGTTTTATTGCGTGAATTAATAAACAAACGTGGTATTGTGTGGCTTAGGACGGCTTACTTGATTGCTGCATAACGGTCGGATGGTTTCGAATCTCTTGAGATAAAGGCTAGAGAGCACAAAGCATCCGCTTAAGTGGAACATTCCGAAAGGCATCGTGGTAACCGCCCTCCCCTGCATAATGTTTTACTGCATTCAATTTAACGAAATCTAATCACATTTTCATAAAACCCGTTCTCCGTAAGATTTACAACAGTTATTTACTTTCAAACATCAAGATAGATGGAGTTTGCAAAGATATCATAAAACAAAGTAAAATTCAAATAACTAAGAATAATGCTCGTGTCAAAGCTGAATAATGTGGTGTTTAAAACATTATTTGAAAATGCTGGAATTCCTCTTCATATTCGAACCGACAAAGTATTTTGGATGTTGAATAGAAACGAGGACTAACGAGATGTGGGGATCTTCTTTTTGGATTAATCAAGCAAAACTGTGATAGAGAAAACATCCTGATGCAAAATGCAGATGATCCTTGTGGCTGGCGGGTGAGTCGAAACATAAATATTTTCATAAACTATAATTTTAATCAATTAATTATTTAACATTGTAAAATTCCATAATGGTTTTTTGTGAAATAAAAAAATAGTTTTTTTCCACGTTTGTGTTGAACTGATCTTTTAAGTGGAATAAACGGTATTTTAACTCATGATAATTTCTTTTTAATTTCATTTCTTACACGTTTTTTTGTATTTTACAATAGAACTTGAAATAATTTTATTTTAGTTTGTGTGCTTGCGAAATTTTTTATAACTGGAGAAATATCAAAATTTCCTTTTTTTGTAGAATTTTACAATTTTTATTTTCTTCTTCTTCAAATAATTATTTTTTTAAGTGAAATTTCTTGGTAGAAGTTTATTTCAAATAATGAAAACAAAAAAAAATTACACAAATTTTCTTTATTACGAGTATTATGTATTTAGTGTGCAACCAGAAGATGGCACCAAGCTCCCGAAACCGGTCAAACATAAACACAAGTGGAAGCA
Organism: Lepidostoma basale; assembly: GCA_022606425.2. Lineage (NCBI taxonomy): Eukaryota > Metazoa > Arthropoda > Insecta > Trichoptera > Lepidostomatidae > Lepidostoma > Lepidostoma basale. Next base: position 496,840 of record JAHDVF020000207.1, read on the forward strand.
CACTCAATACATACTAATAAAGACATTTTGCATCAATTTATTTTTGATTTTATTATTCTTCTTCTTCGTTTCAATGGCAATCTAGTTTCATAGAGATCGCATTATTTCCTATGCTTTTATCATTGTGGTGGAGTTTGGCATTCTAGTTTCGTAAGGTAGAACTATCCTATCTGGTTTCGTAGGGTTCGCCATGTAATGAGCCTTATCTACCGTATGCTCTTGCCATTGTGGTGGAAGGTGTCTTTTCCAGGGACGCCAGGACGCCAGTTTACGCATGGCACATGTTAGAAGATATGTGTAAACCCTAAACGGAAAAGATTTTTATGTGAAATTTCGAATAACTGAAATAACGTTTTTGTATGAAGCATTTAATATCATTTTTTTATGAATGAGAACCCTGTTTTTTACACTTTTTAGATTATTTTTCTCGACATGTTTCGAAGGCTTACACCTGCATTATCGGGAGAACGATGTAAACCAATTTAAATTAGTTTATATCGTTCTCCCGATGATGAAGGTGTAAGCCATCGAAACATGTCGAGAAAAATAAACTCAAATATGGAAAAAAAAGTGTTTTCATTTTTAAAAAATCCTCTCTATGGAATTCCACAGTGTTAACGCCTTAAGTTTATTATTAAATGCTTCGTACAAAAACATTATTTCGCCAGGGTTACAAAACAAACTTTTTGTTTTATAACCCAGAAGAAGCTCCGACGGGGACGGGACCGGTTGATTTTGACAAGAATGTAGTTAAGTCAAAACTAGTACAACTGTTTTAATATTATTTTTAATATAAAATTATATTAATTTAAATGATTAATTGTATCTCAATAGAGACGAAGATGCAAACCGGAAACTGAATATGGTGATCGAGGTGTTTACAGGACTTATGACCTGTCATTGGTTGGGTTAAGCGCACGATTTATGTAATACAACATTCCTCATTCCACCTTTCTTATGACCACCATATCTGACAATTTTTTGGAAGTTGTATATATGTTAATATCCAACACCACAATTCACATGTCAGTTTCAATTTACAGACCAGCGCCATCTATGAAGATTAGGTTTAAGCATTAAATAGAAGATCTTTTTGTAACGCAATGTGAAAGGCTACCGCCATTAACGCACTGCTAGATAACGCCTGGAAATGTCACTCCAATTTATATGCTAACTTATATTAATTTTATTCCTATGTTTACCTTACGTTACCTTATATTAAGTACCTTAGTCTTATTATCTTATATGATACAGGGAATAATATGTACAAAATATATGTATTATGATTCATGATAGTTCATTATTAATAAATCAATATTTTTTATTTTTTATTTATTTATGTAAGACGGAAATGTTTATAGAAGACAACTTTAGTCTTGATAAAGTAGCAGTCGGTTAATTTCTAGGAGAGGTTCCTAGTCCATGATCATACATTTTGCTAGCTTTTTATGTTTCTGGTAATAAGTGTAAGCATACATATAGACGTCATAAAAATATTAGTAATAAATTTTGAAAATATAATTAATTCAATGTAGTAAATTTTGAAAATATAATTAATTCAATAATTCAATGCAGATGACTGCATCATGAGTAAAATTAAAAAAGGATCCCTTAGATGGTTTGGACATATAGAACGAATGGATGAGAGTAGAATGGTTAAAAAGTTATACACAAGCAGCGTGAGTGGGAAAAGAAGCCGAGGACGACCGAGGAAAACATGGCATGACCAAATTAATCAATTAGTAAAAGGCGGCCACATTCGAAGTCGGAATAATCGACGTGCGTGCATGGTACGATGTATGAATGTAGAGGAATCCCGAGAGGTATGCCAGGACAGGCCATTGTGGCGATCCATCCTCTCTGCCTACCCCTCCGGGGAAATGGCGTGACGGTTAGTTAGTTAATTAGTTCAATGTTTCGTTGACAATTGAAAGCATCTACAAGTGGTCTATAAAATGTAATCTTAAATATAATTACGTCTTGTGAAAACCTTCATAAATGTGAAAACAAATATTTTTATTTAATATGCATGTTTTAAAAAATAGAGTATTATAACAATTAATAAAATTAAATCAGTCATCAAAAATATTTTAGCCATGTTGCAATCTTACACGTTTTATTTGATTAAAGGTGAAAAGGTTGATTGCATCAGAATGCTCCCTTTGAACTTTTTCTTTAATTTCAAAAATAGAATTTATTCCCTTTCACACAAAAACCGACTCCGTTTGTTAAAAAGTAGGTTTTAGAGCTGTCACAAAAAATATTAATGATATGGAGATTCATGGATACGAATATTACAGAGATGGTATATGTAGATATTTTTCAAAAATGTCTTCTTCTTCTTCTTCTTCTTCTTTTTCTTCCTCAGCCTATTCCCCTTCCACTCCTGGACAAAGGCCTCCATTCGCTTCCATGTCATTCTGTCCTGTGCATACTGCATCCAGGTTATTCCGACGTGTCTGTTCAGATCATTCTTCCACCGTAGTTGCGGTCGCCCTGCACTTCTCTTTGCCGTCCACGGTCTCCAAGTCAGCAGTCTTCTTGTCCACTTTTCATCTGAGCTTCTGACTACGTGACCTGCCCATTGCCATTTTAGAGTCTCCACTCGGTGGATGATGTCAGTGATCTTTGTTTTTTGTTTTTCTCTCACCTTGTTAGATGATACCAATTATAGGTTTCCTTATTAAATGTATTTCCGTCAAATGAATTTTTTTTCTAATCATACAGTATTTAAAATAAAGTTTTATGTGATTGTAAGAGCAATACTATGTATTTTTAAAACGCATTAGATTCAATAATCTAATCTATAATATCACAATTTTATTGCAAGAGATCAAATAAATTTAGTCACTTTTCATGGGAGATTTAAATCTGAAATCTTCATGTCCATGCCAATTTCGCATTAAAAATAAGAGAAAAATATTTGAACATTTTTCACTGCTTAGATTTTGCGATGCCGTTTAAAACCAATAAACCACATGGGATACGAGATGTATGAAATGAACACGGGTGAGTCCGTGAATTATTGGTTTTCAAATAAGCGTATGACGCAGCTCAGATTCTAGCGGAGCATAAGGTAGATTAATAAATCATATAAGTAAGATGTGTGGACTTAGCAATTTTCCGCGGGAGCAATCCCATAAAAATACGACGTATTTACGAACCACTTTTCTCGGAAAAAGATCTTAACGTTAAATGGAAACTGCTCGTTTTTTTTTATAAAAGTTGTAATTTATTTTTACGTTTATTCGACGAAATCCAAATTAAAAAGATTAAATATGTTATAATACTTGTCGTTATAGAAATATAAATATAATGAATCAGCTATAAAGAATATTTGTTATGACCAAATTAATCATTTATTAAAAATCTGCCATATTCTAGAATCAGCTATACGCTCTCTGCCCTGCCCTTCGGATAAATGGTTTGATTATTATTGATGGTTAAAGAATAAGTTTTGTTAAACTACATTAATAATTTAAAATGGTGAACACGGTTGCTTAATGGTTTTAAAATAAAATATAAATGGAATAGTAGTTACAAATATGTTTCGCCTTGCGAGTACATTCTCATACTGAACTTTACCTGGTTCGTCTTAATAATTAGTAAGTTTTACAGGTATTATTAAGTTTTAGTTTAGAATTTTTTTATTTATAAACATTATTTGACCACCAAAATTTGTTACTCTTTTTTTCTAATCAAAATTGCGAATATCAGGTACACCGTTCCTATGTAGATTTTTAGATTTAAAACAGGTCTTATTGCGCCCTTGACGTGATTGCATCACGAAAACGGCGCTTTAAAAGTTAGGAAATTATTATTATCACATACAGCGTTATGTAAAAAAAATGATCTAAGCAACCTTTCGGCATAGATGAGACCATAAATTTTTAATTTTTGTTTTTTTAAATACTTTGTTTAAATAATATTAGTTTAACTTTCGTTTCATTCAGTCGTCTGTTAATTATTTTATTCATTTATATTTAAAGTAGCATGTAGTTGACCTTACATTATTGTTTTTTTTTTATTATATTATATGTGTCTATAAACCGCTTTATGTTAATAAATAAATGAACAAATAAAGTTTTTTCGTTTATAAAAAGAATTTTGAAAGATGTAAAAATAAATTTTTCGTTTGTTCCAATGACAATTTGAATACATTTTTCAAAAACAACAATAACATCAACAAACCATCACGCCGTTTTCCTGTATGGGTTGGCAGAGAGAATACTAGAATACTACAAATAAATACACAAAAAATAGGAATCGAAGAAATCGTCCTCAGTGGATGACACGATGTATAAATTTTGAGAAATATAGCAGGAAAGTAGAGTTTGGCGGTCCATTATTTCTGCCTACCCCTTCGGAGAGATGGCGTGATGGTTAGTTAGTTAGTTAGTTAATTGATATATGACACATAGTATCTGAGTTGTATTAATAGTGAATTATGTTTCGTTTTCTTTAATACATTTCATTAAAATAAAACAAATGATAAAAGTTTACGGCGTTATATTCTTCTTAAGAATTTCTCATTAGTAAAGGCACGGCGGCTTATTTATAATATCTTAAAAAATATGACAGAAAATTACAATGTCTGCTCTCGTTAGCGTATAACGAGAAGCGAAATATAATCATAGACAACAAAATTAGCAAATATCTTTAATAAAATAAAATATGTTTTCTGCATTCGGATCATCTACAAAGAAAAAGTGAACCACTCACCACACACCATCTGGAGTTTATTTAGATCACTACGTTATTTCAAATGATTCGCAATATTTTTGAGATTACAGTTTATGTTCTAAGGTCACTCTCAATATTAGAATCTAAATTTAAAACACCCGAATATACGAGTAACATGGTAATAGGTATGATAAATTACTCATATTTGTTGAAGTTATACTTATTTTGGCGCGTTTCGTACAGGGTAAAATTAAGAGCGGCGCGCGCACCCTGTTACGGAGCTGCGACATGATAAAGTAAAACTAAACTAACTAACCATCACGCCGTCTCCCCGAAGGTCTAGGCAGAATGAATGGACTGCCAAACTTTAATCGATGCGGCACTCCATATTTCTCTATGATGATGAAGTAAGCCAACTAATAATAAATAACGGTCGTACGTGTCACGCGTGCCAACTCACGAATTGTGAAAAAATTGTCAGGAAACAAAACATCAATGAAATAAGCCCTAAAAAGTGTAAAATAGTACCAAAGAAACGTCACATTTCAGTGCGATAATTTCGAATGCGTTGCGCTATATTGTAAAATCTTCTATGTAAAATCTTTTTTAAAACAAAACAGAACCGGTATCATATATTTAGTACAATAATTTGAATATTAGTAATACAAGATACAGTTTATGTAGTTACTTGATGAAGTTCGCCATCAATGTTAAATAAATAATATTTTTTTTAAAGCGAAAATTTTATCACTGACAAAACTTGTACTTTCAAACTTCTTTTTTTGCGTTGTTACGCCAAAGAAATATTACTTTTTACGTACGTACAAAAGCATTTTTTAATTGATTATAAATACAAAATGAATAAACATAATTGTGATATAAGGATTATAATATGGTTGTCTATTTAAAAAAAACTTGTTTTAGGACACCACATACTTAAGTTGTATAAATTTATTCTACTCAGTAGTAAAACTGTGCATAGTGGACGTATAAAAAATAGATAAATATACTCATTTCGTATTGTTTACCATAACAAGTCATGGGTAACATTCTGAAATTAAAATAGTTTAGTTTAAAAATATATACGAGTATAACAACAACAACAACAACACCATCACGCCGTTTCCCCGCAGGGGTAGGCAGAGAGAATGGACCGCCACACTACTCTATCCTGGCACACCTCTCTAGCTTCCTCCACATTCATACATCGAGTCATACACGCACGTCGATTCTTCCGGCTTCTGACATGACCAACTTTTAATATTTGATTAATTTGGTCATGCCATGTTTTCCTCAGTCTACCTCGACTCCTTACTCCATTTACATTGTTAACGTATACTTTTTTAACCATTCTTTCTTCACCCATGCGCTCCATATGTCCGAACCAACGAAGCGAACCTTTCATAATTTTGTTCATAATACCTTCTTTCGCTCTACACTCCTTCCTAATCTCAGCATTTGAGATTCTGTCGTACATCGTTCTACCACACATACGTCTTAGGGACCTCATCTCTACCGCATTTATTCTGCTCTCATCTTTCTTCTGCCAGTTCCATGCTTCGCTTCCATACATAAGGGTTGGAACCAGAACTCTATTGTGAACGGCAATTTTCGCTTTCATTGATAAATTCTTGTTTCCAATAACTACTTTTAAAGCTCCATTCACGAGTATATATTTCTTATGTATTCAGGATTGGTCTCATGTCTTCGAGATCAATAGTAAAATGTAAGGTTCACTATACACTACCAAAATTGCATTTAAGAAACAACGAAAATGTTAATCTCAGTTTTATCATGTTGTTTGAAGTGAGTAAGGTTAGGTGTCGTAGAAATAATACGTCTTAAAAATATATGTAAAATTAACTTATTAAAATCTCCTATTTAAATTATTGAAACCTAGCTTTTTTCTTACGCAAGAAGAAACAATAAAAATTGTGATAAATTTGTATACGGAAAAAAAGGTAATGAAAATTTTTCTCATAGCTTCCAGTCAACGCGTGTAGCACTTACGTGTGTGTGAAAATTCTTGGCAGTGTGAAAAATCCCAGAGTGTACAAATAATGGGGGTTGTATCCTATACCAGATTACTCTAGATTGTTCTAGGGGGAGGGACAATGCGAGGACAAAAGTGCACAGGACAAAAGCGCGCGGACATAAGTGAAAATACAAATGCACGCGTTAACCCTCCCTTCCCTGTGATGGGTATCTTTTACACGTTGCTTCTAATAAGCATCAATATCTCTATAAATATAATAAATTCAAGGTTAAGATTTTAGGTTTTCCCTATATATTAACGCATTGATTTAAAAAATAATATTGATAATAATTAAAATTTATCGGGTACATCGGAGGTATTTTGTGAACATCGGAAACAAAATTCGTAGCGCTGAGTGCGCGACACTATATTCTATATTCGCATATATTATATTCGCATCTCACTCTTGCATACTTCATTGTGGAAGCGCGAGGAGCTCAATGTTCTCACTGTCCGGCAGTAGCTTTCGGGCTTGCAACCAGAGTGGACCTGTGCCCGTCCCGTGAGCGTTGACAGATGTTTTGTTTTCTGTTTTAAGCAAATAAATCTCAATTATTATAATTTTTAACTTCAATTATAATTAATTAAGGGGATTAGCTATGAATGTTCATATTTTTCCGATTTAAAATCGCTAATTTTTGATTAGGTACTGACTACCCAACACAGGAACGCGCGTTTTTATTTTAGCACTGTAAGGGAAAGGTTAACACATCAATGCGTCTCAATAGTAACGTAAAACCAAATTTGATTCGGGTGTAATCAAAAACTTCAGAATACAAAGGCGTTGCTTTTAATTTGAAATTAACATTACTGTTGGTAGACTGATGATATTTTCTGTTATTTCTTAGAGAGACATCTCATATTAGGGCGTTGTTATTATTAGTTTTGGCAATATAGCACACGTATACGAAACACTTTTATATGGTTTTATTATTTTTTTGTAATTATATCAGAATAAAAGAGTTTAACGTTATATTTTCTATTTATTACAACTAACTAAACTAACTAACTAACCATCACGCCGTCTCCCCGAAGGGGTAGGAAGAAAGAATGGACTGCCACACTTTTCTTTCCTGACGTATTTTTCTCGCTTCCTCAACATTCATACATCGTGTCATGCATGCGCGTCGATTTCTCTGACTCCTCACATGGCCGACATTCAATATTTGATTTATTTGATCTGCCACGTTTTCCTCGGTCTTCCTCTGTTTCTGGTTCCTTTTAAATCGTTAACATATATTTTTTTTTAACATTCTTTCTTCATTCATTCTTTCCATATTTCCAAACCATCTTAATGATCCTTTCATTATTCTGTTCATAAGACCATCATTCGCACCGCATTCACTTCTTATATTTTCATTCGACACTCTATTATACACAGAGTACCCGCACATTCGTCTAAAAGATCTCATTTCTACTGCATTTATTCTACTTTCATCCTTTTTTGCTAGTTCCATGCTTCGCTTTCATACATAAGGGTCGGTAGAAGAACACTATTTATTATACTTGTCTTAAATGTATTATGCTTTAATGATAATATAGTTTCTCGTTTGCAAAATGAGATACTGACGGTATCTTCATTACGGTTATTGGAATAGAAAAATATGAATAATTTTTTTTTCGAATTAATACTTAAAAAATAAAAAATAAGTAAAAACTAACTAACTAACTAACCATCACGCCGTCTCCCCGAAGGGGTAGGCAGAAAGAACGGACTGCCACACTTTTCTTTCCTGACATATTTCTCTCGCTTCCTCAACATTCATGCATCGTGTCATTCTCTGACTCGTCGATTTCTCTGACTCCTCACATGGCCGACATTCAATAATTGATTTATTTGATCCTGCCACGTTTTCCTCGGTCTTCCTCTATTTCTGGTTCCATTTACATCATTAACATATATTTTTTTTACCATTCTTTCTTCATTCATTCTTTCGATATGTCCAAACCATCATATATAAAAAATAAGTATCAGGGTGAAATAGACACAATCTACACATATTTATAGTGCATTATATAATATTTGATTAGTTTTCTTAAAAATAATAGGAAAAGCAGTAGGATTAATTAATTAATTGGAAGTGCTTTTAGTTTAAAACTGTTTTCAGAATTCATAATTCGTTTACAGACTTCCGTGACAAATAGAGCAGAGTATAATTGAATAACGAATAATTTCCGGAATGTCTACCCCGGGGGTGTATAAATTAAACAGCCGTGCATCCGATGGGATCGGATGCTGTATTAATTGGTTTTCATTGTCATCCTAGTGGAATGGCGGTGTCGGGGTGTCCTTAGCATCGGGAGCCCTCCACCTCGGATAACGGCAAATAAAACCAGACTCCACTTGTACTGCACTCAATATTACTTATACTCTAGTGAACTCTCGTGCATTTAAAAATATTAATGAAGATCTATTATTTTTACTAAAGACGTAAGCTCTAGCTCTAGCTCTAGTTAGCTCTAGTAAGTTTTTTTTATTTTTAAAAAGACAAACATCAAGGATTTATATCAATGATATTAGAATTCATTTTACAATATTCAATGTGAGCAGAAAATAGCTCATTATTATGAAGAAGGAATCTGGTCGTGTCCAGGCTTGAATCCATGTCCCCTGGATCAGGAGCCAAGCGTTCTATCCCCTGGACCACCACCCGGTCCATTGTACTATGAAATATAAATATTAATGGATATACTGTTATTTCCTTACATGTATCTTTAGATTCTCCAACATTCATACACTGTGTATTACACGCACATCGATTTCTCCAACACCTCACCTGGCCAACAGTTAAAATTTGATTTATTTGATAATGTCACGTTTTCCTCGATCTTCCTCTTTTTCTAGTTCTATAACCAAATCTTATTTTTTATTATAATATATTAAATGGTATAATCACATACGTGTGTCCTTAGAGTAAATAACTACATACCGGACATTAGCTTATTAATATCGATATGTTTATTGTTAATTGAACAATGATGAAAAACTTAGTATTATTATGTAATATATAAAATTCTGCAAGTAATTCATAATGAATAAAACGTGATTTTTAAAATATTTTGTTACATTCAATTGGAATGACATGTTACGTCTTGCTAAGACATTATCAAATGCATAATGACAGCTGGAAATCCTTTTCACAGAAGGAACAACCCTCTGGCGAAAAGACCACATTAACAAGGGAGAAGATATTTAAAAGCATTTATATGATGACTCGATGTGTGAATGTGGAGAGACATAGAGAGGTGTGTCAGGATATAGTAGTGTGGTGGTCCATTCTATTTGCCTACCCCTGCAGGGAACCGGCGTGATGGATGTTGTTGTTGTTTATAATTGATGATTTATAAAAAAGCCGTGTTTTTTTTGGGATCTTGAAAAACTTCGTGTAACCCGTCTTTTTCAGCCGACGTTTCAGAGATCGTTGCAGTCTGCATCTTCAGGGTATTTATGACTCATAACTAATAATAATAATAAAAATTCCCATTGCCCGTGAGTACGAGCATAAAGGAGCACAAAAATATTTAGATCTGTCTTCTGTACCACCTGGTGTGGACAGAAGTCATATTTTAGATAGACAGACTTTGTCACACTCCGGACAAGAATATTCAACCCTCACGGCTGGATCCCGTCCTCTCCGTCTCTCCGGCACCTGGTACGCAGTGACGACTCTTCTCCAGTCCACCCTATCGGTTGCCGTCCATTTGCCATCACTTCCCTAAATATAAGAATAATCTTCAGAGTAGTTCAGAGTAATAATTACACTGAAGATGGAGACTGCAAAGATCTCCGAAACGTTGATCGGGAAAGACGAGTTACACGGATTTTTCCAAGATTAAAAAAAACACATCACTACCAACTGCTAAAATCTACACAATTGTAAAAAGTTTATTCTTAATCCCAATTATCCCAGCTGTACTTATTTAGCCATGTCTTGTAATCACAGTGCGACATATTAAATCGTTTTCGCCCTACCCACGCTCGTGTATAATGAATGTGTAATATCTATATTCCGAGAGTATTCACTGAGAAACTAGAGTAAGATAGCGAGCTTTTAACTCTGAAGTGACAAACCGAGACGGCGGCAATCCCGTTAAAAAGTTACCGCTCAAAAAGTGCCGGTCCCAGGAGCCCAAAGTTGAGGTTTTGTCACTTTCGACTAGGTACTCTTCCTCCCCATAACGGTTCTCCGTGGAGGGGGCTCTATCGTTATATTTTCCACTCGTATCGAGTGTATTTCACTCCCAAGTTGGCAAAGCATAATGCCGCATAGCAGTGGCGGCAGCGGGGCCGTACTGAAAGCTCCCCCAACAAATAAATTATTCATCTTGGCCTCCCGGATGCTTTAATCTGGAACAAAGTAATCTTTAAAAATCTTGGCTTAATCTTGGGCGCAACGGATTCGGGAAATTGATTTACATTGAAGATTAACAAAACTCATGATTATTAAATCATCTCACAACTTTATATTTATGCACAAACCAGCGACTCGATTCATTGGCGAAAAGATATTCAACCTTACAAATTTTGAATGGTACTTAATTTATTGGGTCTTGAACAATTGTGTTAAACTCCATATTAAATGTGTTAAACTGCATATTAAACATGCAATTCATATGTTATCGAATTTTTTATTTACAACATCATAAACATTTGATAAAGCCTTGGAAGGGCGAAAAATGCCATCAAAAATATAATTTAACTCATAGAAGACAGACGTTTTTATTCATATTAATTACATAATAATTAAATAAAACGATAATTAATACGACTGAAAACGTATATTTTCTAGAAGTTTTATTCTTATTTGGTTTACCGATAAGACATGTTTCGGCTTTCTAAGGCATTTTCAACACCTTTGATAATGTCTCAGAAACGCGAAACATGTCATTCCCATAAACTATAATTAAACATCTAGAATAGAGTATAACATAACTGTTTGAGTAACAATAAATAAATAAAACGCTTTATTGTTGCTTGAATAATGAAGCAATATTCCATGATTAATAATTAACGCAAAGAAAACATCTGTGTTCTAGAAGTTTTATTATAATTTATGTGAATGACACGCTTCGCCTATATAAGATATTATCAAATAAGTAGCATATCATTTGATAATGTCTTTGACGAAACATGTCACTCACATAAATCATAAGAAAACATTATCCTTAATAATTAAATAAAACGATGTTTTTAATCAAATCAAATCAAATCAAATCAGTTTATTAACTCAATAGACATTACAAACAGGAAAATGTTTAGGGCATCTATTAAGTACAGGTAAAATATCATAAAAATACAACAAAGTACCAGGAACGCATTAGAGATGGTTCGACATTAGGAAGACAAGATACTTTCTAAAGTCAATAGTATTTGCCCCCTGAACGTACTTTCACTAACATGAAAGACGTCGATCTCCGAGGAGACCGCGTTCAGCAGACTAATTGCTCTTCCCACCGGTGTCACCAGAGGCAGATTGGTTCTGGCGGCCGGTAGGTAAAACAATCTGTGCTGTCGCTGTCGGAGATATCTATCGGGGACAAAAAGACCAACATCCTCCAGTACAGCCGAGTTCTCGAAGTATCCCCTAATTAATCTGAAGAAATGGGTTATTAGATGTCCATCTCTTCGAAGCTGTAAAGAATTGGTTCCGAGCATTCCCAGAAGAAATGCCGTGGGATAGAGCCACGGATAGCTACCATACTCCCTCATGTAGAGATACCTCAGAAATTTTTTCTGAACCCTCTCCAGCATAACGGAATATCTCGCCTCGTGAGGACTCCATATCACAGAACCACTTTCGAGCCTGCTCCGAACCAATGCGTTGTAGAGGACTCTGAGCACATTGGGATCCCTGAAAACTCTTCCGGTCCGGACGATGAACCCCAACATCCTCAGTGCAATGCCACAAATCCTCTCGATATGTGCACGAAAAGTCAGCCTACTCTCATAGATGATTCCGAGATCCTTCATCGTAGATACATGTGCCAGTTGCTGGAAGTTCATTATGTATCTATGATATACAGTTCTCAATGCCCTAGTAAATAATAGCATAACGCATTTGGAGACATTGAATTGCATTTGATTACTGTGACTCCAGTAAACAATATTGTTGATGTCCGACTGGAGGCGAAGACAGTCTTCAGGATTTAATAAATACATCTACTTTCGTATTTCAAACCGGTCGCTATCGAAATACTCGTACATACAAAATATGAAGTAGTTATTTTTAAAATATTGTTTTATTTAATTATTAATTAAAAATAACTTCCATTAGGATATATCCGTAAAATCATTAGGTTGTCCTATAAATTATTCGTACTTTTTTTTCACATTTTTCTATGAAATTAATTTGAAATGTGCAGCAAATTTTCGTCAATACCATTTTTCTACAATTAACAAGCATATTAAAAACTGAAATTAATTCTGAACATTTGGAATTTGTAAATATTGACAAATAGTGTAGGAAACAAATTAATTAATAAATCTCAATAGATTGCATAGAATAATTATTAATTAAATTTTTTAGACGTGATTGAAATAAAAATATCTTTTCAAAATATGATTTACTTTGACGCGAGCATTTTAAAATTACAATTATAAATTATTTCGATAAACAGGTAGACAAGTGATGTGATTCTTGTGATTAATATGATCATTTTTTAGTACCAATGTTTCACAATTAGTTTTGAATCCCCGTGATTTACGCTTTTTTTTTCAAATTCGAACGGTTAAATGATATTGTAATTTGTTTTTATTTTAAAAACCCAATATTTCTAATCCTCAAATGTGTTTAAATGAAGTAGTACTTTTATAAAATCTAAACGTGGAAGCCATGGATGTAATAAAAATTATTTGAATTTTAAGATTATATAGATATTTTTTAATAGTATCCGACTTGATTAACTGTATCGATATAGTATCAAATACGGAATGAAAACAAAATCATCTTAATTCAGCAATTTAATAAAAATACACGTATTTATGTAAATATCCTTAACAATAAAAAGGATATTTATGAAAAATTCAATAAGTTGGGATAGAAAAATTCGGAAGTCATTTTATTTTTTACTTTCAGTTTTTTGTTAAAAGAAGGATGAGAGTAAAATAAATAAAATAGAAATGAGATCTCTTAGAATAATGAGTGCATAATCTGAGAGTCAAATGCAAATATTTGAATTGAATCCAGTGCGAATGAGAGTGTTATGAAATGGTCATTAAGATGGTACGGACACATGAAATGAATGAAAGGAGAAATAACGATAAAAAAGTGTATATTAACGATGTAAACGGAACAAGAAATAGAGGAAAACCGAGGAAAATGTGGCCGATCAAATCAATTAAATATTCCTTGTCGGCCAGGTGAGGAATCGGAGAAAACGACGTGAGTGCATGACACGATGCATGAATTTTGAAGATGAAAGAGAAGCAGAGAACGGTGTGGCGATATATTATTTATGTCTACGTCTTTGTGGAAACGGTGTGATGGTAAGTCAATTCAGTAATTAACAATTTTTTTTTTGGTTTATCTTCTTACTAACTTGACGAAGCGCCTCTGTCACTGCCCGACGTGTCAGTAATGGCAAGTCCCTCCATGCTAAAGTTGTGTAATATAATTATTTCATTGCTCGTAGGTTTCATTTAGAAACTTCGGGAAGGAAGCGTCGATTGTTTTCTTAATATCTCCACGAAGCTTTAACTTGCATTGAAGACATTTTAATTATGTATATATTGATCATTCGTACTGCGTTTGGGAAATAAAAAAGATAGAATCAATATTGTGTCCTCCTTCATAGTAATAAGGCTATAAAACTTTATTTTAAAAGAATATAATATTTTAAATGAAAAACAAAGACATGGCCATTAAGAGTAAGATGAGAATCTATAAAGCATGCGTAAGAACAATAATAACATATGGCGTCGAAGCAAGAGCAGACACAGTAAGGACCAAATAAGTTTTGAGGACTTCCGAAATGAAGATACTGAGGACGATAGCGGGCAAGACACTGAGAGATCGCGTGAGTAACACCAGAATAAGAGAGATATGTGAGGTTGAGGATATTATAAGATGAAGCATACAACAAAAAAGGGTCTGGTACGATCATGTTCAAAGAATGGACACCACCAGACTCCACTATATTGGACTCGTCCTCGTGGAAGACCTCCTAAAATATGGAAGAACAGCTGGGAATCTACCTCACAGGAGGAGCAACACTCTGGAGAACAGACTACATTGGTCTACAACAAGGAAGAAGAAGATAATATTATTGTATATTTAGAGTCAATTCTCATATCTAAATATAAAAGATTATGTACTGACATGACAAGATCATGTATCTCCCAGTACTGTCATACGGGTTTGAAACAAGCACGTTCACAAACAGAAGTACAGAAACTCCGAGTGATCCAGCGGGCAATGGAGAGAAGCCAAGAAGACCAATGGCACCGACGTCTGGTGCAAAATAGCTTAGTTGAAGTGGAATTGGGCCGGCTATATAGCGAAGCCAACGGATGATAGATGGACTAGACGCACCCTGGAGTAGCGACCTATAATCGCCCATAGAAACCCGGACATCACAGCAAAACGATCTAAAGAAATCAAGAGAGTGTGAACGTTAGTTGTGGAATTCGGGAAAGGGGGAGGGGGGGGCTTTGTCCATCACTTGACGACTAATGGTTGATAATAATGATATAAGATCATTGTTGATACTATATTGATACACGTGGTCTTAAGTTAGTCATTAAGTTGTGTAGAAATTAAACTACTTCGAAAGAAAAACCCTCCGCAGAATCCTCGTACCCGTTCAGGATAGTCAGAAATGGAGAAGGTTATACAACAAGGATCTCCTTATCTATATAAGGATGTTAGCATTTTCAAGTTTATTAAAATTAACATACGAGTATTATACTTTTTTAATTTTTTTATTGAAGGGAAATCCTAGACATGGACACCCTTTCTTGTCGGGTAGTCTTCTTTATCTTCTGTCACATCCCGGTTCCTGCCTTTCAGTCTACCCAGATATATGTTCTTGTCCTATGGCCCTTTTCCTTCCTGGTTTTCGTCATATTATTTTGTCGTAATTATATCAACCTCCAACCCAGGTAACCTTCAATACTGCATAGGTCATTTACACCGCATGGGGGATCTGGATCCCCCCCCTCAAACGAGTGTTGTTTAATAACCCTGTAGGTCGAAGGATTGTCGGCACACTATCAGACTGGGAGGTGGCAGCCAGAGACAATACATGATGGAGACGTTTCTTCGAAGAAACTAAGACCCGCCAAGGGTTGTAACGCTGAAGATTTATTTATTTATTTGTTATAAACGGAAAAAAAATTAATACATTTTTTATTATACAGACAGTTTACTTAAATCTAAACTAACTAAAACTAACTAACCATCACGCCGTCTCCCCGAAAGGGTAGGCAGAAAGAATGGACTGTTACACATTTACTGATGCGGCACTCCATCCTTCTCTTTTCGCCCCGCGGGAGACGCGGTGTGATGGGTTGCGAACCTCATCGCCACCAATAGGCATCTCCCGCGCACACTTCGATCGTTAAACATCCACAAAATAAATCTAAAACAAAATTTATAAAATACAATGATATAAAATAAAATAACAAAATAATAATAATTTAACACAAAATGTTTTTTTTAGATGGTGCACATTTTGTTTTTTAATTTATGTTCCACAAATCCACCGTTTTTTTTTTTAATTTAGCACATAATGTAATAACACATAATGTTTTTTTTCGATGTTGCACATGTTGACATGGACGATCCGGACTTTTGTGTTTATTTTATTTATGTTACACGTATCCACCGTTTTTTAAATTAGCTGTAATTAGGCACTTAACCAGCAAGAACTTTAAAATAATATTGAAAAAATTATTCAAATTGTCATTGGAACAAATGAAAAATTTATTTTTACACCTGTCAAAATTCTTTATTAAAACGATAAAACTAAAATCTAAGAACATTAATTTTAAGATTAACGGTAAAAATGTTGCCTTAGACTGTTAAGAAAACAGATATATGGGTTATTAAATAAAAAAAGATTTATAAATATTGTGCTTGAGATGAGCAATTTGAACATGACTGTCAATTAGCTAATAAACTTGAAATGGTTTGAACAATTCAGGGTTTGGTGGAGGTCGACACATTTTAATTGTAGAAAGAAAATAGTTTAGATACTTGTATACTCCAAAAAAAAACCTAGGTCTTGACAAGAGTTTGCAAGTTCAGTTATTCTCGGTATAGGTGCATTATATCCATTGTTGGTTTTATGCAGATTCTCGCGAAAGATGACGAAGTTTGCGTACTATGGTATTTAAAAAATATATTTTTCAAGGAAATAAAAGACTGTAGATAAAATCTTACACGTTAAAACAAAATATTTAAGCCAGTAAAATACACGACAGTTTTCTTTTTTGACAGATAAAAATTACATCCAACTTTATTCATTACTCTTGTTTGATTCATTTTGATTGAATTTAAACATTTTAATTTGTACTCGTATTTTTTATACGTGGATTAAAATTGTATAGTTTAATTCCACTTAGATATACGACTTCTAGCGATTTTGGCAGCTCGCTGACATCTTCTGGTCCCTACATCAAAGTTTGTTTGGCTTATAAATGAAATGAATAAGTTTTATTAAACTATGTATTTACTATAATTTTTTTAATTAAAGAAATCAAATATATATTTTCAATATTTAAAATGAAATTCTAACAAGATATTCCAAATAACAAATAACAAGTTAAAATTAACTTATTTAAAAAAAAATGTGTATACATAAGGTCGTTTGAACCCAATAACTGTATACAATTTTTTTTTAGCTATTATTTTATTGATTCTCGTGACATGAAATCGAACCCAGGACCTTCGGTATGGAAGTCAGAACTCATACCACTCTGCCACGAAGGTATTAATTTATCTTAGTTAAGAAATTTTGAGTGGTCATCAATCTATTATTCTAATTAAAAGTCATCTGTCAACTCACCTTTCAACAAGTATTTGATAAACTTTATTTTGTGTTTTGCGGCTACATTTATATCGAAAGGTAATGTTATGAAACTCAAGGAAATTATTGCTTATAAAAAAAAATATAGCCCTATAATTCGTGCGATCTGACAATCTTGACCCTCTAATATACTTCTTATTTCATAATTTCATTGCTCCAATAGACTTTGTATTTCATAATTTCACTCAAATATCTGTGAAGTGTAAAAGTTCAAATACAAGTTGGGATACTATTATATTTTACGTGATATCAGTTAATTTATTTAGAAATTTCACGAATTCGCGAATATTAAGAAAAAATTGAACTCCATAGTTAAAAAATACTTAATAAATATAAAGAAAGAATTTTTTTAAGATGACCTATTTAAAAATAATATCTCCTTTCTGTGAGTAAAGAGCTGAAAATATGATAAAAAGGCTAACTCATCCTGAAAGGCGGCTGTGCAAAAGAGTAAGAGTGTAATGGTGCTTCACGCTGGTGTTGGTATTTTATTTCTTAAGTTGACGAATAATGAGCTCATACTTGTGTTAGTTGTACAGTGGTGTAGAGAAAAAACTATAATATTTTTTATGAAGAAAAAATGTCACGTATACGAATAACTGAAATTATGGTTTCAACAATTACCATATATCATACACCTAAAACCATTAATATTCCATATGGCAAAACTCGTACAAAAAATGGAAAGTAATGTGGTTTTCATTGCTTGGTTAAACGCAACTTAAAAATATCATTCCTAAATTTTTGTGTTTTTTTATCGAAAAATTATGTAAAATACGTCAATAAATAATTAATAAGAATGAAAACTTCTGTTTTGTAAAAAAATCTCAAATAAAAGACGTTTACATTGGTGTTAATTATCTCTGGAATATGTTGAATGGTGGAAAAGTATATGTGGATAAAAAAATTCACATTTATTTTTATTCCTAATATTAAATTTTAATAACTCTTCTACTCGGCTGTTGTGAAAATAAAAATTAAAAAAATTATCTTACGAATGTGTGTAAATAAAAAAAAAACAATCGTAATTAATTTACCAACCATTAAGCCGTCTCCCATTATACTTTTCTGACATACTTCTCTCGGTTCTTCAACATTCATACAACGTGTAATGCGCGCACGACGATTTCTCAGATTCTTCACGTGGCCGACATTTAATGATTGATTTGATCGTTCTTCGTTTTCCTCGTTCTTTATTTCCTCTTCCGGTCACATTGTTTATTATAGACGGTATAGCTATCATATTGATTCTCGTG
Source organism: Lepidostoma basale (assembly GCA_022606425.2). Lineage (NCBI taxonomy): Eukaryota > Metazoa > Arthropoda > Insecta > Trichoptera > Lepidostomatidae > Lepidostoma > Lepidostoma basale. Next base: position 515,842 of record JAHDVF020000207.1, read on the forward strand.
ACATGTGGTAGTTGGCTGATCTATCGCCATTTTATTGCCACGTGAATTCTACACCAGACCAAAAACAGTATGACAATCACACTGCCTTTGGGTTGGTGTAGAATTCACGGCAGTGTAACTGTCACACTGTCTAAGGTCTTTTGTCTAACCACATTATAATTCATTATTTTTAATTGAAATATAAATAAAAATTAACACGAGGCACTATTTGGGAGTGGTAATTAATTAAGTAGATATTCACAACATACGGCACCATGTTTTATTAGAGTCACAAAAACTTTTGGCTGCGCCACTGAAGGGGGATTTTGTTAAATTCTTTTGTCGGCTTGAGCCACTGAATATGCAAATTAACTTGGCTGACGATTCTCCTCAAACTTTAGAAAGTCCAGTGTATAGTCAGCCATAATGGCCAGCCGCCAGTGCCTGCCAGTGAGATTTTCCAAAACATGAGCGCTAAACGATAAACCCACAGGCGCCGAATTAAACTATCAATATTCGCATATCATTTCTAAAGAAAACACATTTAATCACTTTGTGTACTCACTTTCTTAAATGAACATATAAAAAAATATTTTATTCTCATTCGTATCTCCTACATAACAAAATGGTTGTTGAAATTATCAGTGAAATATTTAAAATTCGAACACTGTTATTACGTATCACGATTTATTTAGATGGTTTTGTCACGACAGCTGTTTCGCCTGAAGATGCCAACATAGGTTGGCGAAACAGTTATCGCAACAATCCCATTTAAATACTATCATATAATTATGTTCAGGTCTGCTGTCGGATTATCTCGCCCTAGCTGTATTTTGTGTCCCAAATAAATGTATCCACTCACAATTTCGAAGTTGGCATTGTCCAGTACGATTTGTGCTGGTTGTGAGGTTAGTTAGTTAGTTAGTTCTATTGCATTGTTGAGGGGATTTGAACGTACGGTAGTGATAATTCCCGAGCACCGTGCATAGAAACGGATTGCTTTAGTCATTTCATATTCCACGTATCCACTTTAATTTAACAACCGCCGCCGCTGCCTCTAGCCAGACCAGTGTTTAGCCAACAATGGATACCAGAGGCTAGGGAGCCGCCTCGTGTAATAAATGTTTTAAAGGCTGACGTTATTTGTTAAATACCGACATATTTTACTACTCCGAGCAATGAATTCCGTTTTTGAGTTCCGAGACACAATTAGGTGCCAGTACCTAGCCCAATCTTAATTTTAATCTCGTAGATTTACGCACCTGCCTGCCTACCAGTGTTCTAATTTTAAATTCCGATTCAAAGGAATCTTAATCCAATATCTCGTTCACAAAAACCAACCGTATAAATTTGGTTAATTAAAAACAGTAGCACAAAGACAAAATATCACGACATTCAACATGCCCTTAACTGCTATTTTTTCCATTATACTGACATAAAGTACAGCTGAAAACCTAACCAAATTACTCTACCATTATTGATATTGAAATAACGAAAGAATTTTCAAGAATAGAAATTTGCATTTCATCACTGTTTATTTAATTTACTATGTTTTAGAGAATTTCCTTCGTGGTAATTTGGAAGCTTCTGTTTTTAATAGTAATTAAATAAACGATGTTCTTTAAAAACAACCACTTTTGACCTTATTTCGACAGCGACCGGTATAGCCAGGCTCGCTGGCATCGACAGACGAAACCGGTCTCTGTCAAAATAAAGACAAATGAGGATGTAGTTCTTAAACATCGTCAATTTAGAATGAATTTTCATCAGTCCATTCGAGACGACCTGGTTTGTTAATCAATTAGTTTAGTATTTAATACAGCCTGGTTTGATATCAATAAAGGTGTCAAATAGGGTTACGTAATGTGCCCATGGTTATTTAATCTATATATGGACAAGTGTATGAAAGAGCTGAAAGGCTTGGATGTAGGTACCAAAAATAAGCGGAGTGTCGGTAAGCTGTCTCTTGTATGCGGATGACATTGTCCTACTTGCAGATAACGAGCATGAACAACAAGTCCTGGTGAATAGTATACAGTCAGAGAAATGGATGCGCGTGCATGACACGATGTATGAATGTTGAGGAAGTGAGAGAAATATGTTACGAAAGAAAAGTGTAGCAGTCCGTTCTTTCTGCCTACCCCTTCGGAGAGACGGCGTGATGGTTAGTTAGTTAGTTAGTTTCAAGGTGAGTCAACGTATATCCCAAATAATACGACCAAATTCATTTCTATAATATATATGAATATATAATAGTATATCCCTAAAAAATACAGAACACTGTGAGATTGTTTTTGAAACATTATACTCGAACAACTAAATATCATTCAGTTAACAGTACATTATATGGAACGGTGAACCTTTTAGTAGGGATTCTAAACAGAAGACATCAATCATACTCGAACCAATTTACAGGAGACAACAGTGAGGCCAAATTTCTAAAGAATATGAATATTAATTTTCCACCCCTTCTTCTTTTTTTAATGTACGGAAATGAATTGATGCGAAAAATAAATTAAAATTTGCGTGTCAGTTTTTACAAGAATGTATTATAATATTGTGTTAACATAATTTATGCAAATGATAAGAATTTTTTTTTTTTAAATGTGTTGTATTGTATTTAAAGTTCCCGGAGAAACAAAACATTTTTTTTAATAGAATGAATTCGGCTTGTTATGACACAACACAATATTTATTTTTAACAACACGGTTTGATTGATTATCAACCTATTATAGAGTAAAACTAATAATAAATATACACATTCATAACTTGTTTGTATTAAAATTAATGAAGTGTTATTATCGGATGGTGATCTCAGGGATAGAACGCTTGGCTTCTAATCCAGGGGACTTGGGTTCTAGCCTGGATACGACCAGATTGATTCTATATAATAATTAGCTATTTTCTGCCCATATTGAAGATTGTAAAATAAATTCTAATATCATTGATTGTAATCCTTAGTATATTAGTCTTTTTAATAAAAGAAAAGAAAAAAAGGAAAATAAGATACGACATAATATTTCATTTATTTGATCTTGTCACGTTTCCTCGGTCTTCATCTATTTCTAGTTCTATTTACATTAATAAAGACTATTTTTACAATTCTTCCTTCTTTCATTATTTCCGTGTGTCCAAACTATCACAACGGTCAACCTTCATTTATTCTATTTTCATCCTTCTTTTTCCAGCATAGAACTGGTAAAAAAAGGATGAAAGTAGAATAAATGCAGAAGAAATCTCTTAGATGAATGTGTAGAAAATCTGTATATCATAGTATTGAATGAAAATATAAGAAGTAAAGCAGTGCAAATGAAAGTTTTATGAACACGTGGAAAGAATGAATAATCATTGTAATTTTTTCATAATTTTGTTCCTGTCATACATACCTTCTCGACTTTGACTACCAGTAAGGAAAATGTTTTTCTATCTTTATCTCTGTGGAATAGATCGGTCGTACTTTTCAAATTTGTTCATGCAAAATTGTCTTAGGATAAGTATAAAATTACTATCTGCGATCTTTATTACGTCCTAATGTTTTTCAGCTTTTTCTATGTATAAAAATGTCTAAACAACTTCTCTTCATCTAGTGTCCCATCTTTAACTTTATAATTTGTATTCTACCTAATTCTATATGTTCTCTTATAAATCATTCATCTATTCGATTATAAGCGAAGCATGTTTACAAGAGATGGAAAAATGGAGAAAGATATGGAAAAAAGGGTTAGAGCTGGAAACAAAATAAATGGTGCACTCAATTCATTACCGCAAATAGATGGCAGTGCACAATTGAGTTGTATTGAAGTGAAATTTTGAGTTGGTAGATGAAGGATGAAAGTAGGATAAATGCTGTAGAAATGAGGTCACTAAGGATAATGTGCGGAAAAACAATGTACGAGTATGATAGAATATCTTATGATGAAGTAAGTAATGAATGTAAGGTGGAGGAATGTGTCCTAAATAAAATTATAAAAGGGTCACAAAGATGGTTTGGACATATGGAACAAATGGATGAGGGAAGAATGGTTAAAAATATACATGGTGTATAATATGGCAAGACCAAAATAATTACTGAAAGACGGCCATGTTCGAAGTAGCAGCAATCGACGAGCGTGCATGTCACGATGTTTGAATGTAGTAGAGGCCCGAGAACTATGGCAGGATAGAACAGTGTGGTGGTCCATCATCTCTGCCTACCCCTCCGGAGAAACAGCGTGATTGTTAATTTTATTATACGATTATATATCTTTGAAAAAGTTTTTTAACGAGTATTTTAATTACAAAAAATTATGTTGTTTTTTTTTAAGTAAAACTTACGGAAACATTCGTACAAATGCCTAATATTCTCAGAAGGTGCGCTATAAAGGAAGCAAGCTTTAAACTCCGCATTCGTTTACCTGGAAGAGGTGAGAATGGATATTAAACTCATTGCCACTTCAACATATAATATGGAAATGTAATTGGAACTCGTGGAGCACAGGAATGGAATCGGGTGGTTGTTAGATAAACAACTGAGGTTTTGATATCTTATTCGCCAACTTTTCACAGATTTCCTTCGTTTCTGGCTTTACTTCGTTAATATATGCATTTCGTTCAATATTCAGTGATGTAATTAGGCCGTTTTTTCACTTTCGGACAAATAGCACGAATTTCGCGTCCTAGTATCGAGAATTTATAAATAATAGTTAAATCAAGAAAATAGTATGACGGAAATTATATTAAACCAGATATTTTTTTTTAAATGTGTTAACGACAGATTGATACATTTAGAAATATTACTTTATGGTCCGTTATTTATGACGTTTGATTACTAGCAGAAAAACTTTAAATGTTATTTCATAAAAATAAACTGACTTATTAAACCATCACGCCGTCTCTCCAAAGGGGTAGATGAAAAAATAGACATCCACACTGTTATATCCTGACATATTTCTCCTGTTTCCTCAGTATTCATACATCGTGACATACGAGTACACTGCACATACGTCGATTTTACAGACTTTGGCTTTACAGTTTACTTGGCCGACATTTAATATTTAATTTTGAATTTGGAACTCAAATGAGATACATACATTTGTTTTATCATCGATACGGTTAGCTGTTGCAATAGGTCATTTTAGAACTAACTAACTAACCATCACGCCGTCTCTCCGAAAGGGTAGGCAGAAAGAATGGACTGCCACACTTTAATCGATGCGGCACTCCATCCTTCTCTTTTCGCCATCGCGAGAGACGCGGTGTGATGGGTTGCGAACCTCATCGGTCATTTTAGATATATTTTATAACTACCCACAGCATGAAATACAGAACCAGAGAATTCTTATTTTTTATAAAAGTAAATCTGAGATGAAGGTCCTAAGATCCATTACGAGAAAAATTCTCCGAGATCGTGTCCGTAACGCAGACATAAGAAAAAACTTGGGACATAGAGGATATCGTTCGGTGGAGTAGATCCAGAAGAAGATACTGCAGGGACCATGTAGCCAGAATGGATAGTGACAGACTCGCATATACAACCGCTTATGAAATCCCCTCCGGACACCGTCCACCGGGAAGACCATCTAAGAGATGGAGGGACAGCTGGTCCTCATCATCCCATGAGACATGATTTCCGTGTCAAAATGTCAGATCTATTAAAAAAAATAAGAAGAAGAATATAGAGGTATTTAAAAAATAGCTCATGTGGCTAGAGATTGTTTTTCTTTTTTATATTATAATATAGAAGACAAACCGTGAATTACGACATATAAAAGTAGGTGTCTAACCTATGAAT